>ML675616.1:107829649-107868491 GCA_007922155.1 Mesoclemmys tuberculata
GAACCCCTTCCAACACTGTCCCAGGGTTCCTCCACCACTGTAGTGACACCAGCACTGTTGGGGGCACTGTCACCACCCTGTCCAAAGGGTGCCTGCTGGGCATGTACACTGAGGCCAACCAACCTTGGAGGGGCCTGAGCCTGAGGCAGGCCAGCCTCACCACATATGTACATGAGGCCATGTGGCCCCACAGCTGAAGGCACTGCCTGGCTGTCGTCGTGGGGCACCTCTGTAGTTGCGATATTATCGCTGACTTGGCCTTTAACCTCGAACATGGGAGGAAGGCTTTGGCCCGCACCAAGTCTAGGGAGGCCCCTATAAACTCTATACGCTGTACTGGGGACAGCGTCTATTTCTGCTCATTGATGAGCAGCCCCAGGCTGTTGCAGATGGGCTGGACGAGGGAAACCACCTCGTGCACCTGAGATCTGGACTTGCCCCTTATTAGCCAGGTAGGGGAATATCTGGAACCCCCTGTGCCTCAGGTAGGCCGCCACCACTGCCACACACTTGGTGAACACTCTGGGGGAGGATGAAAGGCCAAAGGACAAGGCCGTAAACTGGTAGTGGCCACCAGCTACCATGAACCTGAGATATCGCCTGTGGGCGGGAAGGATGGAAATGTGAAAATACGCATCCTTCAGGTCAAGGGTAGCAAACCAATCTCCTGGATTCATGGCCGGGATGATGGCCACTAGGGACACCATGCGAAACTTTAGTTTCTTTATGAACCTATTTAACCTGCGCAGGTCCAGTATAGGCCTGAAGCCTCTCTTGGCTTTGGGGACAAGGAAGTACCTCGAGTAGAACCCCTTCCCACCTCGAGCAGCGGAACTGCTTCTATGGCTCCCTTGTACAGGAGGGAGTGGACCTACTGAAGGAGGAGTTGCTCGTGAGATGGGTCCCTGAAGAGGGACGGGGAAGGGGATGAATTGGGGGGGAAAGCCACAAACTGGAGGGCGTAACCCCGGCGCACAGTGTCTAGGACCCAACGGTCCAACGTGATATCCTGCCAAAGACTGGAGAAAGGCCTTAACCGGTCCTTGAAGGCCAGGGGTGAATCCAGGGGGGAGGAATTGATGCCACCCTCGGGTGCACCATCAAAACAGATGCTTCCCTTTGGAGCCCTGGGGGCGTCCTTTCTGGGAAGCAGAGAACAACCCGGAGCGGTCACATTATCCAAAACCCCTGCTCCTGTCCCTATCTATTGCGGGGGGGAGAGGCCTAGGCGTTGGCCTAGGTTGCTGCTGCTGTGGCGGGCGCTGCAGCTGCTGGCGGGTCTGTTGCCTCACCCCTTGAGAGGTGTACAAGCTCAAGGAGCACAGGGTGGCCCTAGAGTCTTTAAGAGCGTGCAGCTTTTCGTCTGTTTTATCTGACAACAGACCGGCTCCATCAAAGGGCAAGTCCTAGATGGAGTGCTGCACCTCCTGGGACAGGCCTGTAGACTGAAGCCATGCTGTGCGACACATTGTGATAGTGGAGGCCATCGCCCTGCTGGCCATGTATGCAGCATCCGAGGCAGTCTGTAGAGCTGCACTGGAGACCGTCAGTCCTTCTTCCAAGACCATGGTGAAGTCCGCAGCTTGGTCTTGGGGCAGGGACTCTGCGAACCTTCGCATAGAGTCCTATAATTCAGATTGTACCTCCCCAAGAGGGCTTGTGATTAGCCACCCTGAACTGCAGTGCCCTTATGGAGCAGACCTTTCTGCTGAAGTGGTCTAGTCTCCTGGCCTCTGTTTTTAGGAGTGGAGTTCTGGGCCCCCTGTCTCTCCTTCTGGTTGGCAGCATCCACAACCAGAGTCCCCGGTGCTGGGTGGGTAAAGAGGTACTCGTGCCCTTCTGCCGGCACATAGTATTTTTTTCTCGGTGCCCTTGGAGGTTGGGGCTACTGAAGAGAGGGTTTGCCAAACTGCCTTGGCCAGGTGCAACACCCTTTCATGTATGGGGTGGGCTACCCTGGAAGGGCCTTGGGTCCCCACATGCCCGAAGAGGGGGTCCACCTCCTCCAGCACCTTGACCTCCAAGTCAAGGTTGGAGACCACCCTTTTCAGGAGCTCCTGGTGCACCCTGAAATCGATAAGTGGGGCCCCCTGGTCCCTAAAGGCTGCCTTGTCTGGCGACGAAGAGGACAAGTGGCGTGGTCCTGTTGATGGGCCCTCACCAGGGTCCGACTCCTCCCCTGCGGAGCGGTCCCTTTCCTGCACGGGTGGTGCCTGAGGGGGAGCTTGCTGGGCGATGGAGGCAGGGGCCAACAGTTTCCTGCTCCAGGTGTGCTCCCCACAGACCCCAATATGGTCACTGCCCAGGGGGCTGGGGCCAACCTGATGCCGGTGTCAGTGCCGGGGGCTGTACCTTGTCTCGGCGTTGGGCCTTCCAGGCACCCAAGCTGGGGGAACGGTGCCGACGGTGCCGCCTGGTAGAGCTGCTTCAGGACCCACTACTGGATGATCCCGAAGAGCGGCAGTGCCATCTAGATCGGTGCCGGTGCTGTCTAGATTGGTGCCAGCACCTTGGCGAAGCCGACGACAATGAAGAGCGGTGCCACGGGACCGAGGACTTTCGCCATCTCTTCCCCGGTGCCGGCAAACGGTGCTGGGAGTGGTGCTGAGTCCGACTGGTGAGGGAGGCTGGCAGACGACTGCGATCTGGAGCGGTGCCACTTTAGGGACCAAGGCCGGTGCCGTGAAGAGTCGTCGGAGTCAGAGGACGAGGGAGAGGAGCTATCCAGCTCGACTCTCAGGTGGTGGGCGGCCGTTGCTCCGGTGCCAGGTGCGCGCACCCTTTGGGGACACCCATTGTGGGTCTGCCCCAGGACACAGGCCTGTCTCCCTCAGCTGAGGGAGGGCCGGAGGTGTGGGCAAGGCCAACAAGGCTTGAGCCACCTCGAACACCTCCGGCGTGGAAGGGTCCTGGAGAGGGGTTCCCCCACTCCCAGGAGTCGGGGGAGGTTCCTTCGGCATCGGTGCCAGTGCTGGAGGCTGCTCCCGCAGTTCCAGCACCTCTGGGCTTGACCCTGGCTGCTCCTGCGGTGTGGGGGAGGGAGAGTGCTCCATGCGCTGGCGGCACTTCTTTTTCTTCGGCACTGGAGATGTCTGGCGCTGAGGCGCCTGCGGTGCCGGCAGGGCACTCTGCACTGACAAGACGCTCGGTGCTAATGAAGCCCAGGGCGGCTCGGACACCGGGCACAATGCGGAGTCCATCAGGATCACCTTCAGCCGAATATCCCTCTCCTTCTGGGTCCTCAACTTGAAGGCCTTGCAGATCCGGCACCAATCCTTACGATGCTGCTCACCAAGACACTTGGGGCAGCGCTCGTGAGGGTCACTGACTGGGAAGGCCTTCCCACAGCCAGTAGGGGGTTTGAACCCTGGCGAGCCCGGCATGGCCGGGTCACTAGAGCCCTAAGGCTCCCTATCTAACTAAACTATTCCTAACTCAACTTAAACTAAGTTCAGGGAGAACTGCTAACTAACTAATTACAAAAGGGGAAGAATACTTGTGAGCAGCAAGAGTTGTTCGAGTGACCATCACAGGTGGAAAGAAGGAACTGAGAGTCTGTGGGGCCAGCGGCGCCCTATATATAGCGGCATGAGCGCAGCACTCCAGGGGGCACCGGAGCAGGCACCTACAGAGGCTGCTAGGGGAAAAAGTTCCGGGACCGTGCACGAGGGCGCACATTCACCTAAGGGGAAGTGGAATGCATATGAGCAATCATTCAAAGAAGAACAGGTTTTATAAAAGGGGTTCTCAAACTGAGGGTTGGGAACCCTCAAGAGGTTGAGAGGTTGCGAGCTGTCAGCCCTGTTCATGGCTCACAGCCAGAGCCTTTCAGAGCTGGGTGGCCAGAGAACAGCGGCTGGCCGGGTGCTTTGAAGGCAGAGCCGGACCCAGCAGCAGTGCAGAAGTAAGGGTGGCCTGGCATGAGGGAGTATATGGCACGGCATGGTGGGGTGGTCATCACTTTTGGCGGGGGGAGAGGGGGTTGTCGTAGTCTGTAATGTTTTCAAAGAGGATCCCAGCCAAAAAATAAAACCTTGAGAACCCCTGTTCCATACCATAAGTAGTTTCTGCTCCTGCTTCTGCTTGTGGGGCTTTCAAGGAGCCTTCCCCAGCCCTGGCTCCGGCCCAAGTTTAAGCATCACTAATTGGGGACTACTGCAAATTGGGAACATAAACCAGGTGGGGATTGCTGAAAGGAATCACTCTCTAACCTCTCCACCCCCAGAAAGTTCCCTATAGGGAGAGAAATGTTGGAGCTGGCTCTGCCTATTCTATGCTCCCTAGTGATTTCTCCACACTGAGGGTATCTTCAGCAGGTGAGTTAGGGTGGGTTTCTGCTCCAGAAGCTGATCAAATCTGCTCCTAAAGCATTACATGGTGTAGAATAGCGTCAGTCAAGATACCTGATGGTCTTTTACTCAAGGTCATGTTATTTTCTATAATATACTATGAAAATAACAACCCAAAACCTGTTCTGCTCCATTACCTAACTTCCAGTCAAAGAATGTGCCTCCAAAAAAGGGGTGAGAAATGGAGAATTTATCCCAGGCCCTAAATGTAGGAATTGTTAACAGAAAGCATGACTGGCTTGATAGGAGAGACCACTGAACAGTTAAAAAATATATACAGGGAAATTAAATGGAAATCTCTATCTGCCTCTCAGAGATCTCTTTATCGTTGCACAGGAGTGCAATTACTGGCAAAATGACAGGCACTGACCTGTAGTCTGTCCTCCAGGGCCCCAATGTTCTGTTGTCTCCTCCTGTGTTCCAACTGCAGCTTTTCAATGAGTGCGTTGTTGTTGGCCTCTTCAGAGAGGAGCTGTTTGAAGAAAAAGAAGATTCATTGTGAGTGCGGTAGGGATGAGGGAGGATAAATAGCCCAACAAAGAGAATAAAAAGGCATAATTAGCTTCTTTATATACAACCTCCAGTACTGCCCAATCTTCTTGCTGTAGTACTACAGCAAAACAATAGCCATTTTTTCAGTCCAACATGCAACATTGCACAGTACCTACGGCAATTGCTTAGTTGCTGTACTCTGAACAGCACCTTCATATTATTGAGGGGGAAAAGACAACCACCACTGTAACACTTGTAATCATATATCCATATACAAAAATATGTTATGGTATGGCCAAAATGCAGGGCCTTATCAGGATTTATTTCTATTACACTAGCAGCTGGAGTCCCCAATCAGGATTCGGGCTTCTTTGTGCTGAATGCTGCAGATATACAAACTAGAGGACAGTCTATACCCTAAAGAGTTTATTTCAGTGCTAAGGCTGAAATTCTGCCTTTATCCTTCTCTGTTGTTCCTGAATAGGAGCAGGGGAGATACAAGAGGGGACCTTATAACTCACACATGTTCCAATTCCTGGGAACAAAAGGATGAGACATACCCGTGCAGCACTAAAATTCCAGCCACGCTGCAGTACCTGTCTTTTTTAATTAATTATTATTATTAAATAGGAGTCCAATGGCATTCACCCTGCAGGGCAGGAAATTCTCTGCAGGCCAGGTGAAGTTTTATGGTTCTCGGACTATACATTTTGCAAACTGACACAGCCTCTCATGCGGGTTTTATTTTTCACATGCTCTTAGTCATCAAGTAAAAGCTGCCACATGCACAGCTTTAGATGCAAGCCCACAAGACTACTCCAGCAGCCCATAGAGATAGTACCAACCCAACACCTGGTTTCCTAAATCCCGGTGGCCCCCTAGTTACGTCCTACTCTGTATAACCACAAGAGTTTGAAAGTACATATTATATTGACTGAGTGTGAGAAGCAGGGCAGTAGTTAGAGCAGAGGCCTGGAAATCTTGGCTCAAATTCTGGGTCATTTATGTCTGCTCTGTTCCTTAAACTCCTAATCTCATCTGGAGGAAGGGCAAATTAGCAATAAGATAATCATTAGGACATCAGTCCGTGAAGATCCAACAGAGTAGTAGAGAACTACCAGCCTCCTACAGCCATGCTGTCAGATGAGGTTGGCAACATAGTTTTGAGCTTCACGCCACCAAGTTTCCAGCACAACAAATTTGTGTCTTGGGCTTTGGCCTGTGTGCCAGTGGGATGCTGCTGCTGTCTTTAAATATTGTTTAATAATTAATGTAGACAGTGACTGAAACAACATTTTCCCAGAACTCTTGACCAAACCCTAAACTCATTGCCTAACTTCTTCCTGCCATTTTAACTGGTTAAGATATTATTCGTCACTTCCTGTTCTGAACTATTCGGAAAAGTTACTGTGCAACGTAACTGAGTGACTGTACTACTGCATTACTCCCTTAAACTGTGAAGTGTTCTCTGCATATACAACATGCAAAGTTCTTTGAGACACTGTGGAATGAAAAGCATTATATAAATACAGGCTATTAACAACAATAATATAATATGTGAAATTCAGTGATTTGTTTACAGCATGTGCCTCATATTCAATATAAATCAATATGTAAGAAAAATCACATGCTAGCTGAATATTTGTTTTATTTTACAACAGACAGTATATTAAACGTGCCCTCTTCTGTTTGCATAATCAATTTGACTAGAGCCTTTTACTCCATTCATGCTAAAATGATTATGTTTGGCTAGTTTATGGCATGTGTTTAGCGTGGGAGTGGAGGAGAAGGAATATTAAGATTTTATTACAAAACTGCAAAAGAAAACTATAAAGTGACTGTTTTCCGATCTGTAGGAAGATAATTAACAGATTTCACTTTAACTCACAGATTTATTTAGTGATTAAATGTTTAGGTGTTGACATGTTGCTGCTGAATTTTTGCTTTTTGGGTGTTTTAGTTCTTTTTATATTATATAAAATCTGGGAGTACACAATTTCATCTCATACCATCTCACTGCAGAGATATCTTATAATGTTTCATCCAGCCATAGATATCACTGCTGTTTCATCAGGGATATGTTATTCCTATTATACATATAAAAAAGATCATCAGTTAGGGTGAAATTCTGCCATGTGCAGAGGGTCGACAAAAAACCTAGGCCGAGCCTAGGTCCTCTAAGAGTGGGATATAAGTGGTTACTAGGCTGTCTGGATGGGGCAAATTTAGGGTTGAACATATTCCTGGAGGTTTCATCACATGATATAATCTTTAATTAAAGATTAATCTGTAATTCCTGGAGACTCCAGGACAACCTTAGTGAATTTCACCTTTTGGTTTTATCTCCAAATTTTGCATGCATTGAGATGTGATTCTGGATGCAACCAAACTTTGCTGTCAAAGTGGCACAGAAACAATGGGGATGAGACAAAAAATGGCTTATTCTCATAAAGTCTCACACAGTTATTACTTGATACATTATATATATTAAGTAACAGTACAACATATTTGTAGTGAATCTCTTTGTAAAGCACTTTAGGGTACTTTTGTAAGAAACGCACTTTGTAAATGTAAGATAACCATTGTGACAGGGCCAGGCCAGATGGCTATGCAAGGGTGCTCCTATTTGGAATCCGGGGTGGGTGGGCGCGAGCCCACCCACCGCTAAAAGCTCCCCCCCTAGCCTAGGAGCGGAGCCACTGGACCCGGGTCCAACTGATTACGGGGGACAACAGATGCAGCACAGGCCCTGCCTGCCCTCCTCCAGGGGAAGACTCAGAATCCCTGCAGAGACCCAGTGCAGTCCTGGCCAAAAGAACTCCAGAACTGTCTTCTGGAGGTAGGCCAGGAAACTCGGGGTTGGGACCAGGGTGTTGAGCCGGTGCCAGAGCATGGACAGGACGAGCTGGTTGATCACCAGTGCCCTCCCCCGGAGGGAGAGGCACCGGAGCAGTCCTGTCCATCTCCGCAGCCGCTCAGACACCCTGCCCTCCAAATCTTGCCAGTTCTCTGCCGGAGAGGGATGGGTGGTGGAGAAGTAAACGCCCAGATAGAGCAGCGGACCCGCGCTCCACTGGATGGCTTGAAGCGCGGGTGGGAGGGAGCTCGCCTGCCACCCGGCCCCTACCATCAGGGCAGAGCTCTTGGCCCAGTTGACCCGGGCGGAGGAGGCTGCCGAGTAGACGGCCAGGCAGTCCTCCAGCCGCACCAGGTCGCCCGGGTCCTGGACCACGAGGAGCACGTCATCGGCGTAGCCGACAGCACCACCCTCAGCTCTGGCTCACGGAGCACCAAGCCCGTCAACCTCCGGCGGAGGAGACGGAGAAAGGGCTCAATGGCCAGAGCGTACAGCGTACTCCACGCCCAAAGCTGACCGGTTCGGTCAGGGTCCAGTTGAGCTTGACCAAGCACTCTGCGGAGGCGTACAGCACCCGGAGAAATCCCACAAAACGGGGTCCGAAGCCGAACGCCTGCATGGTGCCCAGGAGATACCCGTGGTCCATCCGGTCGAACGCCTTCTCCTGGTCCAGGGACAGGAGGGCGAACGACAGACCATCCCTACACGCAAGTTCTAAGAGGTCCTGGACCAGATACAGATTATTGAAGATGGTGCGGCCCGGGACAGTGTAGGTCTGGTCGGGGTGGACCACGTCCTGCAGCACGGACTTCAGCCGCAGCGAGACGGCCCTAGCCACTATTTTGTAGTCCGTGCTGAGGAGCGAGAGGGGACGCCAGTTCCGGAGGTCGCGGAGGTCCCCCTTCTTCGGCAGTAGGGTGAGCACTGCCCGCCTGCACGACAGGGGGAGCACTCCGCTAACCTCGGACTCGGCCCAGACGGTGACGAGGTCCGGGCCGAGGACGTCCCAAAACACGCGGTAGAACTCCGCGGTCAGCCCGTCCATGCCCGGGGATTTATTGGTAGGCATGAGGCGGAGGGCTTCCGAGAACTCGGCCAGAGTGAGAGGTTTCTCCAGCCGGTCCCGGTCGCCCGCACTGACCGCGGGAAGTTCGTTCCAGAGCACCCTACAGGCGGTGACATTGGTCGGCTCCGGGGAGAAAAGGTCTGCGTAGAAGGCCCTGGCCCTTCCACGCATCTCCTCCGGGTCCGTGAGGGGGTGCCGTTGGCAGCCAAAAGGCAGATGACATGCTTCCGGGCCCCCCTCCTTTTCTCCAGGGCGTAGAAGAAGCGGGAGCCGTGATCCATCTTCCGAAGGAGATGGATGCGGGACCGGACAAAGGCACCTCGGGCTCGAAGGTCCTCGAGGGCTCTAAGCTCCTCCCACTTCTCCCGGCACGCTCCGCAGAGGGACGGATCATCGGGGCTGGTGGCCAGTCGCCTCTCCAGCTCTAAAACCTCCCTCTCCAGCTGCTCTATCCCCACATCCCGCTGCCGGCTGGCCCCCCGAGTGTAGTCACGGCAGAAGAGCCGGGCGCGCACCTTCCCCACATCCCACCATCGCCGCGCCGAGGGAAAGGCGCCCCTCTGCCCCCGCCAGGCCAGCCAGAACTCCTGGAAGGACACCACGAAGCCGACGTCCTCCAGCAGGCTGTTGTTAAAATGCCAGTAGGCCGGCCCCGGCCTCTCCGCAGTGAGAGAGACCGTCACATCACCATATGGTGATCCGAGAAAGGGGCCGGCCGGCCGCTGGAGGAGTGGGCCTGTGCAAGGTGGTGCCTAGAGATGTAAATATGGTCCAACCGGGAGTGGCGCGACCGATCTTCCCCCACCCGGACAAAAGTAAAGGTGACGTCGTCGTCCGGGTGGTGGTTGCGCCAGACATCCACCAGGGAGTGATGGTCGACGATCTCCCTGAGGACGTCCCTGGCGGCCGAGCACTGCTCGGTCCCTGTGCGGTCCCGCTCCTCGAGGGTGGTGTTAAAATCCCCGCCCAGGACCAAGCATTCTTGCGGATTCAGTGTGCCGAGGAAGGCAGCCGCCTGCGGGAGAACCGCACCCGTTCCGGGCCCGCGGTCGGGGCGTAGACGTTGACAAGATTCAACGCCAGCCCCTCCACGTGGACCCGGAGGTGCAGCAGGCAGCCCGGCACGACCTCGGCAATCCCCAGCACCTTGGGCTGCAGGTCAGGGGAGAACAGGGTGGCCACTCCGCCCGTGTGGGCGGAGAGATGACTAAGGTGCACCCCGTCTCCCCACTCCAGCCGCCAGCTAGCCTCGGCGGCTGGGTCCGTGTGGGTCTCCTGCAGGAACGCTACAGAGTACCCCCTCTCTCGAAAGAAGGAGAGCACCTGGTTCCTGCGGAGACCTGTTCTGCAGCCCCTCGTGTTCAATGTGCAGATGTTGAAGGGCATTACGAGGAGGGCTGGGGTGGATCCTGGTGGGCAGGAGCGCTAGCGGTCCTCGTCGGGCTCCGCAGCAGCCCGTGGCTGGTGCCGTAGATCTTAAGGGCATCGCGAAAGCTGCGGGCCCGTTGGTCCCTTCCCCTCCTTCATAGTGGCCCTCACGGCCCGGAGGATGCAGTGGAAGTCCCCCCAGCGCTGCAGAGCGAGCTGCATTCGGTTCCGGGCACCACGCGTGTCCCGGAGAAAGATGCGCAGCTCCTCACCCAGCGCCTCAGGGGGGTCGTCCTCCGGCTCGGTCCCTGCAGCGGCACCCTGGCCCTTTGGGGCGGGGGCTGGGGGGGATGGCAGCGGCTGAGGGAAGACAGCATCCCCGAGTGGGCTGTGAGTGCTGAAATCAAAAGCCGTCTCCTGGGAGCTCTTTAGGGGGAAGGAGACAACCCCAGGGGTGGCAGATGTATAGGCGGAGGGGTGGGGGGGGAGGAGGTACGGGGACGGGAGGCGTGGGGGCCGGGGAGAGGTTGAGAGCGGGGAAGGGATCAGGAGTTGGGGTAAAGGAGGGGTCGGGGGAAGGAGCAGGAAGGGGGTTAGGGTCAGACTTGGGGGTGGGGTCCTCAACCAAGATGGCCAGGCAGGCGGGGTGTGCAACCTCTTGGCTGGGGCCAGGCGCTGAGGGGGTGGGGGTGGGCCAGTTGTTCTCTGGGGGGCCTGACTGCGGGATCGCAGCACCCCCCATTTCAGGGCCCCATGATGGGGCAGCTGAGCAGGCTTCAGGGGGGAGGGAGGCCAGCTGGCCCAGAACAAGGGGCGGGGCATCCGGTGGCCCGGGGCTCGGCCTTTCAGCCCCCGTCGGCTCCTCGGGGGCTGCGGCGATGGGCCCCACCTCCCCAGCATGGAGGGTAGAGGGATGGAGGGGGGCCTCGTGGTGGGGGTAGGGGAGGCAACGGAGGACAGGAGGGAGGGGGAGAGGAAAAGCAGTTCAGGGATGTCCTGCCCTAGGCCCTCCATACAGAGGGTGGTGTCGTCCTCCCCCGGGCAGGCCGGGGTCAACCCCAGGGAGTCAATCTCCTCCATTAAGGAGGAGAAGAAAGCCCCCCCTGCCACCCTGAGGTCCTCTCCGGCACCAGCGGGGGGCTTGGGTGGCATTGGGGCTGGGGGGGCTCCGGGCGAGGACTCCTCCGGTGAGGACTCCAGGGGGGCGATGGTGTTGCCCACGTCTGCCACCACAACTTCCTCTGTCGGTGCCACCTGCTAGGCTCCGGCAGGGGGCGCGGCGGCAGGCCCGGCCCCAGGAGCCCCCCTCTTCTTGGCCTTATGGGGGCTCTCACTCCCCTCGGCCGTGGGCTGGAGGGGGGGCTGGGTTCTGGCCTTGAAATTGCCGCACCTACCCTGCACGAGCACCCAGCCCTCCAAGGTGGAGGGTCGGGCAGCGGGGGCAAGGGCGGGGGGTAAGAGGACAGGAGTCAGGGTGTGGGGAGGCGGAGGTGGTGTTGCAGGGGAAGGAGAGGCCTCCCCCCGGGGCATGCCCCCTCCGATGCCCGACACTGCCGGCCCTGGCTCCCTCCCCTCCGCAGGCCCCGCTGGACTGCTCCGGGCGTCAGCGGGGCCCGTCAGCTCGCCCGGGCGAGCCGGGGGGGGCGCCCCCGGGGCCCGAGCGCATGTGACATCTGCCGACAGAGGTGGGGCGGCCACAGGGACTGGCCGGCTGCTGAGGGTGCCGCCGATGGTCTGGCTGGCACCCTCCTGTGTCCCGGGGGTCCCGGGCCTCCCTCCTTGCCGGGCCGGGGGGCAGTCCCTCCGAACGTGCCCCGCCGCCCGGCTGAGGTAGCACCGGGCCTCCCCCGAGGTGTAGTGGACCCGGTACTGGGCCCCTTGATGGGGCACCAGGAATGAACCCTCGAGCGCCTCTCCGCCACACGCCATCGCCAGCAGCAGCTGCAGCTGTACCTGCCAGTGGAACAAGAGGACGTGGCGGAGGGCGGGGTCCTTGCAGCCGAGGGGAAGCGGGCTGATGGTGGAGAGGGGCTTCCCCAGGGAGGCAAGGAAAGGCAGAAGGGCGGCATTGGGGAGGAAGGGCGGAATGGAGGACAAGACCACCCGTACGCCCAGGTCCTCCAGGGGCTCCACGGGGACGTGGATGCCCCCCACCGCCAGGCCCGTCTCCACCGCCTCCTGGGCGGCGGCCTCCGAGGCAAGGAAGAAGACCACCTTGGCATACATACGGGAGGCCGCCACCATGGCCGTGGGCCCCACCACCCGCGCCATTGCCCGCACGTACATTTCCACGTGGGGCGAGGCAGGCACCAGGAGGCACCGGACCCCATGCCTCCTGGTAAGGGTGGGGAAGGGGCCCCGGCCACCTGGGATGTTGCTGGAGGCGGTGGTCAGGGCAGGTGTCTTGGCAGTGGCAGGCGGGGGGCCCGCGGCCACCTGGGCGCACGCCCTGAGGGTGCTTCCACCCCCAGAGCTAGTGGAAGGGACAGTGGGAGAGGATGGAGGGAGAGGAGGAGGGGCCCCAGCCACAGGAGGTGTCACTTTTTGGGCAGGGCCTTTGCCCTTCTTTTTAGCCCCCTGATTTTTCCTCCCGACCGAGGGAGCGTCCCCCAGATTAGGGGGGGCAGGAGCCGTGGTGGCAGCAGAGTCCCTGGCGTCCCCACCAGAGTCGTCCTCCACCCGCACCTGGGGAATAACTCCCGGCGGCTCAGCGGGGGCAGGAGGACCGGTTCTTGAGGGCGGGGACGGGGCTTCAGGGTGGGAGGGAGGGGCAGGAGTGTCTATGGGGGGGGTCCCGGTCCCAGGCACACCCGCCATCTTGGGAAGGGGTGGGAACGGTTCGTTGGGGGGGGGGGGTAAAGGAAAGGGAGGGAGAGTATGGTGGGAGGGGAGTGGAAAAGGGAGGGGAAGGGATGGGGGAAGAAGGGGAAGGAGGGGGAAGGGGGGTGACCACTCCTCCCCAC
The DNA here is from genome assembly GCA_007922155.1 of Mesoclemmys tuberculata. NCBI lineage: Eukaryota > Metazoa > Chordata > Testudines > Chelidae > Mesoclemmys > Mesoclemmys tuberculata. The sequence continues at coordinate 107,842,745 of ML675616.1, forward strand.
TAGGCTGGAAGCAGGGGAGTAGGGCACCAGCAGAGGGGATAAGACAGGGGATCAAGCCAGGCAGGGGCGCAGGGAGTAATGCACTCACCAGCCCAGGTGGAATGTCGGTGGCTCCTCCGGCTGCACGGGGGAGGGCAGGGGGGTGGGGGTGTCAAATGAACTCAGGAGGGGGGGGTGCAGTGTATGGGGGGGTCAACAAAACCAGGGGAGTCAATTAAGGGAGGGGAGGGCCATGGGTGCTGCCGGAGCACATGGGTCAGAGGGGGGGGCTACAGCAGTGGGGGAAGAGAAGGGGAGGGTAGCAGCAGGTGAGGGGCAGGGGAAAAGATGGGGCAGGGGTGCCCCCAAGCACAGCAGGCAGAACAAGGGGCAGCAGGGGAAGGGGGCTCATGGAAGTGGAAGGGGGAGGAGGCAGCCAGGCAAAGTAAAAGGAAAGGGAAGGGGCCCAACTGGTTCTGGCCCTAGAAGCAGAAGCAGGGGGAGGGTGGAGAAAGTAGCTGGGGTGGGGGGGTGGGAAAGATGGAAGGCCACACACTCACCCCTCCTTCCCAGCTGGGAGGGAGGCTCCCCAACAAAGCCCTAAAGCAGGGGAAGCAGGCAGCAGCAGCAGGGTCCCCCAAAAAGAAAAGCAGCTGCAGAAAGAAGGGGGGCTAAGGCCAGACCAGGGGGCTAAGCAAGGGGACTCGATGGCTGGGATCTTAGCCCCAGGCTCAGCAAAGCCTTATTCCCTGTGTGAGCCAGCTGGGGCTGCTTTAAGCTAATTAGGCCACCTGGAGCTGCTTAGCTAATTAGGCCACCTGGGGCCAATCAAGGAGCCCCGCCCCAAACACTTAAAAGCCTTCAGTTCAGGCAGGCAGTTGTGGAGTGAGAAGGTGTGGAGTTGAGAGTTTAAATGCCGGCAGCAGCTTGGGAGCTGCCACAGTTCCTACCACAGCACTGGAGGCAGGCCACAAGCTGGGGTAGCAGGAAGTGGTCCACAGACTACCCCAAGGGAAGGTAGCCGTACTCAGGGGCAGAGCGGGCCCCATCCCCTCCCTAAACCCTCCCCCAGCTGCCCCACCGGCCGGGCTGGAAGAGCACAAGACCCACGAGGGTGGAGTACATCTGTTACACCATATACAGTAGTCAGAAAAAGTGTATCCTTTTTGGGTGTGGTTTCTATATTTCTTAAGGATGCTCATTCATTGTTTGTCATTTAATTATGAATTGAGCAAGCCCCAAAACTACATTTCATTGTTTCCAAAATGGCTCTAATCCCCATACACAGTATGGATTTTAATACCAGCCCTAATCATTGTTACCACAAGGCAAATGACCACACAAAGAAGATTTGGCTGATGTAAAGAAAACACACTGGCAAGGCTTTCCAGAATTTCAGTTGCATAATGTTAATACAGTACTTGTGATCTTAATTTAAAAAATAATCCCTTGAAAATTAATTGCCACTAGATGTTAATCATCACTTTGTTAATTAAGCACTTAAGCCAGTTAAGCCCAAGGTGAAGTTGAGGGCAATAAACTCCATAAATATTTAGTATAAAATCTTAGTAATGCCATGCTTTTTTTTAAAAAAGCTTTCTTTTTGGGAGACCAGATCTCTCAAGGGATTGCTAATTACAGAACTAATCCAGGTTCAAATCCAACCTCGATCAGAGGGCTGAGGGTCACCACAGTAATAACTTTTGTGTATCCTTTGAGCTGTGGATCTAGACCTTGCTAGAGACCTCAAAACCTACCACCCAGTGTCTAACATTTCTTTTCTAAATAACTTATTTGGAAGATAAGCCTAACAAAAGTTTCCAGTGTTGCTTGTCTGTTCCCAGTAACACAGATGCCTTAGGATACGATACACTTGTTGCTCTGATCACTGACTTCCTCCTATTTATAAATAAATTAAGTGTAGCCATGCTGATCCCACTGGTTCTCTGCAGGATTTGATCACTAGATCCTCCTGTCTCACCTCCAAACGAATGCTGGGGTGAACAGAAATGACTGAGGTCTTTCCTCACTTGCAAAGTCCTGTGAGGCTTAGCCCTATCCCCCATATTATTTGATGTCTACAGTTGTCCCAATAACTCATAGTGAGAATGCACAAGCTGATGTTTCAGATGTCCTCAGCCAACAGCCAGCTTTTCATCGCCTTTATATCAAACAAACAGCATCATCTCAGCTTTCTCAATGCCTACCCAAAATAAGCAACTGGATGAAGAGCACCCAGCTAAAGTTGCACCCCGCCAGGCAAGACTGAAGTGAGGCTGGAAGGAGGACAGACATGTCCACACCATCTGAGCTTCATTCTGAGTTTCAGGATTGTACAAGCCTCAAAACTTGAAGTAAAACTTGGCCCAAAGTGTCAAGTTTTCCCTTGTTTTGAGTTGAAAGCAAGGTTTTGACCCAAAATGTTTACTTGGCTTGCTGAAAACTATCCAACTTATCTAACCCATTACAGCTGTAGAGCACCTACCATTGATATTTAGCTAAAGTTCGCCAACACATTGGTAAATCTGAGCTAAGTTATGGGTTTTACAACATCCTGCACTTTGGAAGCCTCCAATTCTACCACCATCTAACTTTACTTGTCCCTGACCCAGTTATTTCAGAGTGTCTGTACTTCTTCAGTTATCACAATATCACTGGTCCTAATGGAACAGGCCAGAGGAATAGATAGAGTCCCTTTGTTCTTTCAAATCAAAATTAAAAGGACTGGGATCTATGGTTAGAAGCAGCAAATTTGGATCTGAATATTCCCATTCAAACCCAGAAACCAGGTGTAGGACCAATGAACAAATCAAGTGCTTTATACAATATTAGATGTCATGCTTTAACAGGTATCACCATTGCTTTGTATTTCTTTATTCTTGCCATAAGACGTAATGATTGCAAAGGAAACTGCATGGGGTGGGGGAGGAGTATGCCATTAAAGAGACCTTGGAACTTACATGATGTTAATGAGTGGCTAATTATTCTGTGACTAATAGCTAGCTGCAAAGTTGGGAAACATTTAAGTATGGAAATAAGTTTCTGTAATTGTTTTAATTAATTTTAAAGACTGAATGATTGTCTTGTCTATAGCCAAAACCATAAATTCTTTCACTAACTAGTATTTATAATGCAATGTATCTTTGAGTTCTCCTGCAGTAATTTGAATCTTCCTACAAGATGTCCTTGTACACAATGATATTATTGCAACGTAAGGTTTCTATTTTATTCTTTGGCATGGTAAATGTTTTTTCTAGACCAGTTGGCTGTTTTTTTCACTTTAGTGGAGTATAGGAATAATGATGTAGACTTGACTACACATTTAAATTGAATAATTTCCAATAAGGCTCCGAAATGCCACTAGGATAGAATTCAAAGGAGTTTTTGCAGAAACAATTGCTTCTGTTTTAAAATTAATTTCTGAAAAATAAATGCAGCAAGTGGCTAGATGGTTCAGGGGATTGATGATGGGATAGAAAGCCTTTTGTCTGTAAGTCAGTATTTCAAATCTAGCCTGCATTGGTAGTGATCAAAAGTTGTTACTAAGGCAGGGTTGACTGTGGCCTTTGTAAAATGTAAACATGACAATCCTCATCTAATGGAATAAATCTTCCTCGTTCTACAAAATCTGATTTAAAAAAAATAATTCCACAGGTGAGAAACAATAATATATGATCCATATCCAGTCTTCTGTCCAGGTACACGCTGACCAAAAACAGCATTCTCAGTTCCAGTCATAATTGGAAATGGCAGCTGTTTCTCAGTGCATGTTTCTGCTGCGGTCATCTGCTACAGATGTACATACATGAAAGCAAACAGACAGGCAGGTCTTCCTGGCTTCTGCTATATCAGCAACTAGATAAAAGATATTTTACCCAATATGAATGGGACCAGAGAAGAAGCGAAATATTTTTAGCAAGGATGAATGTAGTGGATCAGAAACATTAAGAACTGCTAGGGGTTTCAAATGAAATCAGAATTTCTCTCAGCTCTCCACCTTTGCACATTTATAAAACTGGATTAACAAGCTCTCCGTTTTAAATTGTTAAATATTTTAATGCATTTTTTTCTGAGGGATTGTCTAGACGAACAGTTCGTGCCTGGCAAGCTAGAGTGTGAATCTCCCCACTTTAGCTGGCTGTGCATTAACTGGCCATATAGCCCCCTTATACCCTGTGCTTCAAGTTCCCCTGTGCACACTGACATACTCCCTTTTCAAAGCAGGATACATCAAAACATGCTAAGCAACTTGTAGCGCATGGTAGCAGGGTCAATATGGACAGATAAGAAGCAGCAGGCCAGTGTTATGTACTCTGTGTCCTGCTTAGCTTGCCATACCTAACAGAAGTAGACTATTATGGGATAGCTCAGCCAGTTCTGGCTGGTCTTAGAGTAGGAGAATAAACCCCCTCTGCATGTGTTTACATATCCCTGTGTTCCTGTCTGCTGGTTTCTCTCTGAGTGCAAGTAGCTTCCAAGTATTCAAAGATAACGAAGTGGCAATGGGGATGGTGAGCCTATGCCTACACTACCATCAGCTACAAACAACACTAAAGTGTAAGGAAAACATTTTGCTGTTCTGGGTGGCTCTGCTGTTTGTGCTGATGGCACAAACTGAAAGTAAAGCAGACAGATTGGTAAGGGGGAGGAAGGAAGCAGTGCTAGTGAAAGGAAATTACTAGTAATTGTGTGTCAACGACCCCCAACATACGACACAACATACAACACAACAAAAGACAATAAAAGAAAAGTAAAAAAAAAAAAGAGCAGCAATGGCTACATTCACTGGGCCTCTGGGACATTTTGATGAAACTGTGGAGCAATAGAACTCATTTACTGAGCGTTTTGAACTTTTTGTTGTTGCAAATGGAATTGCAGATGATAAGAAGGTGGCAACTTTCCTAAATGTTGTGGGATCTAAAACCTTTCACTTGCTGCTCAGCTTAGTGCAACCTGATAAGCCAGGCACAAAATTTTAGTGACATGAAAATCCTGGAGGCACATTTTTCCCCAAAACCACTGGTAATTGCAGAGAGATTTAGGTTCCACAAAAGGAATCAAGAGGAAGGTGAAACAATGCACAATTTGTAGCAGATCTTAAGAAACCTTCTGAAAACTGTGAATTTAATGATGTGTTAAATGACACTCTGCGTGATTAGGTAGTCTGTGGTCTGTGCAGTGAAACAATATGAGCTTGTTCCAGCTTGAAACTATTGTTCTGGAGCTAAATGCATCCCTGCTACAATCATCGCCCATACAGGACCTGTTTCCCACACTGTTCAGACTGCAGATGATTTCACCTGGTGGCAACATATAGATCAACTGTTGCCAGGTCATACAAGTCCTAAGGACACATCTCCAGTTGAACTGCCTGACCTCACCATTGCAGGGGAGATATCCTAAAGTCAAGAGTCACCCGTTCCTGACTCCCTTCCTCCATCCACCTCAGAGGCAGATACAGAACTCTCACTGTTTGAGCTACAAGTCCTGAGCCCATTGTTAGACCTGCACCAATAACACCTTCCGGGGCAAGAATAGCAGAAGTCTGCCCTAATCCACCTAGAGAGAGAAGGCCTTTTCAATGGCTGAATCTCTAGCAAGGGCAAACCCATATTTACAGGGCAGAATAATCCCCAGGGTTTAGCCAGGAAAAGAGGCAGTCTATCCTCATTCCCTTGTTTAATTATTGTTCTGTTAAATGGACATTTTCTTTAAGGGAGAGGAGTATGTTGTGTACTTTGTGTCCCGCCTAGCTTGCCATAGCTATCAGAGCTAGACTGTTATCGGATAGCTCAGCCAGTTCTGGCTGGTTTTAAAGTAGGAGAATAAACTCAGCCTGTGTTTACATCTCCCTGTGTTCCTGTTTGCTGGTTTCTCTCTGAGTGCAAGTAACTTCCAAGAACCAAACATAACAGCTAGCATGCTGTAGATTTACACCACAGTTTGCTCCATTAACTGTTTAGGCAAGTCTTGAGAGTGGCCAGTATCAGATGCATCAGAGGAAAGTAAAAGGAGGAAGAGGCTTTTGGTCCTTGATGAATGGGAAATTTTCCAGCACACTCTTGCACACAAGAGCTTTGGATAATCATCCAAACCCTGAGATGTGCTAAGAGATTTCCAGACAGAAAAGAAGACATGGTCCCTGTCCCAAGGAGCTCTCAGTCTAAAGGCAGACAAGGAGATAAACAGAGAACAGAGCTAAGGGATACAACCTATAAGTAGAGCCATCAGGGAGGCTTGTAATATGAAGATACTGATTGAACGCATCTGTCGACATGAGTAGTTTTGTTTGTTTGTTTTTAAATGAGAATATAAAAATAATTCTCAGTTACTTCTCAAGCTTGTCAGAACCTGTCAGCCAGTTCTCCCATAGGTGACACCTGAATGAGAAGAGGGTAGTGACCTCTTGCTTGAGCTGGACATGCCATGTGTAGGGGAAGCATGGAACAGGGCATGGATATGGTTGTGTGCAAAGAGCACAAATAGGCAGAGGAAGCTGCCCTCACTGGAAGATTGGAGAGGACTGAGGCAACACCAAATAAGACGAGGGCCATGGCTGAGACACACTGGCAGTATGACATGAGTAGAGTTTGCATTGGCATTGCTTGTGTTCTCCTGCTCCGTTCTCTGTTCTGTGGAGAGAGGATTTCAGTCTGAAGTGCTTTCAACTTGGCATTTTTTACAAACATTCAACTCTTTTGAAATTTAAGGGGGAAAACTGTCAACCATGTCTCTTTAAAAAGGGTGAACCAGGCTCGGTCAATGGTGAAAAGGCATAGATCTGTTTTGTAGGCAACATGATTGTCAGCTGCAGAACAAAAGGTCTCCTACGTATTGGAGGTACCCCTCATGTTCAGCAGGAAATGGCATTCTTCCTGAGCCCACTGCTGGGGCACAGAGAAAAACCTCAGCATATCTTCATAGGCATCACTAGCCTCCCCTTTTAAACAGGAAAAGAGCCTCTGTTTAACAGGTGATGTAATAAACATGGAGGAAAAATAGAAGAGCTCAGGCAAGATAATTAGAATATTATAACTTGTATAACCTTTCTTAATGTCCTTGAAGATCAAGCACAGAAACACGGAATGTATAATCACAGTGAAGGGTAATAGAGATCAGAGAGACAGGGAAGGAGCTCAGCTAATTCCAGGCATGCTCTGTTAAAAGCTCTATGGTATAAAAATGGCTTATAGTCCATGCAACATACTCTCCTTGGATAAGTACCATCACACATGGACATTAAAAGTAATTAGAGTCCCTTAAGGGTTTAAAGAATTTCCTTTATTCTCTAGCATTTGCTTTAAAAAAATTACAGGCAAGACATTTTTAGGTGGAGTGGCATTTATTTACATGTAGAACCTTGAAAGATTAGATATGGCTTTGATGGCAGTTATTACAGCTCCATAAACTACCATTAAAAGCATATCTAAAGTGATACTAGCAAGGCTGACTGACGGGCCCAGACTTTCCATGTGCAATATACATTGCCCTCTCTTGGTCACAGAAGTTCTATTTGTCTCTCAAAATGGAGGCTGTGACTTACACTGGGGATTCTAGCCATCAGTGAACAGCCATCAATGCAAACCTCTAGTATAGGCAGCCCAAACCAACATGAATCATGAATTGCACCTTGGCAGCTCACCCTGCGTGATACTGGGATAAGGTGCACTGATGCCACTCAAGGCTTATAAAGAGCTTTGCCTGTCTAAGTTAAGGTTTTGCACTGATACATCTACGCTGGTCATTGGCGGCTGAAATACCTAGTACACACAAGGCCTCTTGGTAGAAGTTTTAATTATTCTTCCACATGACCCTCTGATAAACACGGAGCACTAGAAGCAATAGGGCATGTGCATGACACATGGTATTCTACACTGTTACTATGCCTCCTATTAGACACAGTTGTAGCAGCAGAGGGTAAAGAATTATTTTCCCCTGAATTAGGGGAAAACACAAAGGATGTACAACATATTTCTAAACCAATGAAAAACAAACTAATGGTGGCAAATTTACCAATGGCTTTCAGTGTCTAAAATCACTCAACTTCAGAATGTTGCAACATGATACACATTTGCATAGTAATATTTTAAAATTTTAAAATATACATTGATTTTTTAGGAATCTTCACACTCAAAAAAGAAAGAGTTTAGTTCTACTGCCTAAGCTCAGCATTTTCTTTCTCTGTGTCATACAGTTTGAGACACTGATTTCTACACTGAAAAGTTCCAGAGGGGTAGCCATGTCAGGCCCGGTCTACACTTACCTTTGCGATTCCGTGGCAGTCGACGGGAGATACGCAAGTGACGTAAATCACTTGCGTATCTCCCGTCAATTTTGTAGCATCTCCTCTTCATGGCGTCCATACTACGCTGCATCGAAGGGAACAGCGCTCCCTTCGACGCAGCGCTACACCACTTCCCAAGGTGGTTTTCCTGCATCACTTCCTGGATCAACTGAGCACGTCTATACAGACCGCTCAGTCAATCCAGAGCAATTGATGTGACTGGAGCAAATTCAGTGCAGACCCAGCCTTAGTCTGTATACAGCAAAAACGAGAGTCCTGTAAAACCTTAAAGACTAACAAATTTCTGCGGACATAAGCTTTCGTGGACTGCAATCCACTTTGTCACACTGACATTTAAATGAGCAGCTTGAGGCTGAAAACACGGTGACACTTATTTTGCACCTCAAAAAATAGATGTCATTGTTTTATTTATCTACAGTTGACTTATTAATTTATAAAATTGCCCTTCACAGGTAGGGAAAGCTAAACAATATTAAGACATGAGCTTTACATTAATATCAACCTTGGGAGACTCCCATCCACTATTAATCTACACATCATACCTGTAAACTTTTCCTCAGGCAAAGATTAGGAAAAGAACTTCAGGGGTTTTGGAATTTCTTTGCCCTCTTTTTAATGCTTTGTTAGTTTAGATTCTACCACAAATTGTTTTGTGTGCTGAACTTCTAACTGCAATATTTATGACCAAAAGCTCCAATGTTAGACAAAAGTGTAATGCCTTTAAATGTTCCACTGCCAAAAAAACCAATTTCTATGTCAGTGGCTATCTTGCATATGTACTTGTGCTTTTCACTACTGTAGATTGAGAAGCTTTAGAATGCACAAAGATTAATCTTATTTTATAAGGCTTTTGCACCAGATGGCTAATTTACAGATCTTCAAAATATTTCAACATCCAGAATTTTCTCCATGGTTAAGACTTGGGAGTTGACAGCTGAATAATATAATTTAGTCTTCCTGTAAATGTTACTGGGATAGTCGTCAGCCTGGGAACCAGAAACCTGTACTTACACATATATCAAGGGCAACAGCTATGAAGTTCGTGTAACACTGCTGCATAAATATGCCTCAACGTCAGGTAACAATTTGACTATTGAATCTTTGACATCTTTACTGAAAAAGGTGATACATTTGCCAAATTTGGTGCTGATGGTGGTGGCTTTTTGTTCTTCTGAGATGTGGACATTTCAAGTTGGATGCAGTGGCAACTCAGAAGGAATAAAGTTGCCTACCTGAAGTCCCAGGGTCACCGAAGCCATAAGAATCACTTCACATGGGTTATGAGAAAGCCACTTGACAGCAACAGCATTTAGTCACTCCCTGTCTAAGTATGGATTTTATCTGTTCACCCATGTGAAATTAATAAGAGTGGCATTAGCTGATAGCCAGGTAGCCATGCCACCACATCCTATGCTCCTGTTGGATCTCTTAAGCAAAGGTGAGGCAGGCTCAGTTAATGGACTATAGATCTACTGGGTGTGCAGGAAGCAACATTGACAGTTCAGGTAAATGACTTTCTTCCTTCTGATTTGCTGTTGAACCAAGGCTCCAGCTGGTGTTGGTAAATATTGTGCTGCTAGAGGTGCTGTCTTTCAGACGGAATGCAAAACCAATGACATGCTCAAGCTGTCAAGAAGAACTAAGTCTTCCAACCTATGCCAACCAAGTCCAATCAGTTGGGATTGATGCAGGAGAGTTCCATAGCATATGAAGAGATGGGTGAAGTGCCGCCTTATAGAGTTGATGCCTAGAGAAGAGAAGAGAGAAGAGAAGAGAAGATCCAAGGCTTGGAGATGCAGAAGGAAACTCTGATTGAGTTTAGAAGGGGGTTCAAACAGATGATGGAAGCTGAAGGGAAAGGCATGAGGAGGCTGAAGGGAAAAGCCCACACTTGCAGATGGACGCAGGACAAACAAACTCTGAGGGGAGACCGTTGTGTGAGGAAAGTGGCCAGTGGAAGGATGTGACTACAAGAAACAGGCAGAGGAAAAGATGGGCTAGCAAAGGAGAAATAGAGCTCAGAAACAGGTTTGCAGAGTTGGAAAATGAAGACGGGGCACAGGAGGCAGCAATTGAAGGTGAGAGGACAAGGAAGAAGAGAAGAGCAGCTTGTCCTATACAAAGAGTGGATGAGCCAATGGAGGTACCACCAAATAAGAGTCCCAGGAGGATACAGGATGTGTTGCAGAAGATTGCAAGGGAGAATAGTAGACGTGATGACTTGCAGCCAGAAAGAATGGAATAGGCCAGAGAATCACACTGACACCAGGAAAAGGAAGGGCTAGGTGATTGAAGACTCCCCACTGAGAAGAACAGACAGACCTGTAACCAAAGCTGATCCAGACAACAGAAGGGTGTGCTGTCTGCTGGGAGCTAAGATATACGATGTGGACCTGAGGCTGAAGAGGATCCTGACAGAAGCAGGAAAGAATCCTCTGATTATCCTTCATGTGGGAACAAATGATATGACTTGATTCTCGCTGGAATGTATCAAGGGGGACTATGCCAGGCTGGGGAAGCCTCTTAAGGAAATTGAGGCTCAGATGATCTTCAGTGGGATTCTTCCTGTCCTTAGAGGAGAAAATCAAAAGCGTGACAAGATTCTGATGATCAACAGATGACTCAGGCTGTGGTGCTGTAAGGAGGGCTTTGGACTGTATGGTCACTGGGAGGCATTCATGGACAAAGGACTGTTCTCCTCAGATGGATTTCACCTAAGTAGGGAGGGAAATGCACTTCTAGGATGGAGGCTGGCACAACTGATTAAGAGACCTTTCAACTAGGAATTTGGGGGAGATGGCTGGGAGATACCCGGGTAATCTCCACACCTGATTTTAACACTGAAAGGGAGGAAAATGAAGAAAAAAAACACAGCAGTGGATAGGAGAATGGATATTAAGAGGAAGAGTAGTGTAGACACCATTCTAATAGGCGATACTGGCAGTAGAATGACTGTGCCAAATCGGGTAAGGAATGTGAGTGAAGCCAAAGAGCAAAAATTAAAATGTTTGTATACCAGTGCAAGGAGTCTGGATAACAAAATGGAGTAATTAGAGCTACTGGTGTAGGAAGTGAAACCAAATTTTATAGGGATAACAGAAACATGGTGGAGTAGTAATCATGACTGGAGTACAGGTATTGAAGGGTCTGAAGTGTTTAGGAAAGACAGAAATAAAGGCGAAGGTGATGGAGTAGTATTGTATATCAATGATGAGATAGCCTGTAAAGAAATTAGAAGTGGTGGAACGAATAAGACAGAGTCTGTCTGGGCGAAAATCACATTAGGGAAGAAAGCTACTAGACCTTCCCCTGGGGTAGCGCTTAGGGTGTGCTTCAGACCACTGGGATCTGATTTGGATATGGAAAGAGACCTCTAACATTTTTAATGAAGTAAATACTACAGAATTGTGTGATTATGGGAGACTGACTTCCCAGATGTAGACGGGAGGAAAAGAGCTAGTAATAATAATAGAGCCCAGATTTTCCTGGACAAGGTAGCTGACCAGTTTCTTCACCAAATATTTGCTGAACCAACAAGAGGGAATGTCATTTTAGACTTGGTATTAATGAGTAGTGAGGACCTCATAGATGAACTGGTTGTAGGGGACAACCTTGGTTCAAGTGACCATGAGCTAATTCAGTTCAAACTAAATGGAAGGATAAAGAAAGATAGATCTGCCACTAGGATCTTTGATTTCAAAAAGACTAACTTTAAAAAATTAAGGGAATTAGTTAGGGGACTGGACTGGACTGAAGAAATCATGGATCTAAAGGTGGAGGAGGTTTGGAAGTACTTGAAGTCAAAGTTGCAGAAACTATCTGAAGCCTGCATCCCAAGGAAGGGGAAAAAATTCATAGGCAAGAGTGGTAGACCAAGCTGGATGAGCAAGCATCTCAGACAGGTTATTAGGAGAAAGCAGAAAGCCTTCAAGGAGTGGAAGATGGGAGGGATCAGCAAGGAAAGCTGCCTCTTAGAGGTCAGAATATGTAAGAATAAAGTGAGAAATGCCAAAAGCCAAGCAAAGTTGGACCTTGCAAAGGGAATTAAAACCAATAGTAAAAGGTTCTATAGCCATATAAATAGGAAGAAAATAAAGGAAGAAGAAGAGGGACTACTAAGCACTGAGGTTGGGGTGGAGGTTAAGGATAATCTAGGCATGACCCAATATCTAAACAAATACTTTGCCTCAGTTTTTAATGAGGCTAATGAAGAGTTTAGGGATAATGTCAGGGTGTTGAATGGGGATATGGAGGTAGAAATTACCATATCTGAGGCAGAAGCCAAACTCAAATGGGACTATATGGGACTATATTGGGGGGGAGGGGAGGAGATAATCTACATCCAAGAATATGAAAGGAACTGGCCCATGAAATTGCAACTCCATTAGCAAGGATTTTTAATGAATCTATAAACTCAGGGGTTGTACCGTATCACTGGAGAATTGCTGACATAGTTCCTATTTTTAAGAAAGGGATTAAAAGCTATTTGGTAATTACAGGCCTGTTAGTTTGACCTCAGAAGTATGTGAGGGTTTGGGGAAAAAACTGAAAGAGAAAGTAGTTAAGGACATCAAGCTTAACGGTAATTTGGAAAAATACAATGTGGTTTTACAAAAGGTAGATCGTGCCAGACCAAGCTGATCTCTTTCTTTGAGAAGATAACAGATTTCTTAGACAAAGGGATTGCAGTGGATCTAATTTACCTAAATTTCAGTAAGGATGAGATACAGTTCCATATGGGGAATTATTAGTTAAATTGGAAAAGATGGGGATTAATATGAAAACTGAAAGGTGGATAAGGAACTGGTTAAAGGGGAGACTATACTGGTATACTGAAAGGGAACTGTCAGGTTGGAAGGAGGTTACTAGTGGAGTTCCTCAGAGATCGGTCTTGGGATCAATCTTATTTAACTTTCTTATTACTGACTTTGGGACAAAAAGTGGGAGTGTGCTAATAAAGTTTGCGGGTGACACAAAGTTGGGAGGTATTGCTATTACAGAGAAGGACCTGGATATCATGCAAGAAGATCTGGATGACCTTGTAAACTGGAGTAATAGAAATAGGATGAAATTTAATAGTGGAACATCTTGCATTTTGGGACTAACAACAAGAATTTCTGCTATAAACGCATCAGTTGGAAGTGACAGAGGAGAAGGACATGGGTGTATTGCTTGATCAGAGGACGGCCTCCAATCTGATGTGGCCATGAAAAAAGCTAATACGTTCCTAGGATGCATCAGGTAAGGTGTTTCCAGTAGAGATAGGGAGGTGTTAGTACCATTATACAAGGCACTGGTGAAACCTCATCTGGAATACTGTGTGCAGTTCTGGTCCCCCATGTTGAAGAAAGATGAATTCAAACAGGAACAGGTACAGAGAAGGGCTACTAGGATGATCCAAGGAATGGAAAACCTGCCTTATAAGAGGAGACTCAAAGAGCTTGGCCTGTTAGCCTAACCAAAAGAAGGTTTAGGGGAGATACGATTGCTCTCTATAAATACATCATAGGGATAAATGCCAGGGAGGGAGAGGAACTATTGAAGTTCAGCACCAATGTGGACACAAGAACTAATGGATATAAACTGGTCATCAAGAAGTTTAGAGTTGAAATTAGATGTAGGTTTCTAATCAGAGGACTGAAGTTCTGGAACAGCCTTCCAAGGGGAGCAGTGGGGGCAAAAAACCTAGCAAACTTCAAGACTGAGCTTGATCTACTACTGGCTGTATCCTTACTCCTCCCGTAGCTTCCCCTTGCTTCATTTCCTACACATCTTTGCACAGGTACATACCAATGAAGCTGAGCTTCACTGCAGACAGGAGAAGTAAACCCCTGTTGTGCAGGCTCCTCAGATACATTAATTTATGCATGTTTGTTACTGTTGCAGCCTTTGATGGCCATGGAGGACGGAATAGGATTTATCACTGATGCTCCCATGACTTCTTATGGAAGAGTAGCGATGTCAGCACCAGTGTCCTGGCCTGCTTTCAGATTTGGTAATCACTTTCTGCTTTCAAACATTCCCTCTGTATTTTCAAATGGTTGGGATTTTTAGCAATTTCTGATCTCATCTCTCTCTTAGCGGTGCTGTATGCAGTTAAACAATTGCTGAGTTCCACTCCAGAGGTGGATCAATTTCAGCTAGCAAGTGATCCATTTTTATGTATGTACATACACGCTGTATGAGTTAGTTTGTGCCTTTACGCCCAACTCTGAATAAGAAGCAGTGTGAAAACTGTACCACCTCCCCTAGGAGGCACTGGGCCTTAGATACCCCTCAGACACAATTCTGTCCCTTGCTTAAGAGAAGAGAAGGAATGGTGGCTCAATACCAACTGTAAATTGTAACGTCCCCTGCCCCAGCTCAGCTGTGCTTGCTGGCACATTGTGGGAATGGGGAATGGAGTGAAGCCACCACCTATTTTCTTGACCATCTGTTCAGAAGAGGGAAATAGCAGATCGTACAACATCTGCTTGGATCCAAAGTGTGACCAGCCCACCAGATGTGCAAAGGAAGCTCTTAGCCCTATGTAGGCAGGTAATCCAAGTCAGAATCTAGCCCGATGTTCATAAAGTACTTTAAGTTATTCATATATGACAATCATCTAATTCTGATCAGTGTAAAGAAAAACACACTTCAGGGGCCTTAGATTACAGTGATATTTGCCAGTTAGTCATTCCCTTAATTCCTTCAAGTTTATACCTTTGACCAAATATCATTATTCTCTCTCTTTCTCTCTCGCATGCTCGCACCTCTCTAGATCTAGTGTGAAATAGCATACCATATACCTGTTTAATTCTGTCTCTATACAGCACGTCAGGTACTGAATAGGACTCATTTTCAGGAGTCATAGTTAGCATGAAAAGAGACTATATTGGTGGATAATGTCTGGAATACCGAATGCTGTGTGACTAATTGCATATTTGGTATTCGTGAGATAAGTATCAGGAGATAAATTAAATAGATGCTTTACTCCCAGTGAATTGCCGGGATTCAAGTAAAGCCATCGGATGTGAGGTATGTTAGATGCATGTGGGTGAAAAGTCGCTGCTAAGGTAATATATATCAGATGGTTACTTCAAAATGTAATTTAGCTTTGCCTTCAGTCCAGAGTTGCCTAGAGACTGGAAAATAGAAAAAGCATTCAAGATATTTTCTCCTTTTTTATTCCCTTTTCCATTTAATTTTTTTTAATCATCTCAGTCATGATGAGGCCTGCCTCCTAAAAACAGTCATAAAAGCTAATCAGTATGTCACTGACTCACACAAAGCCGAGTGCAAACAAGGGACTATGAAAACAGTCTAAGGCCCTTTCCATACTAGGACTAAAACTGTTTCTTGGGTAAGGCTAGCTAACATGGCTTAGCCAGCCTAGAATGACAGTTTAAACATGAACTGGCTCTGAATTTGGTCCTTGTTAAATATGAATTTGCCCAATTCATACACACATTTTAGCCTCCACCAGTTTTAATTTCAAGTGGGTTTAAAACTGGTTCTTGTAACCAACTTTTGCTCACAGGAGCTTGTCTACACAAGTTACTGCTTGCCATGCAGTAACATCCCATGTAGACACTGCTACAGTGCAGTAAAAGTCCTTGGCTCCACCATTGTTATTAATATATGTGTTACTATAGTGCCTTGAGGTCACACACAAGATCAGGGCCCCTATTGTGCAAGGCACTAGAGGTGTGCAGAAGACAGGAATACCCTTTCATGAAGGATTTCAGTTTTTTAAATTATCCATGAAGGAAAATTCCAGAAACCCCACCCCCCAGACTGAAACATTTCAAGCAACCTGAAAGTACCAAGAAAAAAAAATTAAAAAGTTAAAAGGCAATTCAAAACAAAAAAATTGAAATGTTTCCTTCTAAAAATGTTGAAACAGGACATTGTAGCATTGTTTAAATTCCCCACCCCTTTTTCTCTGAAATAAAATTTTGATTAAATGGAATTGCCAACAGAAAATGGTTCCATCTAGGTTCTTCTGACCAGCCCTGCTAGGCACTGTACAAACACACAGTCCATAACCTGAAAGGTTTACAATCTAAATGCACATGATGGACTAAGAATGGCCCAAGTAACTGCCTCAAGGGCACATAACAAAACTATGACAAAGCTGGGAATAGGCCTAAGTCTGACTCCCAAGCCAGCGTCCTTGTCCATTCAACACTCTACGCCTTGGTGGTAGCAACACTGAAGCACTAGGGGAGATAGCTCATCAGTATTTTAACTCCTGTGTCATGTAATCCTGCTCAGAGTAAGCCTAGATGACCCTGTGGTTAAAACACGGATGAGAAGCAACGAAGATTTGTCATGGAGATCCTCCCTCTTCTCCCCTCCATTACCAATGTCAAAGATGCGTGGCAATCAGGAGGGGGAAAGAATTGCACTGATGGCTTTGCTCCCCTCTTGCAAATCCCAGTTCCTCTACTTCTGGATGCCAGAAATAATATCACATGCTGGTTAAACTCCACTACCTGACTCTGAAAGTTACAACAAACATCACTGATTGCAATGCAAGTTATAATTATCACCACGAAAGGATGTTCTGACATCTATATCCATCTGGTAAGAGGCAGCGCAAACACCCAATACATTGGAAGGAAATGAGAACCATTTTATCAGCTATTAAAAACAAAAGCAATCTGCTGGCTACTTTTCTTTCAAGAACGATTAAAACCCAAGATAAGAAAGAACTGGAAAGGAGTGGATTTTAAATTGATAACATATTCCAGTCAGGAGCTCCCAGATAGGAAGGAGGCACTATAATAGCCTTAGTTAATTTTTTTTAAAAGAAAACAACTGATATATCAAACTTAATTCCTGTGGTTAGATGGCTGAATTAGTTTCTGAGAAAAAGTCTGCAAAGTATAAGCAAGTAGCTTCTTGAATTGAGCTTTATCTAGAAAAAATTGCACCAATTACAACTCCTGTGCTTTAGAGGATAGTCCCTCTTAAGCCAATTATCCATTAAACAGCTATGGTTGTGAAATTCACAGCTGCAAAGAAATTTACCTACAGCATTACCCCAGGGCATCTGACTTAAAAAGAAAACTACTGATTGCTCTCTTAGATAACATGTCAGCATGGTCCTACAATGGAAAACAATCTGGGCATATCAAAATCAGTTTAGTTTTCCAAACTCAGCCTTCTTTTTCAAAACAGTCTAATCCATAAGGTTGCCTAAATAAGAATCACAATATCAGACATCACAATAGGCCCAGACATATCAGTTATTTAGTAATTAGTCCCAATACTATGTTATCTTTGATTAAAATTCCTCATTCTTAAACAGAATTAATGTTTAATAATTGTATGCATATTATATAAGAAATAATGAAATATATTAATGAAATAATGCATATATATTAATGCATAAGAAACATGCATTAATGGGACATAAAATGACATCAATAGAAACTCAAGATGGCATAGTTAATTGTGCAAATTTAAGGAAATGCCAGAGTTAAGGCCACATCCATAATCTTAACTCTGCCCCTTGAGCACATGAGATACAATACATCCTGGTATCAGATTTTCAAAATTCTGAGCACCAAAATAGTTCACAGTGAGGTCAACTGGATCTTCTGGGTGCTCATCATTTTGAATATCAGACATATGAGGTGCCTAGATACGAATTTAGCAGCCTAATGTCAAGCACACATTTTTGAAAATCTTGGCCTTCAGCTACACACAGACACACAAAAAAGTAAAATTCTGCCCCAAGCCACAGATGCCTCATCAGGCTGACAGGGTTTAAGGTATGTCAGTTTCCATAGCCAACAGAAGACAAGGTAATGATGTGGCTAACAGCACATCCAACTGCCTTTGACTTCCCTAATCCTATGGATCAAGTACTCCTTTTGTAGCTGGGTGAACTAGAGTCAGCCTTTCAGTGAAAAACTGAGCAAGACTCAAATCCACAACTTTCAGGGTTGTAGTTGAGCGCCTCAACCGCTCAGCCACAGCACCTCACGTAATTATACACCATTCCTCAAAATGTCCTTCCTGACTTCAAAATGTGTATGTTTGCTCATTATATACAGTCATGAGTACCCTTTCATGTAGGGGGCCAAATGGGTTAATGGCATCTGAGTTCATATTCTCATTTGGCTTTCAGGTGAAGTAGAATTTTGGTATCCTCATCCTAGACCCCATTTGTATACATCACACAAGAAGCAGTCTCTGCTCAGGGGAGGCCCAAAACTGAAACAAACACGGATCACGTCAGCGAAGAATGAAATGAGGTCTGACACAGCTGCACAGGGATGCTTAGCTAGGCAGTACTAGGAGTCTCATTGTTATGAGTCCCAAATACCCATACATTTTAAAAAGAAAGAAAGAAACAAAGTAGAACACGCTCATATCCAGTGACCTGAAAGATCTGTGTACTGAATGCTTGACTGGAGGCTTCTGATTTTATTATGAAAGATATAAGATATTCAAAAGTTTGAGAAATTATTCAACCTAGATTGTTTACAAAGCAAGTTCCTTTCCCCCCAGGATAACACACGGCCCCTTTGAGTCAGACATAGTCAGACTAAAGCCAGACTAAACTGGGTTTAGAAAAACACCGAGAAAATATGGGTTTCAAAATGTCCACCACCAAGAGCACCTTCTGTTCTTGTTATTCTTCTATATGCTTCTCTGTGAATTTGGTGCCAGTAAAAACACCACTCCTGGTGGGTGCAGAGGGCAGGAGGCTGAAGTTGTCTGTCCACAGATCCAGCAGGGGCAGCTGGACTCACCAGAGAGATGAGGATGGTAAAGGCATTGGACTGGGACACAGGAGAATTGAGTTCCATTCCCAGCTCTGCCACAGTCTCACTGTGAAACTTTGGGAAAGCCACTTGGTCTCTGGTTCTCAGTCCCCCACCTACAAAATGGAGACACTAGTAATTCCAGTCCCCCATCCTTTGTCTCTCAGCAATTGAGATCGTAAGGGAAGGGACTTCCTCTTATGTGTTTGTATAATACCTAGCCCAAGGGGCCGTGATCCTCACTGGGGCTTCTAGGCTCTGTTGTGATACAAACAATGACAACTTGGCGACCACATGGATATCAAAGTTAATTGCAGCTTTATTTTTTATTTATTGAAAAGCAAATTTCTTGCCCTTTTCTTTACAGCAATTGTCTTGCAAATGTAAGGTGCTTGCCAGGGTTTAATGTTTACCATAATGATTCTTCCTGAAGTTCATAGATTATTCACAGTCCCCACCAATGTCTTTGGAGCCTGAAAACCTACGATGTCAGGTATTTTGCTGACTTTTGGGGAGATCTTAAACTTACTTGTGACTGTGGATGGGTCTCCTGGGCAGTGACTGGTGGTGTAAAGGCTACTGCAAGCTTCCTGCCAGCAGGCTGTCAGCAGCTGAAATTCCAATGCAGTCTTTAGGGTGAGCAGCACAGGGCAGGAGATGCAACTGAACAAAGATAGGGGTAGAAGAATGGGGAGCCAACTCCCATCAATACACAGACCCTCAACAGCAGCAGCCAGCACACTGAGAGGAAAGAGGAGATAACACCTGGGCAAAGAAAGGGAGGATCCAGCCTCTCCACACTCTGAGCAAGGAAAGGAAAGAAGGCATCATGGGTGGGAAAGGAAGGAGAAAGAAAAAGAGAAAGAGATGAGGGAGGACAAGGGAAAAACAATGAATCACAGAGGAAGAAAGATGGAGAGCAAGAAGAATGCAAATGGAATGGAGTGAACAGTATAAACGGAGCAAAGGGGAAGTGACTTAACATGGAGGGTGCATTTAATTCACATTCCTATATTTGAGTACATTTCTGTGGCCACATGTCCTATCTGTGCACATCTGAGGTTAAGGGCTGAAACAGTTATTTGACGCACTTATATTAGCATTGCTAGGATTTTCTAATGAAAAAAAATTACAGAAAAAGACAAAGAAAATACCATTCTAACTAACATTCACCCAAAATGCACACAACCCAGCCAAGGACTAGTTTGGTCCCTCACCTAAGTTCCATATGCCCACCTAGACAGCCCCAAGCCATTGTTGTGGTAGCCTGGGACCTCTGAGGTACAGAGAAACCCCAACAACACTCTCTTTCCCCCCCCCAGACGTACATCTACACTGGGGTCCAGGAAGCAGGTGGCATAGGAGCTGCCATTCTCTGCAACCAGCCAAGAATCTGGCCACTTGCATTCAGAGGTCTGCCATAGAATTAGCAGGCCAGTTGTTCCACCTGCAATTAGAGAACCCAAATTTCTGCCTAAAAAATTCAGCATATTCATACAGTTTAGCACAAATCTATTATATAACCATACTATTTATACAGAACCACTCCTGGGTTGCAGCAACTCTATGCGATACCCAGAAACAACAGAACTCAGAAGTATGGATTCACACCTCCCTGATTTAACGACTGGTCAATACAAAGTTCCTTTGTTTGATTATTAAATAAAAGAATGAAAAATAGGCTCTTGGAATATAGATTGCTTCGTTATGCCAGGCACAGAAGTCAGTGTGTATTATACACACTTACCTCTCCACCCTCTTCATCGCAAATGGTACAATGCTCAGGGAGTCTGTACTGTACTGTACTGTAATTGAACCATGGAAGACACATTGTCAGAGAACAGACACATAGGGGGATGTAGACCTTAATGAATGCACATTTTGGTTTGCCACTTTTTAGTTCCAAAAAGTTAACTGCCACAGAGTTTTGTTTAATCAGCTGTACATGCTGTGATCATTGTTCACACTTAGCACTTGAATAATTATATCTGATTTAGCCTATATGCAGTGGAAACTATGGGAGTGTTGGTTTTGGGGGTTTGTTTTTTTTAAATGCAGCGTGCATTAGAACGTTTGTGTGTTATACACTTATAATGTACTATGACATGAGGGGACAGAGAATCCAGTGTTGGTATTATATTTCCTCCACTCCTCCCCTCCCCCCCAAGAGGATTGTTCTGAAGTGGTTCAGCTGAGGGGGTGAGTCTCAGTATGGGTTGAGGACTGAGGTAAATTAAGGCTCCTCTGAATCAATGGTTCTGATCACTGTAGCCTGACCTGAGTGGGTCTTATGGACGGGGAGGATTTTTCAAATGATTGCTCCTTTTTATCTTTCAACAAACTGCTTTCTTTACTTTAACTTATAAAATCATTCCACGCTATATTAATGTATTTAATGGGATTGTAAACTTTTGGGAGCAGGGATTATCTTTTTGTCCCATGTTTGTACAGGGTCCTGGTCCGCCACAGAGGCTCCAACTACAATACAAATAATAAAATAAATAATAATACTTATAGTATTGCAGCAACACCTACATACCCCAGTGAAAATTAGGGCCCCTCTGTGCCAGGTACTGTACAAACACAGATTAAAAGACAGTTAGTAGCCCAAAGAGTTTACAATCTCAATTACTCGTAGTGGATTTGACTCTGCAATAAAAACATAACCACTTATTACTAATAATCACACATTTACACAGTCACATTTTCCACAAAAGATCCCAAAACATTTTACATATATCTATTATGTCTACATCTATATATGCACATAGATACACAAGGATTACTTTGCCCATTGTAGAAAGGCAGCCACCTCTGAGGCAATACTTAGTAGCTGTCTAATAGCTAAATGTATTTTGCACCTTTGCTTGATCTATACTAATATGCATTCCAACACCCAGACTAATCTTAAAGACCTGAACCATAGCTCACTGAAACCAAGGACAAAGTTTCCAATGATTTTATTGGAAGTTGGATCAAGGCCAGAGCCCAAAGCCTACTGCAATCAATGAAAATTTTCCATTGACTTGTATGAACTTTGGATCAGGCATTAAAATATTTAGGTGTATTTAACTAAGCACATAGAATTGATTTCTACAGAAGCGCCTTTAAAATTCACATTGTCTGATAAAATGGAATCCACTTGACTTGTGCAACAGCTACTCAACTTGAGCACAGATTGCTATTGCAAATATAGCATTTATTTAAATATATCTTAAATTTAGCTCTTCTGGAATATGGTATTTTCGACTAAGCTAGAGGAAGTGGAGCAGTGATCCAAGAATCAGGTTAAGAACTGCCTACCTTTCCTAGGACAACAAGGTTGAATCCTTAATCCTTTCCAGGCAGAAAAAGTAAGCAGCATAAACTATTATAGTTTGTAGTTCTTTTGGATAAGACTTCAGAAATCAAGGCCCTATCTGCCCCACTTGGACATTAAAAATCTCATGGCACTTTTAAATTGTTGTGCCAACTGAAGTCCTCGATATTCTCATAGCCTCACATGGGCATACTGTGCTAGTTCATTAAATGTTCAGCAGTGTCCAAAGCATTAACATACTTAGAAAACTCTATTAAGTCACCACTGATTAATTAGCAACTATAACTAAGTAGGCAAACAGCATGATGTAAGCAAAGGGCCTTTCCACAGAAAAATTATTACTAACAAACATCAATTGCACCTGTAATCTACCGTGCATAGATTGCAGATAACACCAAACTTAAACATTCTTTCTATAATGAAATGTCTTTAATCCATTGCTTAGGGATATTGGCAGACACTACATTAAATCTGTCCTTAATTGCGATGCTATATTATCATTCTGGTTTTGGCACTTTACATGATGAGCTCTTTAGGATCGGCACTGACATATACTGTATATTTATATAGTGCCTAGTGCAATGGGGACCTACCTGGCTGATCTCTATGTGGCTCCCTAATACAAATGTTAAATAATAGTAATTTAGTAGGGTCCCAATTAAGTGAAGTTTGGTACAGTCACGTAAAATCATGTTACAATTTAGATGCTTCTGTAACATTAGTATCTTTTTGAATGTATTAGTATGTTATTAGTACAGAGCCCAATTTATAAATCAGGAGGACAGCCTCCAAATCACACATCTGGATGCTTAAATTGTATCTGGAATACCATAGCCAAACAGAATAGGAAAACAACCGTGTGGTGTAACTTGGCAAACGTTTACAGTGTAATGGCAACCACCGTACATTCATAAAAGTTTGTTGATTTGAGCATCATACATTAAATATGAATATCCAATTAGGAATTCAACATTTAAAAATTAGGCCCACAGTTCACACAAGTCTTTTTCTTTTAGGACTTGTTTGTTCAATTAACTATTAATCAGCAAGCGTGCATTATAGAAAAGTTCTAATATAATAAAGGCATTTAATTAATTCCACCAAGCTTCCAGATGGCAAAGGAACCTTGCTAGTTCATTTACATTTACAATATACACCCCAGTTTCTTACCTATGCCCTTATTAGCTCCTAAGTTTTGAAGAATATTTTTTCTTGTAACTGAAAATGGCAATCCAAATGAAACAACAACAAAAAAAGTTTTATTTTGGCAGCGTAACTGGATTGTCTGATTGATGGCTAGGATAAAGCAATATGTGCAACAACCAGTGCATGCTAAGTGGTTAGTCTCTATTGGCTTCACCTGAGTCATCTTTTTATAGTCTTTTGTCCTTTATGATTAGTTTTCGAATAGGATTTCTGCAAGGTTTTCAAACTTTAAGGTATTCAAACAGAACAGAAAGACGGTAGGGCAAGGTAGTACAGTATGTGAGATCATGAAATCTATTGTCCTTGGGGTAAAAAGGAATACAGCAGAATCAGAAAATGTCTCCCATAGCTGAAAAGAAAACTGAATTGTAGCATAAAAATAATCCAATCATTGCATCTCATTACAAAGGAGAAGAAATCAATGAAAAAACTTATGGGTTCTAAATATAATAATAAAGAACAAACAGGAAATTACCAGCTTGATGAATGAATTTAGCCTCTTTTTCAGCTCACAGAATAGCCACAATCGCAAATTCTTTGAATTTACTGATTAGAGTTTTTTAGCCAATTTGTTTTAAATTCATTTTACAGCATGGACTGATTGAGAACAGTTTGCTTGCTTGAGTATGGTATTCAGAATTTGAGTTGTGTTGCTTATGTTGTGGCTGGCCACAAATTCCATGGTATTGATTCAGGTTCCCCAACTGGAGTGTGCAGGGAGTGGGGGGAAGATAAGTGCATGTATAAAATTCATTTTCTGCCAATATTAATGTAAGCAAGTTTTAAATTCGTTTTATGTGCTCACTAGAATAAGCAAATCTTGACTGCTGGAAACTGAGCACAAAAGGGATATAGGCAAAGCTGAAGCAAGGGTGTATAAAACAATCATGGAAACGTGTGAGCAGTATTCGGCCAGCTCTAGTCAGGAATTTGGGAATTCAGCATTATAGCCCTGACCCAAAGCCCACTAAAATCCAATCAAAGTCTTTCAATTGACATCAATGAGCTTTGCATTGGCCTTATTTGGATGCATGATGACCCACTGCTAGATTAGCCAAATTTTAAATGAAAAATAATTTTCCTTACAGAAACATTGCAAGTCTCCTACATTCATAATGAAATCAAATGCTGAGTTTGTTTCCTTATCTACACCAGCAGACTGTGCCTAGGGTGACCAGATGTCCCAATTTTATAGGGACGGCTTTGTCTTGTATAGGTGCCTATAACCCCCCATCTCCTGTCACGATTTTTCACATTTGCTATCTGATCACCCTAACCCGGGCCAATGGCAAGGGCAGCTTATGCAGCAGGTCTCAGTAAGAGAAACCAGCCCTATTCTGTATTTAAGGAGATACTGAAAGAGCAGCAGCCATATCTAAAGAAACACTACTGAAAATTCAGAATGAGTATAGATAAGAATCTAAACCCAGACCCCAGAACCAAACTTCCCCTGCACTTTTGCACTGAACTGAAAAGTTCAGATTGCCATCTGACCCCACAAACACTGAGACACATGCTTAACTGAAGTCAGTGGGACTATTCACATGTAAAATTAAGCACAGACATCAGCATTTGCAGTATCAGGGACTTGGTGACATTCTCATCTTTAAAATAAATATTTAAATTAGAAAGTTGGACACAAAAATAAAATTAATTTAATTAAATATTAAAAATAGATACACATGTAGGACAGATAAATATAACTTAGTACAGATTCATTTCATTATTTATGCTGGAGCTAAAGGATTTAGGCACCCAAATCTCATTGAAATGCAATGGTTTGTAAACTCTCTGGAGCAGGGACCATCTCTTTATTCTGTTTGTACAGTACCTCATAATGGTGCCCCGTTTCATGACAGGGATGCCTCGGTGCTACCACAGCACAAATAAATAATACATAGGAGGGGGGCACCCAGCTATTTTAGTCTCCTTTGAAAATACTAGCCCTAAGAGATAACTCATAGACTCATAGGTCAGAAGGGACCAATATGATCATCTAGTCTGACCTCCCGCACAAGGCAGGCCACAAAACCCTACCCATACACATTTATAACAACCCCGAACCCATGACTGAGTTATTGAAATCCTCAAAAATGAGATTTGAAGACCTCAAGCTGCAGGGAATCCACCAGCAAGCGACCCATGCCCCATGCTGCAGAGGAAGGCGAAAAACCTCCG
>ML675616.1:107871917-107908588 GCA_007922155.1 Mesoclemmys tuberculata
TGCCATGTTGTGCTACGCCTGCTCCATGGACACATAACGGTGTATTTCAGGCCTGACATCCCGAGGTCCAGCTCTGTTTTCAGGGTGTGAAACAGGCAGTAGCCCAGTGGATCTCAGTCTATGTCGCAATAGTCTCGGGGTTCACGGGACTGTCTCCTTTTTGACCCCCCCAAAACCCTCTGTCCTGGGTTGAAGTGACTCCTGTCCCACAGGGCTGGCTGTCCCACTCCAGGCGTTGCAACCTGCAGAGTTGCAGCCCCAATTCGGTTCGGCCCAGACCCCTGATGGGCAGCAGCCAGAGGGCCAAATCTCAGTGAATGATGTAGTGTCTTGGCACACAAGAGTCACAGTGCTCCTCACTCAAATTTCGCCCATTCCACTCCCTCCTTCCCCAGGCATAAGCAGCACTGCAACCCCATGCGCCAGAGGCCAGGTTACAATGCCTAGAATGAGGAGCCAAGTTCCCACCGGATGGGACCTGCTGCTGTGGGATGAGTGCAGGACAAGCTTGATGTGCCGCTCCCTCTGGCCTCCCACCCCTGGGGGGGCAGGACCTGTCATGGCTGAAGCATTGGGAGGTATGTCTCAGTATTGTTTTTCTCCAAAATACTCTAACAGCCTGCAATGCAAATTACAATTCTCCTCTCCTATAAGCTCTGCCGTAGAAGTTGTGCCAGCAGAGAATGTATTTGTTTATACTCCATCGTTCAGAACTCCAGCCACTTTAGAATATTAAATACTTATGAACATGCGTACATATACATCTATACACATGCGCATGCTACAGATTGCAACACAGCTGCAAAGTGAACTGCCCATATGACAATAAGGCAGATCAAGTGCTCTCAGACTTAACTTTATTATTTGTAATATAGTTGTACTCACAAAGTGTTAGGTGCTTTCAGTAAGACCAAACACGGGCATCTCCCTATGTCAGAGGAAGTTTTGTGATTGGTAAACATACCCCCTCTGCTTTCCTGGAACTCATGGTTTCCAGGGCATGTTGGGGACCCAGTCCTGTGCCCAATTATGCACACGTTTAACTTTAAGACTATAAGTAAGCAATGTCATTGGGACTGGAGTCTTTAGACACGGACGTCAATGGGACGGAAGCATGTGCTTAGGTGCTTTGCTAATCAGGGCCTTTGGTAGAACTACTCATGTGAGTAAAAATATAAAAATGCATGTAAGTATTTGTAGGTATGGGGCTTTTGATATACGAGACAACGGACCAGTTTAATTCCTGGCATAACTTCACTGAGGTCCAAAGACTTACACCAGTGATGAATTTGTCCCACTGTGGTTAACGTAGGATTCTTTTTAACTACATAATCATATTTGATTTGACTGATAAAGTGTAGGCATGGGCAACAGAGTAATTACAAAACAGCGGGAGTCCTGTGGCACCTTAAAGACTAACAAATTTATTTGGGCATAAGCTTTCATGGGCAGAAACCCACTTCATCAGATGCAAGTAATTACAAGAGTAATTACAGTTTATATTATCAATCAACAACTCATAAATCATCATAATTATTGGACTGATATTTGCTCGTTGGCTGAAGATTGAGAAATACTCCTCTGCTTTCTGCACAACTTAAAATTGGTGATGGGAGGGCAATTGTCAAGATGATAAAAAGTGATTAAACTGCAAAGCCTGCTCCCAGACTACAAACCCTGCATCGTGAGAGTGCTAGAAACTGTGTAATCCACACCCTTGAAATAGAAATGGAGATGGACAAGACCAGAAGGCAAAAGAAAAGACAAATGCTTTCAAACTAATAATGTTATGTCCTAATTCAGTTATGACTGCTGTGCAGTGTTCTGTGATGAGGGGAACTAGAGAAGGAGTCAGGTTTCAGAAGGAACTCGATGGCGCATCAAGGGCTCAGGAATGGAATCTGGGGCCAGGCTGCTTGGACGTAAAAACTCTTGAGCCTCAGGATGTAATCTTGGCCACTTAGCATACTTAAAGATGGCTTTTCTACAGCTCTACCTGCCTGTTGCATCTCTTATTGCTAATGAAACACACAACTTCTTATAGAGGGCAGACAAACAACAAAATAAAAATGTACAAGGCAAAGGGTCTTTGGAAAATACTGCATGTGATCATGTAATTAAAGATTGTATCATCATGTATATGTATCGAAGGCTGGAATTAGGCAACTTTTTGGCATTTCCTAACCTTTGAGCACTTCACTTTGCAACCAACATTCTTTTGGATGTGGGATATACTTGTTTCAATTCCTGAATAATAGAACTTATGATGCAAAGCTAAATGGGGCTACATTGCTTTAATTTATTAGAATTTGTACATTGAGTATGTGTCATGGGGAACATAAATACAGACTGGTTGCTTCCCTAAAGCTGGTGTTTTCTTTAGAAAAGCCAACGTGAGAAACAAAACTAAGTTTTCTTAAGTTGATGGCTGGGGCATCCAGCCATTGACGCAGTTTGTATCAGAACAATTTACAGCCAATATACTGCAGTGGCCCAGTCCTGTGATAGTCTGAGTACCTCTTGCAAGAGGACAACCACCCTCACCTCCCCGTGAAGCAAATCTGAATTGAGGGCTCTCTGCACTTCCCAGGATCAGGCCCATTCGTGCTATCACAGCTTTTTATTGCAGAAGAGAGGCCGCGGTTTAAAGTACGTCTAGACAAAGGGATTTGGGAAGCAGCTGTGTTTATGTAAAGAGGGTGGAAGGAAATAGTTCCTATAACAGTTCAGCTGAATGAACAACAAACTCAAAGGGACTGGTATTAACTAAGCTCAGAGCTGCTTCTAATGGGCATTTTGGATGCTAAGTCAGACCTCTGGTACATGTGCATGTATGTACACATATTAAAGATGCAAACAGAAGGTAGTAAGGTGACAAGGGCTGAGAGGGCTTGTTAAAGTGAATATTGCAGACATTTTTGGCACAGGATATTTCTTGTACTTGTTACAGAAACCTCAAAGGAGGAACAGTGAAACCTGAGCAATACATTAAATAATGAATCACAGTATTTTAATGGGCTTCTTTGCAAAGGAAGCTCTAGCTGCATAAGAATATTAAACCCGGATTCAGATCTTGGTATTTACCTCTGCTTATATTCAAAAGCTTTGTTTTTCATAACAGATATAAACAAAACAAATGGAGCCCTGGGGATTACTGAGGGCTAGTTTAACATTCCAAGAGAATACGCTTATTAGAGGAACAAAGGATTAGATTAACACCTGTTTAAAAACCATAACATGCCCACTGGGCTTAGGAAGCTCTGCCAGACTGTATTGGTTGCGGAAATGTGGCATTCTCTAGTTACTATTGAGATCTAAAGCTAAGGCTACACCACAGAGTTTACAGTGGCACTGCTAGTGCACACACTCTAAAAAGATGGGAGAGAGCTCTCCCATTGACTTAATTACTCCAGCCCCCATGAGCAGCAGCATCTATGTCTGCGGGAAAAGCTCTTCCGCCAACATAGCACTGTGCACACAAGTGCTGAGGTTGATGTAACTGACGTTGCTCAGGGGGTGGTTTAGTCACAGCCCAGAGTGACATAAAGTATACCGCAGTAAGTGGTAGTGTGAACGCAGCCTAAGTGCAGAGCAAAGACCTGGGGAACGCATTGTTTTAGGGCTTGATCAGAAGGCCGACAGAGGCAGGTGTGCACACTGCTGTGTATCTTGGAAAACATGCTGCTGCAGTCAGTGCATACGTGTACCCTGGAGATGTTTTCAGCATGTGACGTGGGCCTGCATAACTCAATGGAAAAACGAGCTTTAAGTGAGCTACATCCTTATTCAGGCTTCACTCAGTTCTTACTCAGTTCAAATCCCCATTGACTTCGCTGAGAGGCCAGGGCTGAGTAAAATACGTGAGCCAGATTGTGATTGGCTGCTGTGTGGGTGCACAAGCATGTAGGTGGGAGGGCAAAACCCTCTCCCTTCCTTGGGCCCCCTCATCTTCACTTTGTTCAGCCACCAGGCATAGGGTCACCTCTAATCTTCCTGAAGCACAGGGACTGGGTCCCATGATATGGTCCTGCAGCCTCTGCATATCAGCTCTGTTAGTGGCAAATTGTATAATTAGATTGTTCTGCTGAAAGATGTGAATAGCTGCCATCAAGCATGTCTTTGATCTATAAAACAATCACAGATTTGGTTAAAGTCAGTATGTGAACTTAATCCCCTGTCAGACTGAATGGAAGGAACAATTAAATGCCTCTCAGTATACTAATAATTGAAACTAAAGGAAGCCACCAACCAAGGCAAGAGCCACATGGCCAGACTGAACAGAAGCTAAGTTACGTGAGCAAAGGGGTTTCCCTGGGACTGATTGCAAATCTAGGGCTGGGGGATCAATTGGTTGCAGCTGCAGGTTGCTGGCTTTTTGCCTGACAGTGAGAGAAGCAGAGATGATCGTGGTCCTAGAAGGAAGATGAGAGACAGAGCTCCTTTTGGGCACCGTACTGACCAGAACAGTAGACTTGGATTTCTGAACAAGGAAACTGCCTCCTGTTTGTTTCTGCTGTGTTCAGGGAAATGGGCGTTTGTGTACATTCCTTGTAAATAGAAAGGACTGGACCGAAGAAATACCTGTCTCATATGATTCATTTCGTCTCCCACTGGAAATAACCCAGAAAGGCCCTGAATACTGGTTACCCACTTGGGCCAAAAAAGAGGAAATATACAGAAAATGGAACAGGATAAGCCACCAGCCGAAGGATGGCTAAGAGTAAAGAAAGGCAACAGAGCGCATGAAATGCAATATATCTTTACGGCTCCAGGCAATGAAAAGGCTTGTGAGGAAATACAAAGACCCTTTCAGATCTAATCAAACAGAATTAGCACATTAGTGCTTCTAATTATAAACTCACATACAACAAACATCCTAGATAAGCAAACATGGGGAAAAATGTGTTATGGCCAACATTATTTATGAAGATGCTCACAGGGAGTTATTAGTTTTGGGGGTTAAAGTGAAGTGGAATGCCAGGGATCACACCCCTTCCTCTCCCATTCCTTTGGTTAAGGAGCACAGCATTCCAAGCACTTCCCTTCTTCTGTGTTGGCTTATGCCAGGGACTTACCTTCATACCAGGGGCTTCAGCAGCATCTGATGGGAAAAGAAGAGATGTCCCCTATCTTCCTCTTCTATAGAAATTTTTCTCCTCACACTAACTCCCTATTCGATCCAGGAGGGATGAGCCCTCCCGAAGCCAGCTGTAAGTTGAGAGGAGAAATAGAAGAGGGAGCGCCTCCTGGCTTACTCCTCCTTCCTAGCATTAAAGATCACGTGCAAAAACAAGTGCCATCAGTAAAGCTGTGCAAATAACTGATTTTTGTGTCTGCTAGCAATTTAAAAAATGTTTCAAGCTGGTCTGAAACCAAAATTCTTGGTGAATGAAAAAGTCAAAAAACATTCAGATTGGGTCAAATGAAAGAACATCTTGTTCAACCTGAAAGTAAACATTTCATTTTGATTTTGAGCTGGTTTTTTTACATTTAAAAATATTTGAGCCCTCTCTGTCATCTCCTTTCCCTCTCCTGCTACTCTCTAGTAGAATAGTGGGGTGGTAATGAATTTAGGAGACCAAAAGGGGAATGTAGGGTCAGTTTGGAGGAAGTGGAGGAGAATGGAAGGAGACAAATGCAGGAAACTGATGGAACAGAGGATGAAGAGAAAGAGGTGTGGGGGTAGTGGAAAAATTTAAAGGAAAGAAGGGGGAAGTTAAAGGGAAAACTAAAAAACTAAGGAAAAGTGAGAAAAGGCAGAAGAAGAATAGAGTGGAGTGACTAAAGGAAAGGAAGAGAAAGAACAGGTTGGTCATAGTTGACCAACCTGATTGCCTTCTTTGATGAGATGACTGGCTCTGTGGGTGTGGGGAAAGTGGCGGACATGATATGCTTTGACTTTAGCAAAGCTTTTGATACGATCTCCAACAGTATTCTTGCCAGCAAGTTGAAGTATGGGTTGGATGAATAGACTATAAGATGGATAGAAAGCTGGCTAGATCGTCAGACTAAACAGGTAGTGATAAACAGTTCCATGTCTAGTTGGCAGCGGGTAACAAGCGGAGTGCCCCAGGGATCAGGCCTGGGGCCGGTTTTGTTCAATATCTTCATTAATGATCTGGATGAAGGAGCAAGCTTGTAGATGACACCAACCTGGGGGGAGTGGTAGATACCCTGGAAGGGAGGGATAGGATACAGAGTGACCTAGCCAATTGGACAATTGGTCCAAAAGAAATCTGATGAGGTTTAACAAGGACAAGTGCAGAGTCCTGCACTTAGGATGGAAGAATCCCGTGCACAGCGACAGACTGGGGATCTATTGACTAGGCAGCAGTTCTGCAGAAAAGGACCTGGAGGTTATAGTGGACAAGAAGCTGGATATGGGTCAACAATGTGCCCTTATTGCCAAGAAGGCTAATGGCATATTGGGCTGCATTAGTAGGAACATTGCCAGCTGATCACGGGAAGTGATTATTCCCCCCTATTTGGCATTGGTGAAGCCTCATTTGGAGTACTGTGTCCAGTTTTGGGTCTCCCACTACAAGAAGGATGTGGACAAATTGGAGAAAGTCCAGCAGAGGGCAATGAAAATGATTAGGGGGCTGGAGCACATGAGGAGAGACTGAGGAAACAAGTCTTGTTTAGTCTGCAGAAGAGAAAAGTGAGGGGAGGATTTGATAGTGGCTTTCAACTACCTGAAGTTCGGGGGGGGAGGGAAAAGGACCAGAGAGGATGAAGTGAGGCTGTTCTCAGTGGTGGCAGATGACAAAACAAGGAACAATGGTCTCAAGTTGCAGTGGGTGAGGTCTAATTTGGATATTAGGAAAAACTATTTCACAAGGAGGTGGTGAAGTACTGGAATGGGTTACCTAGGGAGGTGGTGGAATTTCCACCCTTAGAGGTTTTTAAGGCCTGGTGTGACAAAGCTCTGGCTGGGATGATTTAGGTGGGGTTGGTCCTGCTTTGAGCAGGGGTTTGGACTAGGTGACCTCCTGAGATCCCTCCCAATCCTAATCTTCTATGATTTTATGATTCTAACAGAAAACTTGGAAGATACAGTAAGCAAAAAATTAAATTGTCGTATAGGAAGTCTGGTGCCATAGCATTGCAATAAAATGAACGTATTTGATATAGATGTCAGGGGACATGACTGAATAGAAGAAGGGCACTGGAGACTTGGGCTTTATATGGATGGTATGCAGAGAAGCTCAATATTCTCATGGGAGAGAGAAGAGAACCTGCTCTGGTGTTGTAATGTGGAGAATGCTGAGCTCAATGATTTGGACTCATTGATATTTTAAAAGAGCACACCTTGCCTGAGGCAGATAACAGTTCAATACTCTCTCTCTTCCTCTCTCTTATGGACTTTATTACAATCTTTTAACATGAAGGAAACTGCAGTGTATGTTTTGACATTTTGCGGAGGAAGGACCCATTGGAAATTGTTGTTGTTAATTCACCACCCTGCTCAACTCTAAACAATAGCATTGTCTGAGCTGGTGGGGCAAGGGGAGGGAGTAAGTAGCCTCAGGTTTGGGGCACCAGCAGCTCCACAAACTGCACTTTCACACTGCATACATAGAGCACAGACATGTGCTCCTGGTCATTTGGGGAACATGAGCTGTGGTTTGTCATAGCTACAAGAGACTTTAACTGCACTTTGTAATGCAATTTGCTAGCAGTCTGCTTACTTTCGACTTCTGCACATGCATGAATAGCTTATGAAAACTTGAAGGAAGCATAATGTATTTCTTTCTAGTGCTGTAATATATATACATTTTCTCAAATAAGTATCAATACACAGGGTAAGCAGAGTTACTGGGGCACAGTGTGGTCCAGTGGATAGGGAGGTGGATGGTGAGACAAGAGAGCGGGGTTTATTCTTGATTCTGCTACTGACCTGAATTTAACATCATTGGGCCTCAGTTTTTTTCCTCCCATCCATAGGCGGCGTGAGAGTCTTTCCTTTGGGGAGACTACAGAGTGCTGGAAGCTCCCTAGAAGAGGGGGCACCACTGGCGCTCAGAACATGGCCCCATTGCCCTTGGCCTCTTTTGCCGAGGCCCCACCTCCACTCCACCTCTCCCCTCAGGCCCTGCCCTCGTTCCACTGCCCAGCCCCAGCCTTAGGTTCTGCCGTGGGGCTCCTCACTGCCCCAGACCCCACCAGCTCTTCATTGCTTCCTGGGCTTCTTACTGCCTCCCCCAGCTGCAGCACAGGCCTCTCCCTTTGCCTCCCCAGGGCTCATTGTGCCCCACCATGTCCCCTAAGGCTTAGTCCTGTCCTTCCCCCCCCACTCACAGCCTGTAAGGCCCTGGAAGGGGAAGGGGAGAGACCCGTGCTGCAGCCGTGGGAGGCAGCAGGGCTTGGGGGTGCGACTGCCCGGAGACCACAGGTTAAACTGGAGCTGACTCTCAGGAGGCAGGAGCTCCATGGCCACTGCCGCTTCCCTTGCAGCATGGAGGCAGTGCAGCTCATACGGTTCCCACCACTAAGGGGCGCCTGGGCCCCCTCCACTTCTAGGGAGCTTCTGGTGCTCCTGGTTGGTGTAAAGCTGGTGGGCCAGTGTGCATCCCAAAGGAAGTGACCTGCACCACATCTGGTATTTGCCCCCTGCATGGCCAGTCCTTTTTATTTTGGAGAGGCTTAGCCTCTAGCATTATCTAGACCATCCCTGAAAGGTGTTTGTCTAACCCGCTCTTAAAAATCTCCAATAATGGAGATTCCACAACCTCTTTAGGCAATTTGTTCCAGTGCTTAACTACTCTGACAGGTAGGAAATTTTTTCTAATGTTCAACCTAAACAGCCCTTGCTGCAATTTAAGCCCATTGCTTCTTGTCCTATTCTCAGGAGGTTAAGGAGAACAATTTTTCTCCCTCCTCTTTGTAATAACATTTTATGTACTTGAAAACTTATGTCCTCCGCTCAGTCTTCTCTTCTCCAGACTAAACCTATCCAGTTTTTTCAGTCTTCCCTCATAGATCATGTTTTCTAGACCTTTAATCAGTTTCATTGCTCTTCTCTGGACTTTCTCCAGTTTGTCCACATCTTTCCTGAAATGTGATGCCCAGAACTGGACACAATTCTCCAGTTGAGGCCTAATCAGTGCAGAGTAGAGCGAAATAATTAGTTCTCATGTCTTGCTTTCAATGCTCCTGCTAATACATCCCAGAATGATATTTGCTTTTTTTGTGTGCAAGTTTTACCTTGTTTACTCATATTTATCTTGTGATCCACTATGACCACTAGCTCCCTTTTCACAGTACTCCTTCCTAGGCAGTCTGTGGATATCTACACATTGGCTGTATGTCTTTTTTTACAGCAAATGTCCACAGAAAATTCCAGGGGCTTGATATAGATGCATTACCATTTATGAAACAGAGGCAATCCATAAAATTAGGATCTAGATTTCATGCCCCCTCCAAATTCAAGGTTTCATAGATTCCTGAAATTCAGGGTTATGGTTCAACTCCACATTTAAAAGTACGACTATACAGTACTGTGTGTATTTAAATGAAAAATTACAATAATAATAAACTACAGGAAAAGAAGGAACTCCAATTCTGGGGTTTGTGTCTTTGCACAGCTTCCTTTTGAAGCCCAGGAATTGCACATTTCTGGATGAATACTAACAAGGCTTCAGGAAACCCACCTGTCCAATCCCTTTTTAGGTACAGACAAAAAGACAAAACACCAGTCTCTCCACACCCCCCAGAAGGCCAATTTGAAATTGCAGCTCCCTCCTCACTGAGATCTGCCCCAGCCATGTACCTTCTCTGAATAGCCCATGATTTCACTGAGGCTGCCTCCTTTCCAGGGCATGTGGTTCTTTGTCCTCCCAGCTGGGCATCGTCCTTTAAGGACACAGCCCTATTATATCATGGGGAAAGTAGAACAGCTTCTCTTGTTTTCCAACTGAGATGAAAATTAAAGGCTGCTGCTTATGTACCAGACTTAATAGACCTTACACAACTCACAAAGACTGCCGTTGCTGAAAGGAAGTAGGGAGAAATCATCTGGATAGCGAGAAATATTGACAGTATTACAGTAGAACCTCAGACTTACAAACGTCAGAGTTAAGAACTGACTGGTCAACCGCACACCTCATTTTGGAATGAGAAGTATGCAATCAGGCAGCAGCAGACACACACACACACACACACACAAGCAAACACAGCACAGTACTGTGTTAAATGTAAACCACTAAATAATAAAGGGAAAGTTTTTTAAAAAAAGAGTTGACAAGTTATTGAAAGTGTTTCTGTGCTTGTTTCATTTAAATTAAGATGGTAAAAATCAGCATTTTTCTTCTGCACAGTAGTTTCAAAGCAGCATTAAGTCAATGTTCTGTTATAAACTTTTGAAAGAGCCACCATAACGTTTTGTTCAGAGTTGCGAACATTTCAGAGTTGCGAACAACCTCCTTTCCTGAGGGGTTTGTAACTCTGAGGTTCTACTGTATAAATAAATTGCACCAAAAATGTATTTTCACCCTCACTAAACATTTTACTCTCAGCAAGGCATCTGCTTTGTGGACATGGAACAAAATCGTATCTCCATCCTGGATAAAAATGCTCTGCCATAAAGGAGATGTGATCATCATTTCCTTTAATGTTCACACTGAATGTTTTGAAATTTAGCCTAAAGGCTAAACTCGTCAGTCTTCTGAGAGGTCTAATACCCGAACGCTTAGAGTGGAACAAATTGTCATTTTACATAGCACCTTTCATGCTCATTATGTTTCATTTTAAATGGCTCATTAATCCAAAATTAGCTACCATAGTTCTGAAGAGTGTCACATGTCTTTCTCTGCAATCACTTCCTCCCTTTAATATGCATTAGGGGCCTGACTCTGCAACCCTTACTCATCACGGGTAGTTCATTGATTTCAATGGGATTATTCACATAAGTAAATGTTATTCAGTGTGAGTAAGAAGTTCAGAAGTGACCACTAGAAGGAGTGCTCCTCCCTGATGATTTGGCTGTCGGAGGAAATTCTCCACAGAGAGGAACAGATGTCAACCGCAGTTACACCAGTGCAATCGCACTGATTTTAGTGCTATTGGTAATGATGTAGCAGAGAGCAAAATTTAGCCCATAGTTTCTTTGTTACACACGGCAAATTATTTATTATGTTACCTATCTTAATGATACCAATAAACAAAATACTTCATAATTATAACATAGCTGGAAACAAGAATGAATGGCCCGGCACCTAGGGCACTCGCCTGCAGTTCAGGCTCAAAACCCAGGCTCAGTTCCCTGCTCTGCCACAGCTTTACTGTGTAACTCTGGGCCTTGTCTACACTACCAAGTTTTGTTGACCCAAGTTACAGTGATGATCAAAAAGCACTGTAATTACAACGCTTGTGCCTGTCCATATCTAGTTTCCCAACAAGTTCTGTAGTGTTTTTTTAAAACAAATTGAATCCTATTCACAGTTCTTTTCTATAATCTTACTTGATACTCAGTTCAGTGTGAGAGAGTCACCAGAACGTTCTGGTTGCTTTGCATTGCCAGAATGGTGTAAAACAGCAGAAATGTATTGGTGAATCTGGCCCCTTGAGCTGTATTAAGCATCAAATAAGATTCTGGTTAAGTCACCTTTATGGCTGCTTCGCATCACTGGAGCAGCAAAAAGCATCCATGGCATACCTGTGTGAGCCCAGCCCTATATGAACAGTCTTCCAACATTCTACAGTAAGAAAGTGAGAGTAGCAGGAAACAGATGATAAGAGGAAGAAGTGAATGGTTGGCAATAATAAGCATTAGGAATTGGCTGTCCGAGTGCACAACTGTCACACATAACAGTTATTTCCTATTTTAAATATAAGAAAGTAACTGGTATTTATAGTACCACCGTGTAGCAACTCTTTGTAAATATTACCTTTTTAATGGTGACCGCTTTATATGGGCAGCATAAAATAGAGATGGAATAGGCTGATTTTTAAAAAGAAATAGAAAGCCAGGTGTGAAGGTAAATGGTCTATTGCAGTTAGATGGGACAGCAGCATACAGTCATTCTTTGAAAGGGAAGCGTGGAAGGCAGAGAAGACCAGAAAATGGCATGGTGTTTAAATCAAATTGAACTGTGCGTATACAGTACCTTTTAAAATGGTATAAGAGGTGATATTTCTGTTCCCATTTGAATGTAACACACTGCCTGTGTATTTCCTATCCAAAGGCTTGCACTCAGCTGCAGTGAATTATTTTTTTCTGTGAAATGCATAAAACATATGCACCCTCACATATGAAAAAATTACACAAATAGTTCAACTATCTTTGACTGAAGGGTCTGTATTATAGCTAGAAAAAGTGCTTAGGACCCTGCAGGATTAAGCCTGGTTTTAGTAATTCACATTTATTTCAAAGAGAATTACTCAGACCTACAGTGACCCCAGTGCCTCTGAGCGGTATTAGCATTGGCCTCGCTGTTGATGAGGGATCCAAAGAGCCTGGGAAAACCCATCTCTTTAAATATCTCCAGGCTCAGGTCAGGAAAAAAAAATGCAGAGAATCTTTTAAACATGTTTCTTTAGTTCTGAATTACCATCTTCCTCTCTCTCCCCGACACTGCAGTTAGGTAAAACTATTGCTGAAAATTAAAATTGATTGAATTCAGGCTTTACTCACACTGAACCCAACGACAGGGAGTTCATCTTGAGATTCAGGGACCTCTTGAAGCCCAACTGGCAGAGGGCATAAAGGGTGCACAAGGATTACAGCAATCCCCAGGTGCTGGTATTTGCATTCTAGTTTAGCAGAGAGAATCATGTAAGGTGTCTAATGACGGCTCATGCCACGCTGGTCCTCTTAATCATTGTGAGGTGTATGTACAGGTGATATTTAAGGAGTTATACATCTGTACAAAAAATACATTCTTAAAGCATGTAAGTTAACGTGCTGTAGAAGTGTTCCACGAAACAGGAGATAAGAAACATTTCTCTCTCTGGTTACATGTAAATGAAGTATTGTAAGCTTTGAAATTGAGGCTTATTTACAGATTGAACCAAATGCTAGTGGAAATCAAGAGGGAAGCAGCATGAATGAAAAACAAGCAGCAAAAGTTTATCCAGTTTGCAAACTAGAACAATGCTTTGGGAGACTGCTTTGTGGGGGTGCAGACGAACCACGCATATTCCTTCAATCTACAAGGACAAGCTGCCAGCATGCTTGATCTGATGAGAAGGATTTCCAAGCCAAGCGGGCTGAAAATACTGGGGAAAGAACTTAGGGTAAGTGATCTTGCAGGAGATAAGGGAATGACTTGTTAGTTAAACATAGTCTCTAGAAAGTGTGTTATGATTTTGTTTTACATGTAACCACTGGTTCCCATCGCTCACACTAGTTTTTGTTTGAATTTCTATTCCTTCTTAGATAAATACCCTTTTGTTTTATAATGGAATTCATGTGTGAGATACAGGAGTGAGGGTCTAAGATAAAACTGGTAAACGGTGGTACCCTTTGGGAACAGGGGATCTGGGAGTTCTGTGGGTAACCAGTGATCAGGAGTTGGATACCACAGGGGGACACTTTGAAGGGATTCGAGGGCTGGGGCACATCTGTTGTCAACCTACAAAGCAAAGACAGCGCTGATGTAGCCCAGAGATGAATGGCTCATAAGCTGGTTGTGTTAAGGAGCTAACATCCAACTAGCACAGGTAGGACTCCCTCATGCTGGAGGCAGGTGGTAACAAGGTGACGCACAGACCTGGGTGCCACAAGAAGTGTCACAGATGTACTCCCAAGTTAGCCAAGAAAGAACTTTTCTGTCAGCACTGAATCATAGCTGGTTGTCTGATCGGCAGCTCATAGGTGTGGCACTGTAACTGAGTGAATACATACATTTATCAAGAAAAAGACAGGAGAGGTTTTTTGACTCCATGGAGTGCAGTCATCTCATTTACTAGTGTAATAAATAGCATAGTTATGGGACAAATTCAGTCCTGCTGTAAGAGGATTCAGCTCCACTGGATTTACACAGAGCTGAATTTGGCCCAAAATCACGAGTAGAGAAAGTCT
The DNA here is from genome assembly GCA_007922155.1 of Mesoclemmys tuberculata. Lineage (NCBI taxonomy): Eukaryota > Metazoa > Chordata > Testudines > Chelidae > Mesoclemmys > Mesoclemmys tuberculata. The sequence continues at coordinate 107,885,941 of ML675616.1, forward strand.
CATCAGAGTAATTGAGGTTTGAGTGAACAATCTATTGAAAATCTTGGATAATTCTTTGGATATTATTTGGTATAATGTGGCTGTATTTCCTAATGCTCCTGTTATTTTATTCATTTGAATTTTCAAAGCAGTATGTTCCCCTTTAACAAATTGTCAAATACCGTGTGAAGAAATTACAGTCAGGCCTTTTTATCAGGTTGGCAATATCAGACGAGATAATATAATGCCCCCTGGCACCATAAAATATTAAATATGGTGAATGAAGTTCTTGATAGGAGAGCAATAGAAAGTAGCATTTGATTAAAACTGTGCCCTTAAAAATAGCTCTCTCCTAAATCATTTAATTAAAAAATTAAATTGCATTTGAATTGCTTGACTTCTGTTTAATAACAGCACCTAATGTACATCTAAGCCACTGCTGTAAAAAAGAGATTTTATGCTGCTGTCCCACTAAGAAAGTGTCATACGTTTAGAAGTTTGGACTCAAAACCTAGTTTTCATTTTGGAGAGACAATTCTTTCTTTACATTAAGCATGCATTTTAAAGGTAAGGAAAAAGGTCATTTTGATGGTCTGGATGGAAATCTGTTTGGCACCCTGATATCTTGATAGTGTCCTTATAGAGTATTCAAGCGTTCCATTCCCCTTGGCCTGTAGGGACAATGTTTGTGGCACTGATCCTTCCCTGGGAAACTCAGCCTCGGGCGTCAGCAATTCTCACCACACATTGCTTCCCCCATTCATCAGCGGCCTCGTTTTGTGAAGGCCTTCAGTGTCTCCAAAACCCTTCTGACAAACTGGGTTATAAGATATAGGACCTTCTTCACCAACAAGTCAAATGCATTTACCCCTAGCGAGGAACAAAGCCATTGCTTAACAGCACATAGCACAGCAACAAGTAATTAGAGCAGGAGGTGAAGCTAGTGTTGAATTAAAAACACCGGGGGGTAGTTACATTAGCCGTAACTACACAGATTTATGTGAAGTGATCTATGTAAATAGAGTGGGGTTTGGAGGGAACCAAAAAGCTCTTCGTGTTGCATGGGGAAAAAAGGCTGCAGCTCTGCTACTACTACCCTGGACTTTTCCTTTCTGAAATACCAGCAGTGCAGTCCCATTTGCAGCGAGGATGGATCAGAGTTCAAGTCTGTAGGAAATCTGCTCCAGGGTGTGACTTACCACAGTATTTGTTTTTCCTAGAGGAAACGACAAAGCAAGTCTCATAATGCAGGAAAGGTTATGCCTGGAGGCACTCCAGTAAAAGTTGAATTGTTGAATATTTGCCAGCCAGGGTCACATAAATAAATAATAAACTCTGGGCGAAACCGGTTTTGTTTTCCAATTAAACCACAAGTGATTTTAAAACTTCAACTAAAGCTTGGCTCTGTTGCAGACTAACTATAATGACTGAACCTTAATCAAAGCAGTAATTTAACAATTACACTGCGTTCAAAGACATTAGGGAGAGTGTAGTCATGATGAAAAATTGACCTACAAAACTATGCCATGGGCAGGAAACACTGTGGGATTTCAAATACTATTATGAAATGGCAGAAGGTGCCTATGTCTTTTAAACTTATACACAGCCAGCTTTTCATAAATGTTCACTCACTTTTGGTGCCTTAAATTTTAGGTCCCAATTTGACACAAATTGTACATTATTTCTGTGGTGTGGAATTAAAATTATTTTCTACAAACCAAATAGCCCTGGAATTACTATACATTATAGAATGGATCCTGCTCCAGTTGAAGTCAATGGCAAGACATGAAGACGTAAGGCCCAAAGGACATTACATTAAATTACGCAATGACTTTCTGCATTACAAAAACCAATGTAAAGAGTGAGTTTTGAAATGATAAGAGTTTGTGGAAAAGATGATCCAAAGCCAAAACCATGTATCTGACTACCCACAATATACAGCTTCAGAAATGTGGTAAAAATGGGATCATGGACTGAGCACACATTTGGGGTTAGTTGGGCAAAACCCAAATGTGACCAATGACATTTTGTGAAACCAAACCACCACCTAACTTTGTTCACCTGCATGCAAATTATGTTTGTCACTATTCTCTAGTCAGTTTGCTGTCAGTTCTTGGTTGCAAAGGGTCTGAAAGCTCCAACTCCCAGAATGACCTGCAGGGATCTTCAGTGGGCTGCCATGGGGAAATAGGAGGAAAAGTGTTACTGTGTTTGGTTAGGAGAAAAAGCATACTCAGTGAATCTTCAGTGTATTAAAAGGATGAGGACATTAAGCCAGTCTACACTACAAAATTACTTCAGTATAACCATGTTGCTATGGGGTGTGAATAATCCACACCCCTGAACAACATAGTAATGCCAACTTAAGTGCTCCCACTGACATAGTTACCGCCTCTCACAAAGGTGGTTATGAAGCTGGCAGGAGAGCGTTCTCCTGTCGGCTTACAGCATCTTCACCAGAAGCACTAATGTAAATTTGTAGTGGAACCTTGCGCTAAAGCTCTTTGTTACTCTAAGGCCTCAAAGCCAACTCTCTTACAGCTTCCAGAGAAGGCTTTTGGAACAACCAAAGGGAAAGACTTCTTCCCAGAGAACCCATCCCAGGTTTTTAATAAATGCAGTGTATGTTCAGATGAATCCTTGGGCAATGCAGACATGATGAATAAAAGTCATAGTTATGTACTGTACTGCATCTTAGTGCCTTGGTTTAAGGAGCTCCTCATCTTTCACATACGTAAAGACCAAGGTCCCTAAATCTATTCTGCTTGTTGAATTCACTCTTCTAGCAGAGAATTACAAGTCTATGCATTCCAAAATTGTATGTACAAAAATCATCAACAGAATAAAATAGGCACTGACACATTTTGGACCAGATCCTCTGTTGGTGTAAAAGAGCATGTCTGCACTTCAATAGCTATGCTACTTTATACCAACTAAGAATCTGGTTCTTCATGTTTATCTAACCCCAGAAGAGAGTTTTACACTGCTGGGCCTGCTGCCATGTCATAATTTCTTCAGTTTATGGAGCTTCGTGGTGTGTTTCTTTTATGACTACTTGGAACAATTTTTTACAAGAAAATATGGTTTGCACAGCTTAGTGGGCTTTTACTGTTATTTGTATTGTTGTTATTCCACTTCCCTAATAAGAGATGGCCCTTAAATAGCACATTAGTTGCTGAGGTGTTCCCTCCCACCCTTATGGCATTAAAAATTAATTAAATGAAAAGTGTTATTTGCAATGGAACCAATTAAGAAGATGGATAGAGAACACAATGTCTTTTTATGATGAAACAAACTGCTATTATTCCTTATATTAAATCAAGGTAATTGTGGAGAATTCATGTTTGAAATATAGAAATATTGGACCAACAGGGAAAATAAAACCATGCTGTTTTGAGTGTTAAAAACTACGTGAAAGAGTTGCCAAGACATGGTACTTCAATTACCCAAAAAAACCAAAACAACTAGGTGATGAATGTGCAAGGGGTAGATTCAGTTCAAGGGATTTCAATGTGAACCTTTTCTAATGTTGCAGTCTGTATCCCTTTTGTTCTGATTTTGGATTAATCCAAAGTCACATAGAAAGCAGAACTTCTAAGCTTTGCTTGACTCTATCTGTAACCATAGCTCAGCTCAAACACTCTCAAAAACAGGGACTTTGAACACAAACATTTTGGATACATCTGCACTACAATCCTGGGGTGTGATTGCAGCTTGTGTACACATACCCAAGCTAGCTTCAGGCCGGGTTTCAGCTCAGGCTAGCCCCGTGAGTAATTACCAAGGGCTGTAGGTGGGCTTGCAGAGCCCATGCTGAAACCTGGGCTGCTGCAACTTCACTACTTTGGTGCCTGTAACCAAATGCAAAAGTCACTCAAAGAGTTTCCAATATATTTCAATCCATCAAGGATCTAAGTCCATCTCTAAGTTACTGTTTTATCTGGATTGGTAGGCCGACACATAGCTACACAAATGCCCATGCACATCCATATGAAAATATATCATGTATAGTTAAATTTCATTTGCCCTGCAAGAAAGCTCTTGCCCTGCTGGGAGAATCCCACTGAAAAACATTTAATCCCTGTAGAAGACATTTTCTTCCCACAGGACCAGTGGATTTTCATGATTCCAGTACTGTAGATTGATCTAAAACATGTCACATCCAGGGCAACTGGGGAGCTCTCTCTTCTTACACAGTTTTGTAAATCTATTTTAGGAAAGATAAGAAACAGTAACTGATGTACTACACAAACCACGATACAATGTGGTCAAATAGCATGGGATGAATCACTGGTCATTTGATTACAGGGAGAGGCACAGCTGCAAAATTCAGACCCAGGGCCAAATTCCGAGGCATCTCCCCATCCCTTCTCCCCACCCAAATTCAAGGGTGTTTGGATTAAAGGTTTGAGCCCATCCCTACTTGTTCAGCAAGGTCCCCACTAAAAGCCTGTCATACGGTCCAACATAGATCTACTGAAGTCTAAGAGTAAATCCCATATACATCACTAAGCACTACGATAATAGACAGTCCCATGAATAAAAAATGAGGAGCTTGCAAACTCAATTAACCAACTTGCACAGATACCTAAAGGGCTGTAGTCAGAGTTCATTTCAGAGAGGTAGAGGAGCTCAAATTTCACATTTTGCTGTACTCCTTTTTATTCACAGACCTGCAAGAATTCATTCTGTCCAGCTGATGATACTGTGGACTTTTCTTTTTAAGCTAGCACTTATCTGTGATGGTCACTAGCAAAATGCCAGAGAACTAGCTGACTCAAAATCTAGCTCTTCCTCTAACTTTCAATATCTAGTCAAAGGAACAGGGAAATGAATTGAGCCTAGATGTACTGAAACTGTTTACAGAATAAGTTAATTGAAATAGCATTTCTCTTGGATAGCCTTATGGTAGCATTCTGTGCTGACACTAATGAAATCTGGGTTCAGGGCTCTATGCAAAGTCCACAGAAAACAATGACAAGACTCCCACTGACTTCAGTGAGCTTTGGATCAGCCCCTTACAAGAGAAACTACAGCTCTGGAATATAGAAGTAAACCAATTACATGGAGCATAGAGGTGCTTTGTTATTAACAGATCAGAGTACGGGTAGCAGCAGTGTAAGATAACATAGAAACCCCTGTTTCAGGTCACACTGGTGCCATGGTTTTGGATGGCATCTATGACAAGGGGGGGAAACACCCATTTCTTAAATCCTACAAAGCAGTGAGGGTAATATCATAACCAAGCCAAGTCTATATATTCACAGGGAAATCTCAGCCTATTTAAACGGGATTGCAGGCAGTTGATTTTGATAAACAACACTCCTTGTGATTTGTCCTTGTCAACACTGGTGAGTTAGTTCTGGTCAGCACCACTTCGTCCAACTCAGTGCTTTACATTATGTTTAAACCAGATTTGGTTTCCTTGTAAAAGAAGCTCTCACAGATAATAGACCGTATGCATTTTTGTGCTCTCTTTGTCTGCAGTGAAGTATCTCTCACCTTCCATTCCAACCAGAGTGTCAATCACCTCACCAACAGCTATTAACAGCTCTTATGGGGGCTTTCTACTTCACTAGCCCCTTGGCATAGCTGTAATGCGTAATTAACATTCAGGAGTCAGAAGAAAAAGCAGAGCATTTTTTTATTAACCACAGGTGCTCCATCTGCATCTGCTCAAGTTTCTGGAAACATGTAATAATGCCTAGCTCTTATGTGGTGCTTTTCATCATTCGATCACAAATGCACAAAATCTCCTATTTTAAAGGTGGGGAAAATGAGAGAGGCAACGTGACTTGCCAAAGGTCACCCAGAAGACCAGTGGCAGAATCAGAAATAGAACCCAGGTGTTCTAAGTCCAATCTGATGATGCATTCAATAGGCAACACTGCCTCTTTTATACTCAACTAGTTTACACAGGGCCTGCTCAGAGCTGGAGCGCTGGATAAACAGTCAGCCTCACAGGGGAAACACCTTGTACCTACCCTTTGAAGTAAGATGGCTGTTTCTTTAGTACAAAGGCAGCTATGATTTTTCTCCAGGAGTTGAAGTAGCTGAGGTACTGATTGGAAAGGAGATGAGTGAGGGCCCATCTGGACCCTAGCCTTCATCTATCAAAGTGAGATGAAACAGGAATTCACATCAGCTGTGCAACAAACCCTTGCTAAGAAAGTGGAGCTGTGTTCCACAGTGAGGGAAAGGAGTTTGATATTGGGTGAACTCTAGTTATAACTACAGCCTCCATCTTCCAATTTACATCATAGGAGGGAGACAATTAGTGGTATAAACCATAAAGGATGCAAAGTCGGCATATAATGAAGATGGTGGCTTTTGTACTGCATTTTACTTGATTAATAATAATTATTATTACTACTACTTCTGGTAATCTCTTTCATTTGGATATATGAGTTGGGGAAAGAAAAGAGAGAGATGCTTTAAATAAAATGAACATGAAAAGTGTACATTTGTTACTGAGAAATTCCTTTCACTTGACTCTGTCTGGGTTTTTTCCTGCGGTGATTGCACCAACTCACTTGGCTTACAGGAATCAGCAGAATGTGGAAAAGGAAACATCACAGAACAGCCAAAAATACCCCAGTCTGTCTATACCTTGTTTTCTGTCCACCGTCACAAGAACTCACAGGCCCCACTACAAGTAGCAGTCTTGGCCTATCATTTCATTCCCACAATGCTGTGCAACGTGTCGGGAAGAGGGTTATGTTATCGCTCCATGTTTGTGAGCAGTTTACCAATGGCTTTCCGTGGAACAATGCACCGTTACAGAATAGATTCTTTGGGAGCCTAACTCAATCAGCTTGGTCACCCAAATACAGCCTCATATTGCTTCTTTTAGCACTATGGCACTGGAGCAATCATTTACTAAATGTCTCACACATACAGATTTATGGCTGTATTTGCTAACCGCATAAGTAGTAGAGGAGAAAAAATAGAACGTAAGATTTTGTTGGAAACAAGTAAAGGTCATTTGTCTCATCAAATCTTGTCCTTTCATAGTACTCCTGTTCCCTCAGGGAAATTTCTAATTGTTTCTTGATTATTCTAGCATTTTGCATTAATATTGCTGAGCAGCTATTCCATGTCTTTTATTAGCTTCTTCATGCAAAAACTCTTTCCAAACTCTCTTCTGAATAAACTCAGGCTTCAATGACTAAAATCTGATCTGATTCTCAAGGTGCTAGACCATCAACCACAGAACTAGATTGCTATTTCAATAAATACAAAGATCATTGAGCTGTGGGTAGAATCACCAATGACAGGAGCACTATACAAGCTGTGTGGGCATAAGAAACAGCCTGAATAGGTAACATTCACATTATATCACTCTGTCACAAGATGTACCTCACATGTTATGATGGCAGTCGACAAGGTGATGGATCAACAAAGAAAATCCAGGGCGTACACATATAAAGACTTTTTGGACACAGAAGTGTCCATTTCTTAGCTGGGCCTCATGCTCCATACTTGGTAGTATCTCACACACTACAGCTTTGGGGTTAGTTTGACCTAAAGACTCTAATCATCTTGTGGAATTTCTACCACCCAGACAAGTTGAAAGGTTGAGCTTCCATATGTGGAGTACAAGCAGATATATACAAATGATTTAAAAGTCCATATACATCAGGTTTCTAGAACAGTTGTGGAGTTGCAGGCTTGTATAGTTCCTCTGGTATACATCCAGTAACTGGATGGGTCTAAGTCCTTCAGTTCAGTTGCACAGTGTGTTGATCCAGAGGTGTGTCTACATTGACCTGGGCATGCTCAACAAAGCTACCTTACAATAAGTGCGTCTTCCTCCACAACCGGGAAGACATAAAGGTTAGGCCTTCCCACCAGGTGGAGTAACACAGCTCCATGTCATTAAAGGCATCATACCCATCCACAGAAAAGATCATCATCACAGACCTTGATCCTGCAAACACTTACTCAGTGTCTCACTTGAAACTGATTTCAGGGAAACTAGTCAAGCACTCACAGTGAAGCACATGCATTAAGTGGTTGCAGGATTGGCGCCAGAGATTCCATGAAATTGTGATAAGTCATAGGCTTTATATGCAGATACTATTGGAAGAACTTTTCATGAAGCAAATGGAGAGCTTTCCCCATTCTCCACCAAAAAAGAGAGTTCTGTGCTGCCTTGTTTGTGGTCTTTGTTATGAAAAACTTACACCACTAGATGCAGCACTATGGGGGGAAAATCCCTTCTTCAGTGCATTAAGAAACTGAAGCAACTATTTACCAGAAAAGATCCAAGGGGGAAAAAGCCATATCCTGCATATCTGGTCAGCCTTCTTAAAGATCCAGTTTTATTATTATTTTATTTATTTTTGTTATATTATTACTGCCTAGAGGCTAAAACTGAGATCAGTCCTAGTGTGGTAGGCTCTGTATAGTCATATCTTAATAAACAGTCTCCCTTCTGAAAAGCTTCTAGTCTAAACAGTTTAGGAGTGCAAATAGAGGCACAGAGTAGTTAAGTGATTTGTCCAAGGTCAGTGACAGAGGTGGGAATAAAACCATCTTCTAATGCTGCCAGACCAGTCTCGTGCCCTCTCCACTAGACCATGCCGATGCCCCAATAGTTTTAAAGCTTTTGGTTGAATGATAAAACATTTATGCTAAATTTATCCCTGCCATGTTTATAAGCATTTGCTCATGCATGAAAATAATTTCCTCCTTGGAGAAGGCTGCAATGCCACTGGCTTGCTTCGCTTGAACTGGATGCCCTCGTTTCCTCATGTGTTCTATTGCGAAAGCCGGCTGTATCTGTTTATGAACAATGCATATGCCAAAATTATTCCTAATTTTGAACTTCATTTTTTTAAATTTCTTTCAAGGAAGCCTGTAACTATAAATCGGACATTTAACTAAAAGATAAGTATAGCATGTCTTCAGGCTTTTTAAGACATCATACATATTTATAACATCACAGAAGGCCTTTCTTGGACAAATACATATTTAGGTTCCATGCCCCAGTCTTTTTAAAAAAATCATATATTTTTTAAATGAATAATCAGCTCAAGAGCTGGAATAGTTCCCTTGAGTAAATATGTATTAGAGAGATTTATTTCTCTTCAATTACAGAAGGTGCCGATTGGCATCCATTATAGTTAAGACTGCAAAGCTTGCCCACTACTCAACATGAGTAAGGGTGGTGAATCCGGTCCTTTGGGCTTCATCCTGCAGGGTGCTAAGTACTCTGGCCCAATACAGCAAAACACTTAAAGCTATGCACGTGAGGAGTTCCACAGATGTCAATGGGATTGTTCGTGTTCTTGAAGTCAAGCCCATGTTTAAGTGTTTCTGTGGACCAGGCTAGAATGCTCAGCACCTTGCAGGATTGAGACCTAAAAGAGGATTTTTGTAGCTAGCATGATTCTGTTTCCATTGTGACCCTTCTCTTTCAAGTCTCTTGCTGGAAGCACCTCTCTATTTCATCAGTGATTTGCCCAACAGGCGAGAGGGGGCTTCACCAAGATCAGAATTATCTTAAGAACAATCAGTACTTGGATTCTGCAATAAGAACATGTCGTGGTCCCAAGTATCTTCATTCAAGTAATGGCGCTTTTGTTGCTCTCCAAGAGAAATGCCATCTAAGGATAAATGGACTTCCATTGAGGTCCTGCTGCTGGGGTCCCACTGGGTGAAGCAAAGTTGAATTGCAAGTATCAGCTTTGCTATGAGACAGCATTGGAAATCAGATTGTCAGTGCTATCATTTTAATGTTTTTCATCAGTGCTGATAACTTGATTGGGACCCCGTGATTTAAGCTTATAAGGCCTCAAATAGGTTTCCCATGGCTACTAGTTTCTCCATAAGAGAGGAGAACATGGCCTGTATCATGCAGAACAATTTCATGCTCAAAAAGGAGGTAAGGCAAAGATTATAGTCATTAGAGGTGATTGGGAGATGATTTATTTTCCACAAAAATGTCAAGTTTCTAATCTGAAACTGGAAACTTTAAATTTTTAAGTCTTAGTGACCAAAACCTAAGAAATTCTCTTTTCTGTATGAAAATCAAAATACTTTAATCAAAACCAAAACATTTTCATGGAAAATTTCATTTTGACAACCCCCTATTTTTTTAAACCAAAAAACCCCCACCCCCTCAACTTTTCTTTTGAAAAATTCCCACCAGCTCTAATAATCACACTTTTGACATTTCCTAAAACTTGCTTTATTAGAATATATCAGGGGGGAGGAGGGGGGAGGAGCCAGCAGCACTGTGTATAATTCTCTGTCTTGCTCACTGATTACCCAATGACTTACATTTACATTAGATATACCACCACAGAACTAAACCTAGTGAAGCACAATCACTGCTATGTGTCTGGTTAATTAGGACATCTCTGAAAAGATTATTCTTTCAGAATCCACTTCTTTAGTAAGGCAGCAGTACGAATCTTGGAGACATTGGCCCAGTCAAAAAATCACAGCTGCAATAGCTGTCAGAAATATTTTTGATGTCAACATATGGCCAAACAAGAGGTTCACCCAGGGAGTCATTCATTCCGAGAATAAAATTCTCCAACGCCCAGCAGTAACACAGAGGAACATCAAGCAGGAAGTGGGAGGGTGAGAAATACAAGATGATAACTTGAAACAGAAGGGAGGGACAGAGTGCCACAGATGAAATTACAGACTCCTTTGTCTATTAATACCTCTGCTCAAAAAGATGAAAACTCATGTCTTATCTGTACTGTATTGGCTCACTTAAGGCTCAACAATGTCAGGCTGACACAGATATTTCATTGCCCAGCCTCACTCAAAAAAGAAAAGATGCTGATATTCTGCATAAAGGGCTTGATTGTAACCTTCCAATCAGCTCCGAGTGAAGGGCAGCTTGTAAATGCGCCATTCCAGAAGCACACGAGAGAACAAACCTGTGACTCAGAGTCACAAATTATCATAGCACTCCAGCTCCTTCAAGGATAGTTCTGATTGTTCCTTGATAATTCCCGCATTTGCCTCAGTAACGTTGCTGAATGGCTATTCCATGTCTTTTACTAACTTCCTCTTGAGACCACAAATTCATTCCTTCGTTCCTCTTGCTCTGGGAGAGGAAAAATGGGGTAGTAATCTGCCTCCACCGTTGGCCAGCAACAAATTTTTTCCCAGTCTATGGCAGCTCAGGTTGTGTCACTCAGTGTGGGGATGGGGGACTCAAGATTTTACTGTCCCTGGCTGCCCACCTGTGCAGGGTAGTGGAAGCAGCAGCCCTCGGGTGCCCCCTCTCACCCTTCACTGTGACCAGTGATGCAGGTAGTCTGCACAAGAGGGTGAGGTGAGGTGAGGCACACGGAGAGGGGGACAAATCACTATTGTGATCCCAATTTTAGGCTTTAATGCTCATCTGAATGAGGAATTTCTATAAGGAGGAGAGATTCTGTCTTCTATGCAAACATTTCATTTGTGTCAGTAACCAGAGGGTTTAAGCAGCAGAGGGTTTGGGGTTTTTTTGTTTTTTTTCAACACTCTCTATGGTCAGCCTGCAAGATGCTCTGCCCCTCACCCTTAGGAGTTGTAGATACACATGTGGGGAAGGGGGCAGTGGGGTTGGGGAGTGGGCAGGAGCACTTCTATTGAGCCAGTAGCAAAGTCTTTCATTGGAGCTCCAAATAATGAGGAGACTCATCCTATTGAGCTGAATTACACAGCATTGTTTCTCTGAGAATGCCTTGTCCTTACCTGTGACAAGTGTTCATCTAAGTACCAACAGCTGCACCGGAGCTGCTGACCACAGTATTCTAGGGGCGGTATACAAAAACAACTGATAGTAAATCAGTGGGTATTTTGTTATGGCCTTTTGTAATTAGTAAATGGAGGCTAGGTTTCTTGGGCTACTTTTATGTAATTAGCTGCAGAATAAAAATCCACAACAAAATTCAGTCACTATTTTTTCTCTGTGATGTGTGCCCTCTAGATCAGTTCTAACAGTGACAGGATTTGTCATCTCATGCTATGTGACGTGAACTTTCTGCATTTCATTTGTTCTGCCAACTACTTGTAGTTTTACGTTGCAGGTTTTCTTATTGCTGCAGATGTGTCCAATTCTTCAAGACTCGCTGTAAATGATGCCATATTTGGTGTGGCAGAAATGGGATGCAGGCTAGTTAAGATATAAGAGAGCATCTGTTGCTTTGCTGTACAGATCTGTTTTTATTTTGTTCTTACAGATATATAACAATACATCCTGGAAAGGGAGAAAGATGCAGTACCACAGCAAGTGCATTTGATGGGAAGGTGTATATTGTTGATAAATAACATATATTCATCAAATACCTCTTAGAACATAGTCCATGTGAGGAAAGCATTAGTGTATTTCTTATACACTAAAAATTTATATTTGGAAGTCATATTAGATCCAGGAAAGTGTTCACACAGGACAGGGTCAGGAGTTCCCATAGCTGTACCTTGCAACTCGAGATTGTCTCCCCCATTTCCCATTGACTATGATGTGGTTACAGGTACAAATAAGGTGTGCTAAACTGGTGACCATCTTTGAATTTGGCTATTTTATAGCCCTTTTGTTAAAAAACAAGTTAATGTGCACAGGCTGTCTTAATGGAGGACGTTGGTGTAAAGAGAAGTAGCATTGGAAATAACTAATGCCCCAATCCTGCCTCATACTGGCAGACCCTTGCATTTGCAGGGCTTCCCCCTGCCTTCAGTAGGGCACCTCAATGGCTTAACCTAGAGGAATCCACCTGCATGGAGCAGCTTGCATGACTGATGCCTGACAGGGGGCCCCTCAAAATTATAATGGTTATTTAGTTCTTCAGTTCTCTGTCTCCGTGACAGATGACAGAACAAGGAGCCACGGTCTCAAGTTACAGTGGGGGAGGTCTAGGTTGGACATGAGGAAAAAGTTTTTCACTAGGAGGGTGGTGAAACATTGGAATGGGTTACCTAGGAAAGGGGTGGCATCTCCATCTTTAGAGGTTTTTAAGCTGAGGCTTGACAAAATCCTTGCCGGGATGATTTAGCTGAAGATAGTCCTGCTTTGGGCAGAGGGTTAGACTAGATGACCTCCTCGGGTCCCTTCCAACTCTAATATTCTATGATTCTATGTATAAGGGAAGTTTTTGGATAAAAGGATATAAATGTAAAACAATAAAACACTATATACTCACATATATATTGTGGTGTGGCACTTGATGGGGCATCCGCCCAGAACCCCTGGGTCTGGTGCTTCCCTCAGCAGTCAGCCCTTGCCATAGCCTATAGTCCCAGCTGGGGTCCAGGGGGTCCTCACCCCTTCTCTGGAGAGAGCTTTGGCCATCCCAACTGTGGTCAGTGGGGGGTGTCCGAGCCTGCCTTCTATTTCGGACACCAGTGCAGGGATCCTGATGGCAGCAGCCTTCTGCTGCTGGCTTGCCTTAACTGTTATAGTCTTTTCCCTGGGCTCCTTCTCCCCACTGCCCTTCCCGGGCTTCAGTAGCCACCCTTCTCATAGTGGCAGTTTCACCCTACTGTGGTTCTGTCCCCCTAGTCCACTCCTGCTTCTGGTTGTTGCTCTACTTCCTTCAGCTTCTCACAGCTCCCAAACTCACACTGGGGCAAGAGCTTTTAATAGGTCTTGGGCGGGCCCTTAATTAGCCCCAGGTGGTCTCATTAGCCTAAGGTTATCCCTTCCCAGGTGGCCGGGAACAGGGCTGTGACCAATCTGAGGTTTACATACCTGCGCTTAGTGACTCTCTCATAGACACTTGGTCATACCTTATCACAATACACACACACACACACACACAGGCATACATACATCTACCTGTACCATATGGTAATGAGCCATATCTATATCAGTGTATGTGATTGATTGATTGATAGATAAGATGAATAAAATGGAATGGAAAGGAAAGATGGAGATGTAAGCCAGGTCTGAGTGTCTGATTGGCACTCTCCCTGCTCAGCAGCTGAAAGGGGGGCATGTTATTTGCACAGGCTTTGTATTTGCATGAGTACAGTTAAGTACTTAGTATATTGCATAAGCACAGTAGGTGTTGAGCATGATGGGAAATGGTCAATGTGTCTGGTGTTGTGTTACAAGTCACTTTTGTGTTAACTGCAGGAGTAATGAAATGTCCTTCGATTGTATGAACAAATGGCATCAGCTCTATGTTTAGTCTGTTCTGACGAAAAATTCACTCTCACCCAAATAGAGCTTAAAAAAGGGTGGCAGATGGATGCAAGGGAGGTACGAGCAGTCTCCTATTCAGATTGCACTGGCCCTGGCAAAGGGCTACCCTCAGGCATGGGTTAACAATCTCCTCCCACTGTCAAATGGTAAAACTAACAATTCCTCTTGGAGTCTTTTGTCTGTTAAAAGCAGGGACATTGCTTCTGTGTCAGCAGGTTTTCCCATGAGCTGAAATTCACTAAGAGCTGAATCACTAGAGAGACTGGGAAACCTTGACTGACAACAGTCAAGCAGCCAGCCGTGGGCAGCACCTGCCAGCGGAAGGTGGGATCGCTCGGCGCCAGCAGACAGCGGGAGCCAGGAGTGGTCAGTGCCTGCAGATGCCAGGATCGGTCAGCATCTGCAGACAGAGAGGGCTAGCAGACAGCGGGAGCCAGGAGCCATTGGCACCAGCAGATGGTGAGAGCCAACGGCGGGGACTTGATGAGGCCTGGAGATGGTGGGAGGCAGCAGTGGAGGAGGCCTGGTCAAGCCTGTGTCTGGCAGGAGCTTGCAGAGGGGGGCTGGATGAGCCCCAACCGAGAGATGGGCATTGCAACTACAAGGGTCAGTACAGGGGAAAACAAGAAGGGGGAGGCGAAGGACATGCCTCACATTGTGTGGTGGGTTTGGCTCACTGAGTTAATGAATTCTGTTTGCATTGTTTCCCAAACCGGTGCTGTTACCTCTCTTCTGTTATTAAAAGGTTTACTTTCTACACTCAGACTCTGTGCTTGCGAGAGGGGAAGTATTGCCCTTTGGGGCACCCAGGGGATAGTGTGTGATTTCCCAGGTGACTGGGTGGGGGCTTGAGCCAGTTAGGTGTTGTGTCATTAGCAGGAACCCCTAGATATAGAATCTGGCCCTTGCTGCTGCCAACTCTGTCTGGCAGAAGGTTACAGATATAATATTGAATAAATACTGAAGGTTCAGTTTGAATTTTAGCTTTATCTTTTGGAGAGGAAGGTGTGTCAATTATGTATCCACGGTTTTTTGTTTGTTTATTTAACTGATAGATGTAGCTAGATGCAATGAAACGTACATTTTCTATACCCAGTGTATGTATACATTATCACACACAAGTCATATCAATGTAGTGGTAACAATGTAATCAAGAAATGCAAACAAACAGTTCATGGTTTACGGATTTTTCAATTTTAAATGAGAAATCACAAATCTAAGAGTTTGAATCTTAAACTATCAACTACATCCAGAAAAGTTTTGACCACCAGAATTTTTTTAAGCTTAATACTTTCCTTCAGATGGGCAAGCCAGCTCAGATGTAATGAGACATAGCCCAAACTCAAAATCAGACCTGAATCCAAACTGAGTGGAAGGTTTTAAATAAATAAATACAAATATTCTTTTCCCATTTAATTCTCACATGCCTTTGCACTTCTGGTTCGTAAGAGTTACAAGATACCAGAATAAAAACCGTTCATGCACTTCCTGGTTTCTAGAAAGCAAAAAATCCTACTAGGAATGTTGCATGAGAGCCCAGAGTGATAGATTTCCTGCCTGATCCCTAAACAAGAGGTGGAAACCTCTCTAAACACTTCGTCCCAGGTAAGAATATATTATTTCAATACATAATTTAAACTATGCAGAGCATGAACAACCTTAAAAAGCTTTAAGCTGTTGTTAGGAATGTACATTTTTCTGCTTCTACCATATCATCTACAAAGGCAATACTTACTGATTGGAGGTAATCCATTCTGATGAGCCAGTGATGCCTCTCTCCATGAATCAAGGTCTATAGGAGATTTTTGCCTTTGAGATGACTACATTTCATTTGAAAATGCAATCTGTACCAAGTGATCTGACCTTATTGTGACATCACATCCACTGTGATATCAGAGCATAGCAACAAATTTGTCCACAAAACATACTGCCACAATATGTTACACACTGTATCAACATGGCAGCTGGAAATTTTTCTCCACAGGAGATAGAAGAATATGGTCTAAATATATTTGATCATTTCATGTTGGATATATTGATAAATGCATTTTCCTTGATAGCTGTTATTTTGCTGTTTGTAATCCTTTTGTTAATATTTGTTTGTAAATTAAAATAATTTCTACTAAAGATTTTTCTTCTTCAAAAAAGAATGAAAAGAATCAATGTGGTTCTTTCAATCAGTCTTTCTATCTATGTACAGATAGGCTTCTCTCATATTTCCAGTGTAAAAAAAATTAAAAAAACAAAACAAGACATAGAACATTTCCACAGTCTGAAGCAGGACATTGGACTGTCTTCTCAACCACAAACAAATGGTAGCAAAAACATACGGAGGACTTAGCCTTTGACAGTGTCCAGGCAAATCCCATTTTTACCTATTAAGGACCAAATCCTGTTCATCCAAAGATCACACGTACCTGCTAAAATCTTTCACTACCCTCTTCTCACCTGGAATCTATTCACAACATACACTACATTAAAGCACTAGGACCACACAACCAATCCTTAGTCACCACAAATTGTATGCTTCACAATAATCTCCTTTGTTTTAGTTGACATGCACTCTGGGTTAGCCTTTGTCCACAACCTTTAACACTTTGGGATATCTTGTATCCAGCTTTATTTCCTTAAATTGTGTCACCTGTCTACTGCCATGGACCCAACTGTATGACAGATTGATGCTCTTCAAGGGCCTGATCCAAACCCCAAAGTAAAAGGAAAGACTCTTATTGACTTCAGTGGGCTTGGGATCACATCCAAAATGACTATCACATGCTTTCTCCTGCCTTTGACTCTCTGGGATCATAGGGGGATAGGAATTTGCATGGCAAAGAATGTGGTTTCTTGCCATCCTTTCCTTCTGGCATGCCTTAAAGAAAAGCACTGGAAGGAAAAACCTGGCAATAGCATTCTGTCAAGGATGGGGAGGGTTCCCATTTAATGGTAGAGTCTCCCTTGGTTTGGGTGTCTGAGAGTAAGAGATCTTAGAAATGTTCCTTAGTTCTTCTCTCTCATGAGATGTCTTCTAAATCATTTCTCTGTAAGCACCACATGCTGTGGTTAACAGAATAGCTCAACAACAGTCTGACTGTTGCAGAGAAGCGATATGCATACCGAGCATGGACCTACTGTTCCAAGATAGTAGTAGTAGTAACAGGAGCATGCCCTGTCATCACCCTTCATTCTCCTACACTTTAACCACAAAGACGCTGAAAAGGAAGGAGAGGCAGTGTAGATCTACACATTATATCAAGAGAACTCTCCATTATAAAATTGTTTGTACAAATCCCCTGTTCTAGGAGATTGGCAAGCAGTAGACAACACCCAGAGTAAATGGTGAGTGCTTCATTATATAGAGAGTGAATGACTGCTCTTCAGTTTACACATCTGATGGCTCCTGAATCAAAAAAGAAGTGTGTTCAGGGTGCAAGAGACAATTCTAGTAGGATAAAAGATTTTCCAACAATAAAAACAGGTACTGCTGTCCTTTTCTGAAAAAATACGCACACACACGATTGCTACTAATCTCAGAATTTCTTTAATATTCTTTTCCTTCACTGGACACTGTTCACAAAAAAGCAATGGAAATAAGGTCTTTGTCCAGTTGCTTTTCAATGGTCTCCGCATCTGCCTTTGGTTAAGAAATCTAGCTTTCTAAAAAGATGCTGTTCTCTTTGGATAGCTGCCTCCGATTGCTTTTGACTGTTGCTAAGAACTTTGGAAGAGCACGTGCATTCCACAATGAAATACTGGAAAGCCTTTCAGAGTACAGTGAAGGACTGAGGAGCAAGCTATCTGAAATAGTTAGGTATCTTATCAGTAACAGTCAAGTCTCATTTCCAAGCTATGCAGCAAGCAGAGTGACCTTCGGCTTGATGGGCATGCAGTGCATGATTTCTAATGGGGTCTGGGTGTACACTGGAGAAAGAACAGCTGACACACCCTTACTATAACACTATTCTTGGAAACAAAGCAAGTCACAGATCAACAGAGTTGTTGGTTTGCTTGTACCCAGCATGTATAATAGCTTTATCACACAGCAAGTTGTTAGAAGCACAGATGTATTAAGCTTATGAGAATTATCTCGCTGTCTTTTTGCCATTTTACATTGGATTTTATTGGTTTACTAGACGTACATTCATTTTAGCATGAATGTATAATAAATGTTTGAAAATTAGCCTCTCTCTCTTCTCTGAACAAAGTACAAATAAGACTGCAACATTAGTTTTGGAATGAAAGCCCTAAATTATACTTCATTCAGCAACTGGGAATAAACAGTTCAGTGGGACTGAAATAACCCTTTGCATCACAGTGCATTTTTAAAACATGGTCATTAATATGCTTTAATTACCATATTTTTACAATATTCATTTTATGCTTGTCTAGACACAACCTACCGCTTAGATATTATCACTATTTTACTGACAAGGAAACTGGGAGATGAAGTATTTTGTTCATTGTCCCATAGGAAGTGTATGGGAAAGATAGGAACAGAACCCAGCTCTCTAGTTTCTGACTAAGTCCTTTAGCACAATGTTGAGCATTAGTGACAAGTTCATTATGTCATGGAGGGACTATACTTGAACATGTGGGCCCAGATTTTCCTAAGACCACAGTAACCACTTCTTCCATTGTGACATTTACAGCTAGATTTTCAAACACGCTCTCCTGGGTGCTGAGCTCTCTTGAAAAGCTAGCTCTTATTTTGGCTGGATATACATTATAAAAGGATACATGACAAATAAAAGCCTACGTTTTAATATTTGTACTATATTACATATACATAGCACTGTCGCAGTACGGAAGTTTCGAAGACCCTGCACAGAAATGAAAGATTCTTTTGCAAAGTCATCTTGTCAGGTATTAGAACTATCCAGCAGAGTTCTATTTGCTGACTCACTCTGATGTCATGAGCTGGTCCAGGTGTAAAAGAAAACTTGGGTTGAACCTCTATGAGATGGAGGGAACTAGAGCAAAGACAAAGAAGTCCTGCAGGGAAAAAAGCTTACATGAAATGGCCAAGTTCCAGAGACAGCTTATGTGGAGGTTTATATTCTATTGTTATTTAAGTTAACAAAAATGAACCCCAGGATGGAGGTAATTTTGGACCATATCCAATGTGTATCTCTTCTGTGATTTGAGCAGAATGGTAACTCTATCTGCTTATAAGCATCTTTTATCTAAAAAGGTCCTAAAACACTTTTCAGACTTCATAGACAGAGGAGTCACTTCCCTTACCACTATAATACAGCCATTGCTGGGGCAAAATCCAGCAGTAGTTTAACAGCACTAAAAGATTAGGAACATAATTGAGGAAGAACACAGTATCTAATTAAAACTGTAGAATAAATTTAGGTAAGTGTAGTGTAATGGCTCTCATCACAATTGACTGAGAACACGGGGATTAATATCCAAAGTCTTGTACAAACGGCAACATATTCAATGACCACAAGGGATCAGGAATTCAGTTTTCCATCTCATGCAAAAGACAGCTTCTCCAACAGTTCAATGCTCCATCCTATCCCACTGTAGCTTTGAGTGAATACTGACGCGGGGACAAATTCATTCCTTCACCAACACTGCACTCACTGTGGGACTGAGGGGATGAGGGCTTGTGAGGATGCCCGTCATGGTGCTGGTTATAGAGGACAGCTGTCCACAGGCTTTCACAACTGGCTCTAATTGACATCTCTATAGAAAGGCCAAAGACTGAAGAGGGGATAAAGACTAAATTGCCCTCTCTCACCTTACAAAGTTTCCCCTCCAGCTCAGGATTATCGTATATTGGCACTGTGGATAAACTTTACAATGCCTATGCCTATTTTGTAACCATTGCAAGGACAGAGAAAGGAATTCACTCTCCAGGCACCTTTATACCGCTGTCAATTCACTTAAAATATTCAAATCTGTTGGCAAACATTGCTACATAACATAACACAAACAAGCTTTCATTTGTTTTGTGGGGATAGAATGTCATTCATTATCATTAGGAACAAAGAGTACTTCATGAGAATTTAGCAACATTGTTTGCATAGGTATATATTGTAACAAACAATTTTTTCACTATTATTATTACTGCGTCAAATCTACCAGAAAATAAGTTGGTGAATCAGTATTCAATAAGACTGGAATGTGTTTTATTGCCTACAATTATAAAAGCAATTTTCCCCCTAGCTATATGAAAGTCAAGTGCCACTTGTATTTTAAATATTTGCACAATACTCTTACTTTAAAAGAGAAAATTAAAATTGTATCAGCCCTTATTTAAAAAAAAAAAATTCAGCCCCCCCTTTTGGATATTTGATAGTTCAGCAGACAAAGAAATGAATGGTAAAACTGCAGTTGGATGCTTTCCAAAAGCTTGTATGAGTGAGAATGTTAAGCTAACTTTTCAGAATGCACACAGTAAGTTATACTCGGTGGTGTGCAGAAGAAAACGTGCCCATACAAAGCCACTGGGATATAAAATCTGAGCAGTAGTTTAACACACTTCCAGTTTTCAGAAATCCATAACGCCTCTATTATATTTATATTGATCTCACCTTCTTCTGTAATTCCATAACCTCAACTGTCAGCATATCAACTTGTATATTCAGGCACTGGTTCTCTTCTTGCATTTTCCCTAGCATGACTCGATCAGTGTGTAACCTCATTTGTAATGTCAGAAACTGAGGGAAAAAAGGGGCAATTGTTAGACAAAGCAGCTTACATGATTATTAAAGCAGGAATCAAATGCCATCAAAGAGCCACACCGTGATCAGTAAAATTTCTTATACACAGCAAAATGAAAGATATTAAGTTGTCCCAGTTTCTCTTGCCACCCCTACCCCCTCCTTCCCCAAAATTCTTTATATTAATATTAATCTAAAGACTCGTTAAAAATAAGTCTTGAAAGTATTTAAGGAGCAAGCTAGATATTCATCACTTTGTTTTAATCATGTTTTGCATCGCACTGCATTTTACCAGAAATTCATTCTTTCAAAAACTTAATTCACTTCATAGATCTTGTAATTGCATATTTGAAAAACATGGGATTTTTATTCATGTAATATTTGTTTAGCATTTACTGATTTTCTTTCTAATGTGTTTTCCCATAAACATGGAATTTGGGCATCTTGGTGAGCTACACAATTATTAATACAACATACTATGTATTAATTATGATGGGGGTTTTTTTCCATTTTCTCCCATACACAAAGAGCAACCTTGTACTCCACTCTCAATTACTTCTATTAGATTAAGAAAAACAGCAAAAGAAATAAGTGTAAAGTCCCCACGAGACAGCACAGTGCATGAGACATACTTTGTAAGGGCAATCTTCATGAACTGAAAGACCAGAGAGCCTCCCACAGCAGTAAAGCTCCTTAGGAATGTAAAGGTGCAGTACACAGTAAAGGATGTAAGTTACAGAAGCTACATGCACCCCAGGCTTCACTTTCAATTTATTCTAACCTTAAATTAAAAATATCTCAGATATGTTTCATGGAATAGCTAGGAATCCAAAGGTGTTATAGAAAATGCCCACTGTTTATTAGTAAATTCAACTACCCAAGCTGGAATGCTCTTTACTATAAGGTGCACTAATTTTGTCTGGACCAGTTTACACTGGTTTTCACAGAACTCCACCCATAAAATTCTGTGTTAATTTACAGGCAATATACCATCAAAACAAAATCTCACTCAGTGATCCATGAATCTGAAGGTAGAACATTTCCCTAGAAACTTCTGGGTGTTGGATTTTACAAACTGATAAATTTGCAAGTGCCAGATACACTTCAACCACACACAGAGAGGCAGCCAGCTCAAAGCCAGTCTCATAGGGCTCATGTATGGTCTGGAAGCAGGAAGCCAAAGTTCTGCTGGGGCAGAGTAGATATGAGTACCGGTCCTGGTGCCCTATCCATGGAGAAGCTTTTGTATCAGCCTTAAATGAGGTGTGTGTCCAGATACCCTTCTGATTGAAGAGTAAACATTGCAAGAGTGCAGCAACCTTGAGGAAAGGTGGTTTGTGTGGCGGAAAACAAATGCTGGTCCAGGAGAGAGCTCTCACCTCTAAGTATTGTGAAGGTTGACTTACATGTCACATGCTTCTTATAATTTATTCTCCAGTCGCTGAAAGGCCACTAAAAAAACAATGCTCTAGCCAGCTGACCACGATCAGGCGTCCACCCCATATAATCACCTGAGGGATTTCCTGGACCGCCACTGAGGAAAAGAGGTAGGGTGATGGTGTCTTAATTTCATTGGAGTAAACAGGCCCAGAGATGTTCACCCCAAAGGTGTTCACACAATGCTGTCATTGTGCTAACGCTAAACAGTCAAACATGATTTGGGGGTTTGAGTGCAGAGGCCACAGCCTGCTTAGTATCACAGCAAACACCCTAGAAAATTAATGTCAAAGTTTGGGGGTTTATTGATGAGGACACAAGCGAAGAAAAATCAGAACAAACCGAAGTATCTTGGAATTGATAAGCTCAGATGAGCAGATGGAAGTAGGACCAAAGAATTCTGAGG
>ML675616.1:107918588-107945821 GCA_007922155.1 Mesoclemmys tuberculata
CAAAACTAATGAAGGACTTGTGCTCCCTACTACGGGTACGAGCCCTGTGGACCTCCATCTACCACCCTCAGACGGATGACCTTGTGGAAAGGTTCAACAGGACTCTCAAGGCGATGATAAAGAAAGTGGTGAGCCGGGACAGGAAAGACTGGAACTCATACAAAATGACTCATACAAAATGGAAAATGACTTTTTAGGGAAGAGTACTGCAGAAAGAGATCTGGGGGATCATAGCGGATCACAAGCTAAATATGAGTCAACATTTTAACACTGGCAAAAAAAAAAGGTGCAAACATCATTCTAGGATGGATTAGCAGGAGCGTTGAAAGCAAGACATGAGTAGTAATTCTTCTGCTCTACTCCGCGCTGATTAGGCCTCAACTGAAGTATTATGTCAAGTTTCTGGGTGCCACATTTTGGGAAAGATGTGAACAAATTGGAAAAAGTCCAGAGAAGAGCAACAAAAATGATTAAAGGTCTAAAAACATGACCTATGAGGGAAGACTGAAAAATTGAGTTGTTTAGTCTGGAGAAGAGAAGAGTGAGGGGGTATATGATACCAGTTTTCAAGTACATAAAAGGTTTTTTACAAGGAGGAGAGAGAAAATTGTTCTCATTAACCTCTAAGGATAGGACAAGAAGTAATGGGCTTAAATTGGAAAAAGGTTGGTTTAGGTTGGATTTTAGGAAAAGCTTCCTGTTAGGGTAGTTAAACACTGGAATAAATTACCCAGGGAGGTTGTGGAATCTTCATCATCGGAAACTTTTAAGAGCAGGTTAGACAAACACCTATCAGGGATGGTCTAGATCAGTGTTTCTCAATGACCAATCGATGGACCAGCACCAGTCCCTGAGATCTCCCTGACACAGTATAGGAAGCCTGAGATCTCCCTGACAGTATAGGTGCCTGGTATCAAAAAGGTTGAGAAACACCCGGTCTAGATAATACTTAGCCCTGCCATAAGTGCAAGGGACTGGTCTAGATGACCTCTTGAGGAGGACTTGCTGGTAAAGCAGTGATGATCAGGTATGTTGAGGACTGGGTGTCATCAGATCCATTGGTCCTCAAGGCTCACGAACAGAGGACAGAATCCCTGGAGCACAGCAGAAGTCAGCCTTTCCCCCTTCTTCAGAAATCCCCTAGTCAGTCTGCCCCATTTTCTTCTTACTCTTCTCATTCTTCTCCCCAGTTAGGCCAAATTTCCAATACACCAATTTTAGTACACTGATTTCTGGTCCCACACTCCTCTTGTTTACCAGGCATGATATCAACATAGTCCTTGAGTTATATCAGTGGGCCTTTTGTGTGCACTAAGCGGTTTTTTTTCCCCTTCTCCCTGTTGTAATTTTTCCCATCAATATTTGTTATAGGTGATTGGTACATTTTACCAACTTTTATCAACTTCCCCACAGCTGAGTCCACTTCTGGGGTAGAGCTGCCAGGCCCGTTATTAAAACAGTGGGAAAAAATTTCAGCTGCTTGAGCCATGCCAACATCTAATCCTTGGGAGATGAGGGGAACCAAACTGGGGTTTGTTTCCCAAATCTAGTCAGTAGTGATGGACATGTAGTGGCCTGGGTGTTCTTAGTTCAGTTCCTATTAGACAGGTATTTGCCTCACATTGACAGCCTCAGCACAGAGGGCCAAGAGTGAATGGCCATGGAGACTGAACTATCCACCAGGATCCGTTAAGGTCAAGTTTGAGGCACAATGGCATTGTGCTCTTCTCTTCTAACTAGGTTTGAAACAGAGGTGACCTCAATCCAAGGATTTGTTATTTCAACTTCACCAGCAGTAAATTTACATACATACATTTTTATTATTATGATTTTAAAGAAAAAAATCACACACTGTCAACAGTAGTTAAGACAGGCATGACTAATTCCATACATTTTCAATCCATTATGGATATTCCCATATATAAATAATTGAAAACCTCTCATCTTTTCTGAGGCTAACAGAAAACACACAACTCAGTCCATTTTTAGATAAATTCTATGCACTAAAGAATATGCATTACCACAGTGGTACTAAGCCCCTGGTTTAAAAGGTGAGTGTATAGAACTACATCATCTTCCTGCCAATATGTAGCTTGATGATAAATTGTGATTTTTATTTAATGAAAGTATATAATTATCTGTAATTAAGATGTGAATGCAAATGTTGGCTTTCTTTATCCCTTTGCATCCTTTTGTTAAAGGCACTATGAAAGTGCAAGTTGTTATTATTCAAAGTGATATTCAATAATGTATTACAATGCTAAAAATTAAAGCATAAAAGAAGCAGCTACAGCACACTTTTCTCTGTACTAAAATAGACTCTCTGTCCTCAAAGATTTTAACTTACTACCAATCACAAATCCTGGTCAAATTTAATATTCAGTCTGCCTAAAAGAAGTCATGTTCTGAAATTTATGGGCAGAGTGTGCTATTATTGGTTGGCTTGGAAAGCTGTCTATCAGCCTCTGTAATTATATTCTCCCAATTTTATTGTTACTTTTGGAAAAAAATTGCCAAATCATAGATTTTCTTATATGTAATTCCATTTACAAACTGTTTTTCCACTGGGAGTCTCATTTATTTTACCAAACAGAAGATGCAGAGGGCCATTAATGCTAAGACTATTGAACACACAATATTATGGTCCCAATCATACCATAACCAGTTATATGGCTATGTTAACTTTGGATCTTTTGCCTGATGCAAGTGCATTGTGTATATGGTGAACAAGAGCACCTGGGTTTTATTTTCATAGCTCACTGCCTTGCTATGTGACCTATTTGACTTATTTGTAAATCAAATGAAATAATACTTAGCAAACTCAAGGAGGGGTGTTGTTAATGTTAACACAATAATAGCTGTATAAAGTGTCTTGGGAACTCTACATGAAAAGGCAAAGTATTTCCAAATCTAAATAGGTTTCAAGCCTGGGGTGATAGGACTTTTAAAGCAGTTCAGTCTTAATAGTTAGGTGTTTAATTGTAAACCCTGTAACATTAATTAAAAATAGATATTGGCCCTGATTTTCTGATCTAGCCAAGGAGCGTTCAGCACAAGTCTAAAGGAGTGGGGAAAGGTGGTTTTATGCCACCTTTGTGCCTTCTTGATCCTGGCAGCTAGTTACAAATCAGATCAGTCCCCATTATAAATGAGAGCAACCTAAAGGCTGCTGAAATCTACCCAGGCTACCAAAAGTCTCCAGATGCCATTATGGATCAGTTATAAAAAGAAGATGTCCCAGACACCCCACTTTTTCCCTTTGTCCAATGACAGTCAGAAAAAAACAGGCGGGGTAAGAGTCCCTCCAGCAGTTCTACACCACTAATGATCCAACTACTCAGGAGGAATTCTCCAATGGTAATTTAATCCAGCTTTAAGGCTGCTTTGTGCCACCAGAGCACTGCAAAGAATCCCCAGTGAACGGGGAAATGTTTAACTGCAAGGAACAATGGAAAGTATACAAATGCTCTCTTCCCAGGGCAAATGCTCTTTCAGTCTGTATTCCTCCCAAATGGAACAATGCTTTCAACAGTCTCATCAGTTACTTCCTGAAATGTTTTTTAATGTGTTCACAAGTATTTGAAACAGGCATAAGGCGGGAGATATTCTGTAGCCTCATTATAGCTGTCTCAGTGCATGTGGCAGAATTGAACGTGGTTAAGCTATAGTACATGGTTAAATCACTATACTATTACAACTCAATCTGATCCTATAATGTCATAGGATTTGGGTTTGGGATAATAAAGCCTCTGCCTCAATCCTGGTGAAGGTAGACTACATGAGGGGACAGAAGCCTGACAGAGCGGGGCTCTCTGTCCCCTGTGGTGTCAATACTATAACGAATGGTGACTCGGTGAAGGTAAGAAGCCCATCCAAATTCCTGTGTACCTACAGTGATTCTAGGCTGTGCACGTGGGATGAACTTCACCCCAGGGCAGGCAGCCCACACAAGGACCTATGCATCACTTAAATTCCATAAGGCTTGGAGTGGGCCATCTCCAATGAAGTGAATTTCGGGTCTGGTGAATAAAAGGAAACGCTCTGTTTGTGTTGTGCTACTTTGCTCAGTCTTCAAGACACAACTTAATTTTGCCAGCAATCTCCTGTATTCCCAGTGCTAATATCTGGGTTTCAGGAAGAGCTTTCTTCTTCACATATCAGTTTCCCTATCTGCTCGATCCTCAAGTGAAGTCATAATCCTATGTTTATGACATCAGCGTGTTGCTATGGAAACAACATAACTTCTCTCAGAGGTACGCAGTGAGCATAAAGCACAGACAGAAAGGGATGGATGAGGCATCTCAGGACTAAGGAGAGTCTCCCTTAGAAGCAGGATGAGAAAGCAGTGTACAAAGATGAAATAAAGGAAAAAGCTGAAGTGCAAAAACCAGGAGACAGGGCGAAGGTGGCTTAAAGCATCTTACTTGGTCCCCAGCCTAAGTTAGAGCAGGGATTCTTACAACACAGTTTTTGGTGGCCTCAGAGTATGGCCACCAACTCTTGCTGGTGGCTGCTCTGACAAACCCATCTGTCTGTCCCTGCCTCCTGCCACCCTTCATCAAAAGCCCACCCCAGGGACAATGGGCCAGGAAGTCGCCGGCCGTCTGCAGAGTCTCAGGCTCCCAATGCCCTGGCTACGCAGGAGCAGGAGACCTGCCCAGGGAAGTACCCTGGTGACCAAACACGGCAGCCACCTCCACGGATGAGAGCCACCTCCTGTGCCACGCACACCACGTGTCTCCACCCACGTGTCTCCAGAGGTGCTCCCCGGAGGCTGTGTGGAGCAGGGCACTGATCCCTGCTGGCAGTGCCAGTGCAAATAGCAAGGCAGTTCATCTCGCTGCTCTTGGTAACAGCTATACAGGAGCAACAGCTAGATGCTGAAGGGAAGGGACACTGCTTTGCCCTCCTCCAATCTCCACTCATCCTTTGGTGGCTGTCATGGCCACAAAAAAATCCACTGGTGGCTGCATTTGAGAAATCCTGAGTTAGAGCAGCCTCAAGACTGCCTCTGTCCCCAAAAGAATAGCTGGTACATTGTTTTCCCTATCCTCCTGTCTTCCCAACACACTCCCTCTGACTCCTGGCATGCCCCATACATTGGATGACATGAGAGGAGCTCAGAAACCTCATTATGCCATGGGTAATTCCCAGAGAGGAGATCTGCCTGTTGCATGACAGAGTAGCATCAAAAGGTCATAGTGGAATTGAGAATAGGGCTCAGAGGATTTTGACTGGAGTTTCTGACAGTCTAACTTGGCCTGCAGATTTGGAATTACCAGTGGCGATGCATAAGACAGAGAGAACACAGCTTGAGTTTCGGCTCCCACGGTGAGCCTACAGTGGCAGCAGTTAGGAAAAACATCTCTCCTTGTGAGCTGAACAATTTTGTTCTAAAAGTCAATGAAAGTCAACAAACATGGAACACACACACACACACACACTAAAAACAGAATCAGTCTTCAGGGAAGAGAGGAAGTGACTCACTAGAGCAGGGTGAAGGGGGAGAGGTTCCAGAAAAAGGGAGAAGCCTACACTATGCAGCACATCACTCACATGTTCCTCATTAGTGACCCAGATTTACTAGAAGCCCTCAAACATTTAATGTTGAATCCCTTTTCTTGCTGTAAATTATTGATATTAGTAAGGATGAGGTTATAGAAAATGTGAGCTATGCTAAAGAAATTCATCTCACTTAACTCTTTGCCTAGTACATTAATCATTTTCTTGTGCCCTTTATTCCATATATGGGCTATCCTTGGTCAAGAAGCATTAAAGAATGAACCCTGCTTAAGGGAAGTCCTTGGAAAGGGACTGATGAGATTAGAGAGAAGCAAGTAAGTGGGATGCAGCTGGACAGCAAGTTTTAAATAAAGCTGGTCAAAAGATTTCAAATATCTATATTCATCAATGGAAAGAAATCCCATCCCCCCCAATAATCCCATTTCCCACTTAACTCTTGTTTTAATATTATTCACTGTTTCTATCACACTATTGGTACACATACACATTACCATTATATACAGGAAGACCAAAAAAAACAAACAAAAAAGCTGAATACCTGCCCCATTCTTACAGTTAAAAAGATTTCCCTAATATCTAACCTAGATCTCTCTTGCTTACTCTGCAGCAAAGAGATTTAGGTTAAATATTAGGGAAAAATATTCTAACTACAAGAATAGTTAAGCATTGAACTAGGCTTCCAAGGGAGATTGTCCAATCGGTCTGCCAATGATGAGGATTCCACAAACACCTGTCAGGAATGGTCTAGGTTTACTTGGTCCTATGGGACTGGACTAGATGATCTCTCTAGGTTCCTTCCAACCCCACAGTTCTGTAATTCCGTGGTTCAGGGCATATGGCAATATTTAATTAAAGGGGCCACTAGAGAGGAACTTTCCCTGTGGGTACGTTATTTCACAGACTACAGCAGGGTATCGTTCAGGTTCCACTAAAGCAGCTTATGTTGGTCACTGTCAGAGACAGGCTATCAGACTCAGTAGACCATTTTTCTGATTCATTAAGGCAATCCCTATGTTCCTGTGCAACCAAGGTATGCTGATCATGGATCTATATTGAAGTATCATATAGAACATCAGAAAGATTTCTCCAGAGACTCACTTGTTCAAGAGATTTCTTTAGATAGTACGAGCCAGATTCTGCTCTTACATACACCACTGTAAATTAGGAGTAACTCAGTTTAAATTACTAGAGTTATACTACCACAAATCTAGTGCGAGAGCAGAATCAGGCCCTATCCCTTGAGGGTAATTGTGAAAGTATGCTGAACTACTGAAAAGCAATCAAACTCATTAGGTTAACAGAGCTAGTAGAGCATGAAACAGCCTTCCAAGGGAAGAGATGGAGACCCTACTCGGTAAGTAAAATGGAGACATTTAACACACACTGTATAGGAAAACTCAATGCACACCTATCATCAGACTTAATGTTCAAAAAACAACCTGCTCAGCCTTCCACCTGAACAACAGAGAGGCAAACAAATAACTCATCATCCGACTCAACGGATCATCCCTGCCATTCTCAAGCATCCCAACTTATTTAGGGGTAAAGCCAGACAGAACCCTTTCTTTCCGCCATCCTGTCAATGGAGTGGTAGAGAAACTGGCAGCCCGGATCATCCTGCTGAGGAGGCTGTGCAGTTATGGTTGGGGTGTGGATTTCACAACCCTGCACTCTGCTTCTTTGCCACTTGTGTATGTTCCAGCAGAATTCTGTGTGTCTGCTGGGAGAGGAGTACGTACACCTAGCTTGGACACACATCCCAATGCTGGCCTTTGCATTCTCAGCGGATGCCTACGCTCCACATCATCTTACGAATTGCCCATTCTCTCTGGTGTTCCACCCCACCACCCGAGAAGGCTGGCTGCAACCAGGCAGGCAGCATTCAAAGCTGCTAACAGCCTACTCCACCCCCTTCATGAAAGGATCCTCCAGCCTCTACTGGCTCAATGCCTCAGGAGCCGCAGGCCTTTCATAAGAGCAACTCAGCCTTCATACAGGCAGATAGTGGCCAAAGCCGGAGTGAGTGGATCATGAGCCAGTGGAGGAAGGAACAACGTCCTGGCAGACAGCAACAACTGCCTCCCATCTCCACCTCACCCGTAGCCTGCAGCCTGCCATGGAAGGAGTGGACCTGCTTAAACCGCCTACGGACGGGTGTCGGGAGCTTGAATTCCTGCATACACAGCTGGAACCTTTGTGCTACTGCAGCCCGTGAGTGTGGAGAAATACAAATAGCGGACTGTCTCGTGGAGGAATGCCCCAACCACTGCTTCAAAGGGGGATGGGTCTCCCTCAACCTCTTGACTGACAACACACTGGAACAGCTGAGATCTGCCACATACAATTGCTGAATGAATGCTCAAGAAGAAGGGGGAAAACTGCACTAACACAGTAAATGACCTGATAGATCTTCCTTTGTCTCGGACTTACATGACATTCTGCAATGCAATCCAGACCAATGAGGGGTTGTGCCATCACCTGCCCTGCAACCTTGGGTGCCTCACAATGCTCTGCTGCTGTAGCTCCCGCCTGGGCTGCTCCAAAATAGTCTGTCAGCATACAGATCACACCCTGAGTGTCTGTGTATAGCTGCAGCCTGCCAGCCACACTCTGGCTTCCTAAATCTAGACACAGCAGCAAGTCACTGATACAGAGGCTAGCCTTCAGTCTTTATGGTAAAGGAAGACCGAATACCACCTAGATTCTGTTTTACGTTTATATTTGGGAATATACCCAGCCCAGGGATTGGCTGAGAGCCAAACTGACCCCTGGCACAGGTTAGAGCAGCCTTAGCGCTGCTCTAATTCACAGAAGACTGTAATGACCTCATTATACTAGCAAGGATTGTCTGGCACCATAATCTCCAGGCTCCAAAATGCTTCATTTTGCCCCTGGATTTGTTTTGGGAGACCTTCCATGGTCCTTAAAGGACACTTGATCAAGCCCTAAGAGAGGAAGCCTGTCCTCAAAGCTAAAGATAGAACTGCCACATTTGCCATTTGACCTTGGGCAAATCACTTAATCTCTCAGGTTTCCCTCTCTATAAAAATATGTACAATACCACTCAGCTACCTCCAAGGGATGTTGGGAGGCTTAATACATTTATATCTGTGAAGGATTTGGAAATCCTTGAATGAAAGGTACTACAGAAATGCCAAATATTCTTTTAGTACTCAGACAAGTCTCTGATTTCAATGGGACTATAGTTACATAAAGACTGTGTGGTCAGCCCCCTACTGTGTGACCCATTACAAATTGACATTTACTATTTTGCTGTCTTTACTTTTACCATAGTACATAGTATTTGCAGTATTCTACCAAGTTGACTATAATGTCCCAGATTTAGGACAAAAGAAATAGCATAATCCTAAACCTATGGCCTGATTCACTTCTCACACTACTGTGAATCAGAAGTAACTCCAATGAAATCATTAGAATTATTTCAGTGTAAAACACTTGCAGGCAAGAGGAGAATCAGTTCCCTTTTCTTTCAATAGGTTCAATTAGCAGGGCTAGAAGCAGTATATACTTTATAGTCTCTAACTACCCAAGGTACCTTTACAATCTTCCGAACCCAAAGTTAGTAATGAATTCTTCGGAGTGAAAAATTGGGTCAGAGCATGTCTCTTCTTTACCTTGACTTCTAGCATTATTGGTCATACACTTCCATTTATAAATATTTTATGTAGGGTTGAAAGATGAATAGATGTTATATTAGGCAGCGAACTGTTAAGAGTCCAACAGGTCCATACATAGAACCATCTAACACATATAAGCATGTTACAGACCTGAATAGTATCATCTATTAATCCTTTATAAATGAACCTAAAATGGAATTGTGACCATATTATTCTTCAGTATCAAGATCTTAGAAACAACCTGTCTTTTGTCTTGAGACATACACATTTAGAACACACAATAGAGTATAATTCTGCTACTTCAATTTCATATGCTTAACTGATCTGTCAAATATTTATACCCTTTTACCCTGCTTGACAACATGTATTGCTTACCCTTGTAACCAACTAGCCCATTGATCTTTTCTTGAACTTCTTCCTTCACAGTAATTTGTGTGTCTACCAAGTGAAGTTGTTCCCCTGGCTGCTAATTCAGATTAACAAATGTCATAGATGTTTAACAGTGTCAATGCCACCTTCCTTTACTTTTAGATTAGGATATGTGAGATCAGTTGGGCTGAGGTGCTTTTGTGGCAGAGTTTTAATTGTTTCTTTG
Source organism: Mesoclemmys tuberculata (assembly GCA_007922155.1). NCBI lineage: Eukaryota > Metazoa > Chordata > Testudines > Chelidae > Mesoclemmys > Mesoclemmys tuberculata. The sequence continues at coordinate 107,928,345 of ML675616.1, forward strand.
AAAGATTTTGGCCATCTGTACCTGTATGATCAATCAACACCAAGTCAGCCAGTTTATTACTGCACCACTAGATCCTCAAACAGGACAGGATTTCTGTTTATTGTCTCTAAATGCAGTTTAAGGACTGTTATGTTCCCACCATTTTTTCCTCAGGTACAAAGAAAGCATTCAGTTGACGCTCCAGCTCCTTAAGCTGCCCTTGATGAGCTTACAGTCCAGTATGTGCACATTCTAAATTTCAGTAGAAGTCTGTTGTCAGAATGGATTTGGTGATACTGGGTCAGATTTCTCTCTGTCTTTCACCATTGCCCAAGGCAGTATTAAAAACAATCAACTACTGCTATGGAAGAGTTGCTGTTGACTTAGACAACTGATCCAGTCTCTACTGAAGTCAACGAAAAGACTCCCCTTGACTTAACTGGGCTTTGGATCAGCCCCTTATCCATTATTCCAGGTTTGTGTGTTTTCCACAGCAGTATTACTGCTGTCTCCACAGTGAATTCTGTATCCCAGACTTAAGAGAGAAACTGTTATCTTTGCCAAACTTTTAATCTTCATAAATACAAAATATATAAATCTAAAGAAACAAACTGAAATACTGCAAAAATCTGGAGGTCAACAGCCTGGGCAAATTTGCTACTGTGACTCTCTTGCAAGATGATGTAGTTGGTTCAGGGGGGTGAGGATAAAGAGAAGAAATGAGACAAAAGGATTTTGTATTGTTCAGTAGACAAACAAACTGTTAACTTCAGGATTCTTTTTCCTAAACCTGGCCCACCATTCCACAGGCAAGAATATAAGGGAGCATTAAAGATATAGTACTTTCAAGCCATAGGGGAAGGTGGGAGTGGCCTGAGTCATCAATGTGCTTTGTTTTTGTTGTTGTTTTAATTTATGCCTTCAGGTTCACCTGAATTCTAATAATATAACATTAAAAGCCTAGAACATTAGATCCTTCAAAAATGCTAGAAAACTTATGGGAAAAGTATTTCCACAACATTTTACCTTCTTAAATAAAACAGAGTTTTCGTTCTGTTTTTTTAACCACTTAAGTATTCTCTGTAGCTAACCAATGTTTTAGGAAAGAAACCTAGAAGTATAAGAACTCTACGAGTGTTTAAATAAGAGTTCTTTTACACTGAATAAATATTACCTATATTATTTTTACTACAGGGACTAATGTTTGAAATGTTCTGATCTTACCAGGGAATCTATTGACTTTGGGAGTTAATAGATAATACAATATTAAGTACACATCTACAGCATGACAGAATGAGGACACCCACTGATCAGAAACACTATATAAAGAAGAGCTTTTGATGAACTGTGGTCATTGCCCCCTCAAGTTTTCCCCAACTGAAGCAATATGTCATGGTTCCTGCTGAGACCCAAAACCACTCCCATTACAGGGAATAACAAAGGGTGGAATTTTTTAAAAGGGTCCAAGACCCAGACTTTTAAAAAGATATTTAGGTGCCTAATTCCCACTGATTTCCATGGAAGTTAGGTGCCTGAACACCTTTCAAAATCAAGGACTAAGTGACTTAAAAGCATGAGTTCCACTGACTATCAGTCATTGAGGAACTTCAGAAAATCCCATTCCATTTCAGTAGGATCAGCAATAGGTCCAGAGCTCATTTGCTAGCTAAAAAGTTGTGTTAAATCTTCCACTTTGAATTCTACATAGCTGAAATGGCCAAAAGCAGAATAAAACTCTGGATCACACTTTACATTCAAGGTACGTTTATAAGTGTTAATAAATAATTAATAGACATTAGAAGCAGGGTGCAGGTAATGTTTATAACCATCTATGATGTGTACACAAACAGAAGGTTTTGCAGATGGTTATAAGCGACTTACTGACCTGTTGGACTATAAGCCTCTATATCGATTGATCAACCACTTCCTGAAACATTTATTAATCCTTTGCAAACTATATATAAATGAATACTTAATATGAAGTGTGACCAAGTTGGTTTTTAAATTTGCCAAGTCCTGTACTAAAACATAGCAACAAAAATGGGGATATTCTAATTTAGCGTTACTCTGTGCCATGACCAGTCTGAACATTAAATCAGACCCTGTAACAAGATCTGGTAATTAAGGTCGCTGCAGCACTCAGGCTGAAATTGATTGCACAAAGTCAAGGTTTATGATCATAGACAGTTACAAAAGCCAGTTTGGTGAAAGAGTCGAACAGGCACACAAATCAAGAACTGATAGCACTGAAACTGTAATTTGTGACTTGTAGCAAAGGAAGATTCTGATCTATTCTCTCATAACCATACTCTATTAAACCACACTTCAAGTCAAAGGAATTCAGCTGTGAAAGAATGCTATTGCATCACACATTTGCAGCACGTTATTGGCTATCGTATGGCAATTACAGAAGAGCATTATACTCAGCTTAATTTAACATTTAGTATCTGTTTCTACACTATTCTGTTATAGAGTATGTGTCTCTCTCTGTGTCTCTCTCCCCCATCCCTCATCCCCAGAACACTAAGGATGGGCTAAACTCAAAAAGTTCAAAGTTCCATATGGATAACCACCACAAAACATCCATGATCATCTAAAGTAACTGACCCTCTTGTAGCTGCAGTTTGGGGATAAAATCTTAGGAGCTTCCAGGGAGATTTCCAGTACGTCCTGCTTCTAATTGGACAGTATTTCTATCCCAACCACCTCTCTAGCTGGCATTTCAGCACCTTTATTTCCGACCCTGGTTGGAATTACAAAGTAAAGATGTCCACAAAAAAATAAAGAGGAAATTGCTTCTGACACCTGAGAACCTTGGAAGCTTGCTTCAGATCCAGTATGAGTTTTGAGAGATTAGATGGCAATTTATTGCATTTTTTAATACAGAAAGCTCTTCTCTATTCTTACTCATAAATCTCTAGTGCCCTTTTACTAATGGGCCAGATTTAAAATCCAAGCCTCAGAACCTTCAGGAAGATTGGTTCTGGACTTTGTATCTTGGACCCAGTTTTTAAGTTCCAATCCTGCAATGAGCAGGTCCCTTCAGTAGCATGGAGCCCCAATGACTTCCATGGGATAACCCCTATCTACGTATGGTTTCGTGTATTGAATTCACTGTTCAGGATCAGGGCCCTAGTTTGATATTCACATTGAAAGACATTTGATACTTTTGCTTGTGCTGGAATAGGAAAGTACTCAGGAGCTAAGGCACTATTTTACATAACCAGATTATAATATCAGGTCTCTCTGATATTCTAATTTCGGCGTTTCTTAGCAAAACAAGCTGCACATCACTCAGCAATTTCTAGAAGAATTTGTGGATTTCTCAGAAATGTCCCTCTTCAGGCAGGACATATTGCTGGTCCCTCGGATAAGTGGTCTAGACAACTGGATACATTATGTTGATTACAACTTTGACCCTATCCTCATCATGGCTATATTTTGCCAGCTTTAGATGAATATATTTTTGTTTCAGCTTCCAGTAAAATAGGCTGTTCAGCAAGGATAATTTGCAATTTGTTGTTCTCCAAACAAAATTAGTCTTGGAAAAAAAGCATACATAATTAGCTTTACTTTAGTGTCAGTGCATTGTCCAGATCCCCTTTTCTTCCCCCCCGGCTACTATATAATCTACGGTACAACAGGGGCTTGGGCTCGAGCAAAGGTAAGAGGATTTCAGTTCTGATGATAGTGAACTTGATTACATTGACGATATAGGGAAGAAGAAAACATCTTTACTGTTGATCTACTTGCACATTCTGTCCTTTCAACTCACAGTTGGTGGTAACATTGTATTATATTTGCATTACTTAAGATAAACATTTCACATGTCAAATGTGCAATGGGGAAAATCACTAATGGACAATAGGGAAGGTGAAGGGGTGAGAAAATGAGACTTATGGAATGCTACCACTGGTTAAAACAGTTTGGAGAAACAGAGAGAAAATGTGCACTGCAGAGGATCTAAGAAAGATTCTCACACCTGCATAATTCTTTTTAGATGACAAATCTCTTGATACCTCGATCTGTCCCCGATCTAAATATCAACTGAGGGTGTTTTGGAACAAATTGATAAATTCAACAGTAGTAAATCACCAGGACCAGTTGGTATTCACTCAAGTGATCTGAAGGAACTCAAATATCAAATTACAGAACTAACAACTGGGGGTATGTAACCTATCACTTAAATCAACTTCTGTACCAGTTGACTGGAGGATAGCTAATGTAACACCAATTTTTAAAAATGGCTCTAGAAGCAGTCCTGGAAAGTATAGGCCAGTAAGCCTAATGTCAGGAGCAGGCAAACTGGTTGAAACTATACTAAAGAACAGAATAATCAGACACATAGATTAACATGATGTGTTGAGGAAGAGTCAACATGGCTTCTGTAAAGGGAAATCATATCTCACCAATCTATTTCAATTCTTTCAGGGTGTCAACAAGCATGTGGACAGAGGTGATCTTGTGGATATAGTGAACTTGGACTTTGAGGAAGCATTTCACAAGATCCCACGTCAAAGGCTTTTAAACAAAGTAAGCAGTCATGAGATAAGTGGCAAGGTCCTCCCATGGATCAGTAACCAGTCAAAAGACAGGAAACAAAGGGCAGAAATAAATGGTCAGTTTTCAGAGGGGAGAGGTAAATAATGGGGTCCTCCAAAGATATCTACTGGGACCAGTGCCTTCATAAACTAGAAAGAAGGGTAAACAGTGAGGTGGCATAGTTTGCAGATTACACAAAATTCTTCAAGACGGTTAAATCCAAAGCACACTGCGCAGAGTTACAAAGGGATCTCAGCAAAACAACGAGAGTTCTGTGGCACCTTAAAGACTAACAATTTATTTGGGCATAAGCTTTCATTAAGGTGCCACAGAACTCTCGTTGTTTTTCTGAAAATAGACTAACATGGCTACCTCTCTGGAACAAAGGGATCTCACTAAATTGAGTGACCGGGCAACAAAATGGCAGATGAAATTCAATGTTGATAAGTGCAAAGTAATGTACATTGGAAAAATATCCCATCTTCACATACAAAATGATGGGGTCTAAATTAGCTATTTCCACTCAAGACAGATTTTAGCATCATCATGGATGGTTCTCTGAAAACACCTGCTCAGTGGGCAGCAGCAGTAAAAAAAAAAATAAAAAAAAAAATAGAATGTTAGGGGCCATTGGGAAAAGGAAGATAATAAAACTGAACATCTCTTAATGCTACTATACAAAACCATGGTACACCCACCCCTTGGCTATCTGCCATCCATACTCACAGCCTTTGTCATAGTGGATGAGGCCAAGAGAAAGGGAGCATGGCCAGAATGGTCTTATACTCTAGCAATCTCTAGCTACCAAAATGGCCGATTGGTGCAGTTTGCCACTGTTGCAATTTAGAGCAGCCCTTTGGCTTTTCAGGGGTGTACAAACAAAGTCTCAGCTATCAGGGAGCTGTGCCATGTGCCAAACGGCTGGTCCTGAGGATTTGACCTTAAACGTACAAGTTGAGGCATCAAGGACATTTTCTTTTGTCGAAGAAAAGTCAAAATGAGAGTTTTTCAAAAGTAGAACTTGGAAAGCAGCATACAGACTTTAGAGGAGATATTTAGAAGCACAAATAGGAGGTAGGCACCCAGTCAGACACGTAACTGCCCTTTGTAACTGCTTTTAGCTAAAGCATCATTACCACAGTTCCATTATGTATATTCTAGAGGAAACCCTCCTGGTCTCATTGAAGTTGAAAGGATATTTGCTATGGGCATCAGTGAGGCCAGGATTTCACCCTCTCCATTTTCTTACAAGTAAAAATCTTCACCCTGGCCTAATTCATTTCCTCTGACATTGTACTGTTAAGTTTGTTTAACCAGAATGCTCAATAGTTTTGTCCCTTCTCTTTTTTTTTTTTAGGGCTATGTTAATAAACTCTTTTCAGTTAGAGGAAAGTTTAACTTTTTTAATAAGCTGTTGCTGTAGCTAGTAGCCTAGAGGGAGAAAAGCCCCCGTGTGAACCTTACAAATACTGTATATTAACTCTTGTAAAGTAGACAAATGAAAGCGGTAACACATGTTATATATTATAGGCTTACATTTCGATGGCAGGCTGTTGCAGTTTCCTCTTGGATTTGTTTCATCTCTGCTTCACTGGCTTCTCGAATGTTCTGAACTTTTGCCATTGAATCTGGGTCCCCATTGCTCAATTCATGGAGTTTTCCTTCTAGTTGGAGCATGAGAACTTCTGACCAAGGAAGCCTGTCTCTCATCTCTTTGGATCCCTATAATTGTTTTAGAAGAAGGATGAATTATATTGTCTCAGAGGACAGGTCCTAAAAATTAGACCTTAAAAACTATAAAAGCGTTTCTTTACAGTGGGGGAAAAAATCATGTGTGTCCTTAAAATACGTAAGATATTGAAAATAAGCCAGTAAACTGATTTTGATAATACTGTTAGTTAATTGCCAAGTACTTTTAAGGGAGTAACTCATAACAAACTTATTTTCCCTATTCGATTCCATGATGAATTGTTGAAAAAGTCAAAGCAGAAAAATGCTTGTTTCCATGTTGGACTTTTCTGTTTCACTTGTGCCAATTTCAGAGAACAGAAGAACAACTAAACTTTTAAACCACAATTTATTTAGCAATTGCCAAGGAGGAAATACATACATATAAGTCACTTTATCTTTTTATACAGATACACCTTACCTTTTGGCTAAGTAGCTGGGGAAAAAAATCAATGATATCCTTTAACCACTACCAATGAAAAGCATGATCACGAACATCTAATTAAAATGCTTATTTCTCATCATATCCATTGGATTGAATTGCTTTTCAGAACAAGTGATGGGTGCCGCAACACATGCCGGTCTGAATTAGTCTTATTAACTTGATTCTTTGAAAAAGAATGGAGGGATGATATCATATCTCATACCATCAGCTTAATCTGCACTGTTCGTAGTGCTGCAAATTATAGCACCACTCATTTCCACAGTCCATTCTGTTAATAAGCCGGGGGCGAGGGTGGGGAGGAGCAGTAGCACCAAAGAGGAAGTCTGGCTGTCTGAACCACCAAAAAAGAAAACTTAGATAGGTTGGGGGTTCTTAAGTAACCTGTGATGGTCATTTTTTACAGTGGCATTTTTGTTTGTGCAATGACCAAGTGGCAATAATCTAAGAATGAATGATACCCTTTAAGACAAAGCGTCTGTTATTACTGCTTTATTTGAAAACACCCCCCAAGCAATGATTATTAGCCCAAGATGCGGGAGAGTTCAGATTCTGTTCCATTGAAAAAGGTTTTAGCCTTTATTACTATGCACAGACACGTCTGAAACGAATATTACATACAGGTTGGTTGGGCTGAAGGCATCATGGCTCTACCCTCCTCGAAGGAATGAAACTGAATTGCAGGTAACTTACGCTCCAAATGGAGTCGCGTTTCCAGAGTGAGAATACATACCAGCAAAGTCTCAAGGAGTTTAAGAACTCAGAATGCACAGCATTGCAGCTAATCCCCGTTGTACGGAGGAGGGTGGGTTGGAGGTCAGCATTAAAAAAAGGACAAATTTTGGTTCAAAGTTCATGACTGATGAGATTCACAGAGTTCTTGCAATGCACACGTGCTGCCGGATGGCTAGATCAAACAGAGCTCTGTTTTCAACAGCCTGTTCATCTCGTCAAGAGCTACTTTTGGAGAGGGTGGGGGGAGAACAGGGAGCAGGAGCAAGGAATGGGAGTACAAACTAGCAGATCTAGAAGTGACCTCAGCTAATACTTCAGATGGACCTGAACTGCATGGTTAAATCTGCATCCAAACAACTCCCCCGAAGTTCAGATGTATGGTTTGGGGCTGTCCATCATAGAGACAGCTTGGAAATTTGGATTCAGATCTGACCCTTATTTCCCCCTGCCACTTATGCATTCAGTGTGGGGTGTTCGGATTCAGAGTTTTGGTTCAGGGCCATCTCTCATTCACACAGAAACAGTCAGACTCAGCAGAGAAGTTTAGCAAAAATCAACAAGGAATCTCTTCTTAAATCCTGAGGCAACGTTCTTAGTTTCTTAAGTTTCTTCCCCACTCGATCCCTCTTCCTACCTGTCAATTCACCTCATTGCATGCTTCCAGATGAAATGAAAAGAAAAATCACCACTCAATAGTCACAGCATCAACTCACCGGGAGAAACAACAAAGGCACAGGAACGAGGGCAGGAAATGTTTATGTATGTAGAGGAACCATCAAGAAAAAAAACTAACTAATCAGAAGGCAGAGAAAATAAGCAAACCCCAAAACACATGGTTCATCCAATTGCAAACTTTGTCAACATGCAGCAGGTGCCAAGGGCCCCTCTGGCAGCCAGCCAGCCAGGCAGAAGAGAGTTACATTTTGTTCCTTTCCATTCTTCCAGGGGTTGTACCACACTGTATATAGAAAGGCTACCACTCTTTAGCTACAAATTTAAAAGTTCCTTCCATTTGACAACAATGCCCTAGGCCAGTGCAGCAAATCCCTTTGTCAGCAATCCCCAAGGCAACAGTTTTCTGTGATAACCTTCTATCATTGGCTATGTGTGGCTTATACTTGTTTCTCAAAATACATCCATTGGCTATTCTAAATTGATCATGTTTTGAATCCCTGAATCAAAGTAGATTCCCCAATGATCCCCACAGCTGAAAAGTTAATGTGGCTGATAGACAGCTGGACACTTCCACGCTGTCATTTACAGTTTAAAATCTCATCCAGGGATCCACCTCCCCCACACCCACCATACCCTGACAGACAGAATGATTCAGAGGAAACACCAGGGAGGATGTTTATCTTTTTCTTTTTTTTTTTTTTGCGCATGCATTAGAATAGATAGCCAGCAGTTACACAGGAAAAGCAGGGCTTGGTCTATGTCAGGCACCTGAATGGCTATGCGCCTTGTGGAAAGATGGAATGCTGCAACAATGCTCACTGGGTGATAGGTGGCAAGCAAATCTTTCATTTGGGGAGGCTTGTGAGAGTACCACATGCATCCTAGAAGTCAGGGGGCCACCACTGCCTGGACCTTGCTTCCCCTCCTCCCCCCACCTCTTCCTTTCAAAGCCACACCTGGGCCCAGGCCCTAGACTCTCATTGCCAGCAACACCCCCTCCTTGAGCCCTCCCCTTTCCTCCCCTCCCGTTGCTCGCTCTACAGTGACGCTAGAACTAATAATCCTCTGCTCACTACTACAAGGGAATGTAGCTGGAGTCAGTGAAATTGCAGATTAGCTGCATAACATAAAAATTGAAGAATCTGATTGTATAAAAATAGGAAAAGAGAAAATACAGCAACAGTTTGTAAATTAGGGGAGCCTTTGCCTGGATGCACAAAAGAGGGTGCTGATATTTAGAAGAAAGTACAGTACAGCAATACAATCTTAGCAACACCTGAAAGAGAAAGAGTTGCCCTATTTCTGAGAGAACAAGGTGTGGCTCTTGTGCCTGCTTTTGGGTTCTATGTATTATCCACATCAACCGATGCATCTAGTGAATACATCTTGGTGTTAAGCTCAGGGCAACAACATACTTATCATTGCCAGGCTCAGTCAGAACGCAGAACACGTCACTGTGGTCAGAACAATGGCTATCAAGTCCCCTCACCTGAGAGGTGGGGAACTCCAGGCCAAGGAGAAGTGATTGAACCAAGCTCTCCAACATCCAAACTGTGTTCTCACCCAGTGGTTTTCAAACTTACTTGGGTGTGCCCCCTCCTTCTGTGTCTTGATAATAGTTTGTACCACCACCTCACTCCCCAGCTGCTGCCTCTGCTCTCCAGCCAACCAGCTCTGAAGGCCGAGTGGAGAGCAGTGGCAGCTGGCCACAGGCCTAGCTCTGAATGCACACAGTATGGTTGGGTTTTTTCCCCTAAAATTTCTCACACACCATGAATGCATTCTGTGCCCCCCACTTCAAGAACCTCTGCTCTAACCCATGGGTTAAGGTCACAAGGGAGGCCATCTCTTCCTTACAAGAAACAGCTGAGGTGCCTAAGCCACATGACTCCAGGAGAGGATTTCCAGCTATGGGAAACAGATAGGCACCTCCCTGTAGCCCAGATTTAATCGCCAAACTCTGGGAGAGGGGCAGGGCTTATGACACACCCTCTCATCAGCATCTCCCATGAGCTAGCCTAGGCAGCTTCCTGGTTAGCATATGGACTCATGCTATGGGGCTAAAAATAGCAGTGTAGATATATGAGCTTGGGCTGGCACCCTGGCTCTGAGACCCAGCTCAGTAGCGTGAGCCCAAGTCAATTGAGCCAGGCTCTGCGATCCATTGTTGGTGGGCGTTTGCAGTGTAGATGTACCCTGAGGCACCTCTCTTCCCTCCTGCATTGTATAGGAGCCTAGGCACCTAACCCAGGGTTTGTGGTTCCCATTGTTGTTCCAGGGATTTTCTAGGCACCTTTGTGGTTTTACGTTCCTTTGTTGCTCTAGACCTAAGGTCACACAGGAAGTCTGCGGTAGAAGAGGGAAATCAACTCAGGTCTCCAGAGTCACCTTAACCAGCGGGCAGTGCTTCCCTTCTCTTTTGTTTGGATTCAAAGGGATTCCAGTCGAACACCTCTCCCATTGTCTAGATCAGCAAGGTGGCTGCTGAGTTACATAAAGGACTTCTTCCTACTGCCACTTATCTGAGCACGGGCATACTCCCGCCACATGCATGAAGATAAGAAAACGCATGTTTCACTGTATGGGGAAGATGTTGGTGCCCCTTGATTCCTGCTGGCCAGAGAAAGCTATGGGGCTGCCCTTTTATTATTTAATTAGAATAACAAACAAGCCAGGAAGAAAAGAATTAATACTTCTGTTTCAAAAGAAAACATAGCAAAGCAGCCGGGAAAGGCATACTAATGAATTAGCTAGGTATCACTCACCAAGTCAGTTCCCTGCCATTGCAAGGCCCCAGGCACTAGTGCTTCTGGATTCCCTCCTGTTCTCCGCCTGTGGCACATGATACTTTAGCCTTCTGAGAGCTTTGCATTAATTGAGGTTATTGGTCTTAATACAGGAGTAACTGCTAGGGTTTAGAGGCCTGGAATGCACAGGAGATCAGACTGGATGGTCTGGTGGCCCCTTCTAGCCTTAAACTTTATGATTACTTATCCTTAGTAAGACCCACACTTTTTGCTCAGGACGTGTGAGACATGAATTGCCTTTCCCAGCTGCAGACATTTTATAGACCCCACCTCTTTTTGGCTTCAGCTAATCAGCCCTATTGATTAATCTATGTTTTGTTTAAAAAAACTCCCACTCTTAAGAGATGTCAATTATCTTCTCCACTTCTCTGGCCAGTCCCATCATTCCCACCTATCACAGCTGCCATTCCACAGTCCCTGTGGCTTGACTGTAGTATCCCAATTTACTACAACAGTAATAATAGCAATCAAGGGCAGGTCTACTCTACCACTAAAGTCACTCAGGGGTGTGAAAAAGCCACATATGCCCCCTGAGCAATGCAAGTTACAATGATGTAAGTGCTGTCCACACTGGCTCTTTGTAGGCAGGAGATGCTCTCCTCCTGACATCGCTTCCACTTCTCATGGAGGTGGAATAACTATGCTGACAGGAGTGCATTCTCCCACCATCATATAGCATCTTCACCAGATGTGCTGCAGCCATGCCAATGTAGCACTTGTAGTGTAGACCTGTCCTCAGTGTGTAAGTGCAGACAATTTCTTTAAAAAAAAAATTGTGATGCAGTTCCATAAGTAACAAACCTAGTTTGGGTGGAATCATTGTTGTCTACTCTCAAAGCAGGAAAGCAATTTAACCCCAAAGCAAAGCTTAATACCACTGGTGTTGACAGACCCTTCATCTAAGAGTAAATTAGTATAACACAAGGTAGTCCAGATTTTAAAAAAAATTCTAGTCTCAAGAACACCACAGCATAAAGTAATACTTTGCACCTCTATAACGTCTTCCCTCCTTTTTGTAAGAGTCACTCAGTGAACGAAAACAGTCTACTCACAGAACTGCAGGCTGGGAGGTTGCTGCTTTATTTAATTGTATCACAACAGGGAGAGAACAGAAATTCCCATGGACTACACAGGAAATAAGCAGGAAGGGAGGGTAAGCATAGCTCCATCCCATAATACCCAAACCAGTTAACTCCTATCCTAACTACCTTACTCCCAAAATTTTAAATCATTTCGCAAACATCAGTTAATTAAACCGCTCAATGCCCTTACGAAGAGGCTACTAGACTCTCCATTATAATACATGGGCTTTCTCACCAGCACTATAATAAACAACCTAAAGTCTCATCAGCGTACCAAGTAATAGGTCCAATTCCTCCTCTAGCACCCAGTAATCCATGTAGTGAATTCCTAACTATATTCAGTATAGGGGTTTGCACCAGCTGAGTGCATCTAGGTTTACACCTGCTTCATCTGCACTAAGGAGTCAGCACCCCTGCACTACACCAAATGCTGGCTAGAGACAAAGAACTGGGCTATTCACAAGTGTGGATGAGGTTTTGGGTTGATTAAATCAGTGTGCTGGAGTACAGGGAGGAAAGTCAATGTGTTAGAATGGGGATTTCAATCCTCTGCTTACTCACAGCAACTCATTTTAGCCCAGAGGGATGTGATTTGCCTAGCTTCACACAAGGACTTGATTCTTTTTTCATGTGGTGGAGTCATCTACATGGCGGCAAGAGGAGAGCAAAACACTACCACAATAGAATTCTCCAGTCACTTAAACCAATAGCAACATTTTATGGCCAACTTTGGTCTCGTACAAATGACCACACAACGTGCACGGTAGTGAAGAATCAGGGCTAGGAAAACAGACAGAGCCAGGAATCTGATTCTGGCTTTCTGATTCTAACAAAAGCAAGAAGATGGGAAGAAAATATACAACTAGAGTTGATATGGACAGCAGCTTCGGTCGGCCACTGTGATAAACAAGGAAGAAGGCCCTGAATAGCAGAGAATACTTGTGGGGGCTTTCAGTAATGCAGAGACCCAGCTGACCCACATGGCGGGGTTGGTGGGAGAATCCTGAAGTTGGCTCTATATGCAAACAAGCTTTTGTACAGTGGTGAACTACTGTAGTCTTTGGAATTATGGAGACCTGGCCCTATAAACATTCACAGAGGCCAGCTTCTCAAGTTCGCTCTATTTGAGAACAGCCCGTGTTAATCCATTGCTGGAGGAAGGCCAATTCTGCAGGAGTTTTAGTACTAGATTTGGAGATGCTGAAGAGGCTTCAAAAGCACAGTTTTGGAGCAGGGTTATTTTATCTCACCTGTAAACAATTTTCCTTTTGATCCTCCAGCTGGTGTTTGAGTTGCAGTACCTGGTCCTGCAGTTTCAGTCGCTGAGAAAATTCCTCCTCATACCTAAAGGATTCAGGGATGAAGAGAAAAATCGGTCACTGTGGTTCTTTCATTAGGTATCAGCCCAAATTAAAGTTGTTGTGAAACATGAACTACTAGCACATCCCCTGGGGGAGGCAGGGGAAACTGAGGGATCCACAGGAGGATGAAGAGCCAGACTCATTCCTCTGCCTCCCTTGGTCAGAGGTTACAGAGAACTGGTGTGATCCATGGGGCTGGCAATGGTTTGCATGGTCCTAACTTGTGCCCCTCCTCTAGTAGCCAAATGCAATTGTGCCCCAATTGCTAGGGGGCACAATCATCAGGACAAGTTTGACCCCTTGTCCCTTTGGCCTGCCTCCACCCAGAACACCACCTGCACTGGGGGAAGAGAAAGAGTGTTTTGGAGAAGCATGAAGAGCCATCACTGCACCTGGCATACACGCTCTTTGTGCTGTAGTTATCCCCTGGGGGTAAAGAGGATGCCTCTCTGTCCTAACCGCTTGTCTGCCTTTGTGTCAGCCTGGCCAATATACAGGAGCCTTAGTGCAACTATGGGTGGGGCCCTGTCTCTGTTGAAAGCAATGGGAGCTTTTTCACTGACTTTAGTGGGGTCAGGGTTTGCTTAATGAGTCTGGCCTGAAGTGCCTAGGCTGTAAATGGATCGCCCAGTTTTTGGTAATTACTTGCCCTTGGCAAAGAGTGGCAGTTTCACAATAAGTTGAGAAGTATAAATAGCATAAATGTCAGAGGAAAGTTGCTTCTTGAAAAAGAGACAAGTGCTTTGCAATTTGGCTGCAGCTTCTTCAATATGCAAAGAGAGAGAGAGCAACCCAGTAACTATTGAGTTCTGGGAAAGTGGGCGGGCGCAAGCCCCTCTGCAGATGAAGGCCCCTCCCCCAGCCTAAGGGGAGGAGCTACTGAACCCAAGGCTCAAATAATTACGGGGGACAACAAATGAAAAAGGGGATCAGGAGTGAGGGTCACAGGTTCAAAATCAGGGATCCAGAAGGGGACACCAAGCAGACAGCCCCGGATAGCGCCGGGGCACAGGCACATCCAAGGAGCACTGTGGAGTTTAGGCACCACAGGAAGTACTGCCCTAAGGGCCTAGAGCGACTGCACCCTGTGGCCTTCTGATTGGCTAAGCAAACTATTTAACCACGGAAGGAGGCGAAGGAAGTTGTTTGGGCAATCACAAAGATTTCTGGCCTTCTGTGACTCCAGACCTCATCTTGCTTTCTAATCTCTAGTCTCTGCCCCCACCCTGACTGTGACCCTTCTTTATTGATCCTGGCTCTAGCAATTACTCCAATCTCTGCTCAGTGACTACCACCTTGTGGTCTATCCTTGACTTGTGGACACCAGCCTACTGTGACCGCTGGACCACACCTCAGACTTCCAGTCCCTTACACGTCTACATCCAGTTTAAGTATAGTTCTTTAGTTCAGATGGAATCTAGGGGGTTCAGATCCTCAGCCATTAGACTCTAGCTCTGTTTTTTGTGTACTGTGAGGGAGTCAAAGTGTATCTAGAACAAGTTACATATTATCACCAGAAAAAACTAATAAAGTTCGTGTTTTGTTTTATTAATTTCTTAGAGTGATATCCATAAAACTATTGTTACAGGCTTGATTACATTCTATTTATGAGCCAAATCCAGCCTGTGTATAAGCCTGTGCATGTCTACTGACTCCCTTCATTGGAAGGTTTGTCTCAATAAAGATGGCAGAGGGCTGTGTCATATAACAGAAATTACTGTTACACATGATATTTAACACAGAGAAGGGGGATGAATTGTTTAGGATAGTCCAAGGAAGTGATTTAGATGCATATGGCATTTTATGGACAAATAAGATTTGCAAATAGGGCGGGTTGAAAATGTTTCACTTTGTTTGGGAGGCTTCAACTAAGTGTAATTTATAATGAAAAGGTCTATTTTCCTCAAAATGTTTTGATTTTTATGTTGGATAACTGAAATTTTTGACAAAAAATGATTTCTCTCTCCTGCCCCCAGTTTTGGCTGAGTTGTTTTCAGTTTTCATCAGTTTTTAGCCAAAACTGAAACATTTTAACTTTTCAGGTTATCTGTTTTTCACCAACAACAAAAATGGACATCTTCTGCAGGATGAAAAATAAACATTTTCTGATCTGCTGTATTGGCAAGTCCCATCCTGATGAGTTCAGTCAGTCTGAACGGAAGCTAAAGAAGGAAAAGTGAATTTTCTGCCTAATCTAAATTGAGTTTTTGGAACAGACAATAAAGTCCTAGCCCTGAGAAAGTAAAAGCAAATCAAGAATTGAATGCACCAACATATGGACCAAACGTGAGACACATTCTGGGAGTAGTAAATTACATCAGACAATACCTACAAGACTTTTCTACAGTGACAAAACCACTGAATGAACTACAACACATCATGACCAAATCGAGAAATTGCCTTTAACAAGGTAAAATAAATTATCTCACCAGCTCCAGTTCTGTGATGTGAACGAGCCCACAATGGTAAGTATGGATACAAGCAGCTATGGCCTAGGTGGTGTATTGTGGCAACAATGTGGATCTGAGTAAAAGCTAGCCGAATTTTGTTCTGAACACTCACAGAAGCAGAAAAATCATATGCACAGAGTGAAAAGGCGTGCCTGGCAAGCCTATGGATATGTGAGAACTTTTACAGATATCTGTGTGGATTGGATTCTTTTACATGGAAAACAGATCATAAATCTTTTATAACCCACTTCAATGGAAAGGACCTGGATCAAGCTGCTGAGATGCCAATATCTTTTGATTAGGTTAATGCAATTTAACCCAGTTGTGAATTATGTTCTTGGGAAAAATCAGGTAGCAGCAGACGCTCTCTCACAGAGCCCAGCAACTCACTGTGAGCTCAAAGATGATGTAAAGGTTTATGTGGATGCTGTAGATACGTACAAACCAGTGTCAGAAAAGAAGCTACAAAGAGCAACCTCAATGGACAAGCAACTTCAAGGAGTTCTAAGTTACATTAGGGCCAGTTGGTTCCCTAGTTGTTGTGGAGTATTTTTCCAGGTATACAGAGGTAATGTATTTGAAAGACATAACGTATCTCAGTGTTATTGAGAAACTGAAATGCACTTTGGTATTCCAGGCCACCTGGTGATGGACCATGGACCTCAATTCACTGCTGCGGAATTTAAACAATTCCAAATGAAATATGATTTTGATCATATTACTAGCAGCCCACATCACCCCAAGTGAATTGAGAGGCTGACAGAGCTGTATAGACAGCAAAGAAAATCCTGCAACACAAAGATTCATTGCTTACTCTTCTGTGTTACTGATCTGCGTCAATTGCAGCTACTGAATATAGCCTAGCACAACTCCTGATGGGAATACCACTCAGAACTACTATTCCAGCCTTGGAAAAGAACCTCTCTCTAAAGTGGCCAGACAAGAAGAGAGTAGCCAAATCAGATAAAAAGGGTAAAAGAACCCTTTTACAATAGACTTCACTCAGTTAGAGAGCTACCAAATGTAGAACCTGTTGACTGTGTGTGCATCCAAGGGCTGGAGAAGTCTGATCTGCTAGTAGCAGTCCTACAGCCTACCATGTACAAGGCGTACATGACATTTTCTGTCCTGCTGTATTGGCAGGTCCTATACATGAGGAGCTTAAAGTGTAAAGACTCAAAAAAGCTAGGCATGGCAAAGAAACAATAACCAATGGGATTATGGAGGTTAAATCAAAGGCAGAATTTTACACCCCAGTGGCAGCTACTATTTACCTAAATAACAAACAGGCAACTGATAGAAAATATGTTGTGCCCTGAACAGACCAGCCCCACTGGCCAGTTCTATCTGCAAGCTTGAGCTTTGATACCCAGGATGTACCGTCCGCTCCTAGGTCATTTCCCTGCCTTCCTTTTGGATGAATAATTTCCATACTGTTTTCTATTTATTGCACAACTGAGACTCTCCACAGCAGAGTCCAGCATGTTCATTGGCAATAATAAAACGTAGAACACTTAGCAGATGAGATTGTTCTCTGCAGTGGTCGGAGCAGGGAACTAGGACCCAGAACTCCTGTGCACCACAATTCATGGTTCCGTGACTGACACATCAGTAACGCACTCTCAGCGTCTTAGTCTCCCTGTCTGTGAAATGAGGATAACGTACTTAGGTACCGC
>ML675616.1:107945831-107989799 GCA_007922155.1 Mesoclemmys tuberculata
ACCGCAAGGGGCGTTGTGACGCTTAACCACTGTTTCTAAATGTTCTCTGAGGGCCTCTGCATGCAAAATGCTACACAAGCGAAAATCATTGTTAAAATTCACAACTATTTCATATGCAGTGAAAGTGTCATTGGTATGCATGAAGAGCAGGGCATGTTCTCCTCTTGGGTGTCTGAAGATGAGGATGTGTAAAAATGCCTGGGGCTGTGCTAAAACACTTCAACACCCTCTAAACATCCTTGAAGTCCCATGACATTCACTAAAGCAGAGACACCTAGAAGCAATTTTTGATGGGATTTTAGCAAAGAGGACCATGATGGGCTTTTGGCTTTTTTAAAAATCCATGTTTTAAATAAATGTCCAAGAAAATCAGAAGTGAAAAATCAGCTAATTTTAAATTTATTTTAAAAATGACAGCGGAGAGCCTCCAAGTTAAGGCTGTCATTGCTCCAGCTCAGATCATGGCAAGAGTTTTGGACAATGGTTCACACCGCATGTGTTCTATTAACAAGGCAGAAAGGGCTGAGTGACAACCTTAGGGCTAAATCCTGCAGATTTTACTCCAGCTAATTTGCCATTGACTCCAGTGGGAATCCTGCATGACTGCAAGATTTAACCTTGAAGCATGGATTTCCTTGCCACTGACAGTTTAATTCAGAATGTTGTCACCATCCTTGACTGCAAACCATTTCCATGTACCGTTATTTATTATTTTTATATTATAGCATATTATTATTATGTTAGTACCTAGAGGCCCCATTGTGCTAGGTGCTGTACAAGCACATGGTAAGAAACAGTCCCTGCTCTAGAATGTTTACAGCCTAAACCAGCAGAACAGACAAAGGGTGGGAGGGGAAGCCAGGGAAGTGATTTGCCTAAGATCACACGTAGTGGCAGAGCCAATAACAGAACTGAGGTTGCCTGACTCCCAGCCCAGTTTCCTATCCAGTAGAACACCTTGTCTCCCACAGGATCAGAAACCGGTTAATCTCTTTTTCTGTGTGTAATTAGACATAGGGGATAGCAAACTCCTCAATTTCTCAAACCTACATTTTTTGAGATGTTGCTTTCAGTCAGTGGAAAAGCTTCCTTTGGTGCTTGGTTTTCACATTTTCATGTGTTAAACTGGCCAGGGTTATAGTTTTATCTTGTCATATAGCCTTGGTTCTCTGATGTTATAACCTCTGCGGTCAAAATGTTGTACAAATAAACATGTTGTGCTTTGGCATTTACTTTCTGCTTGCTTGTTGCTAACAACCCAGGCAATTTCTAATTTCCCATAATAAATGTAAGGAAAATTATCATGAAATCTGTTGGGTACAAGTTTAATTAATCCATGAAAAATAGTAATAACGGTCAACAAAATGCCAGTATTGTATGTAGGTCTTAGGTACCCATGTGATATGATAAACAGACGTGCAATGTGATAGCTATAGCTCTTTAAAATCCCTTTGATAGTGGCTATCAGTGTCTTTATAGCAGGGGTTCCCAACCTTTTTGGCTCGAGGGCCACAAATATTTTTACAACCCAGAAGGGCCACCAGGCTATCAACTCATAAAAATGTATTGACATACACACCATTAAGGACTATAAATCACTACATATTTAAAGTAAACATTTTGATGCTACTGTGCAAGGCTGCCTCCATGCTGATCTCCTGTTCCTCTGGCTGCAGCAGGGAAGCCACAAGCGTCCTGTAGCCCTGTGCGCTGCACCTGGATACCTAGGCAGTGGCTCCCTTCTGCATCCAGGGAGACAGGAGATCAGTGCGCCCCTCTCTCTGGCTCCAGCAGGGATCCCAACACCTAGAGACCCAGGCAGAGCGCTTTGCCTTGCTCCCTGCTGGGACTAAGATGTGTGTAATGCTGGCCCTGTGCACAGGGATGAATTATACCCTAAATGTATTGATCAGTGTTCTGCTTTGAGGTGCTTTTTAGCTCTTAGGCAGGGCAAAGATCAGTGTGCTCTCCACTGACTTGCTGTTAGAAAAGACCTAGCTGCCAAGCCCCTGGTCTGTCACCAGTTGTCACAGTGGAGAACAGGGAGACCACAGATACTCACCTTTTCTCTTCACTGGCACTACCAAATGGCATGAGTGAACTGGGAGAAGAGGAAAGATCATCTGGCCTTCAACAGCTCCTGACTGAGTGTGAGGGAGAAAGTTAATAGTTGAAAGGGGATGGGAGAAGAGAAAATGGGGAGAATATCTGAAGGAGCAAGGACAAATTACAAAGAAGAGAGGCACATTAAATAGTCACAGTGGAAGCCCTTAATACCCTTGTGCCAGCCACGCTGAAGCTGATATGCAGTGCGAGTCTCCATGTACTTCCCGTAAGTACAGTGCAGTGCTATAAGGAGCACTTTTCTGATTTGCATCCACTCTGCCTTCTGTTAGAGTACGATGGAAATATGTGAACACTTAAAACACACATTGAGGTCTGGTGCTTTCTATCAGGCATGGGGACAAAAAGTCAGGACATGTGACTAACTCACTGGGGAAAGGATAGGGTGTGAAAGCCCAGTGCTCCGCGGCTGACCACACACGGAAAGCACTTCCTTGATCATTGCACCCAATGATCGTAAATGAGTAGCTGTGACACATACTGAGGCTACATCTATCCTATAAATTTGCTGCCGTCAGACTGATTGCTCTGGATCGACTGAGCGGTCAGTAAAGACTCCGAAATTGGCATAGCGCTGCGTTGAGGGGAACGCTGTTCCCGTCGGCGCAGCACAGTGTGGACGGCGGACAGAATGGACGCAGCAGAGTTGACGGGAGTTACGTATGTTTTTTACATCACTTGCGTATCTTCTGTCGACTGCTGCCAAATCTCAGAGGTAAGAGTAGACCAGGCCTGAGAGGCACCCAACAAGCAGCCAGAACAGTCTATTTAACAGTTAATAATGGGAGCTGCAACAATTTGCCAAGCTCTTTTGGCTCCTAATATGTCACATTATTCTAAATTGCTTCTCATCAAAGTTTGCAGAACAGAACACAGCTATTAAATCTGGCAGCAAGCAGCTAATCTAACTTTGTCACACTCATGAGCTATGCTCAGCTATTTTAAATGAACCTGGATTACACGGGTGTTGTTTAAATTTGGTAGTTGAGGACAGGGTGCTCAGTGTACTCTGTATTGACATTAAAAGTTCTGAGAGTAGGGGAAACCCTTTTGAGAGTTGATTTTCCAAGCTCACAGACTTAAACATGGCTCAAACAAGTGAAACTTCCAGGGCATTTTCTGCCTTTTTAATCCATTTTAATTTTGTTTTTTACTTATTACATCGAAATTATCCTCAAAAGAGGTACGCTCTCTCTAAGCAGCCCATGCCTTACAAAAAGCAATACTTTAACCAAAGTACAAATCCTGTAATGTGCGAAGTCTCACTGACATTGCATTACAGACCTCAAAAGGGCTACCGAATAAAATTTGCTCTGATGTATTTTGGATATTGTGGACTACATCTAGGTCTATGCTCAGGCTGCTTTTTCCCTCCATTAGTGCAAAGCATCCAGAAAGCCAGCTTCGATGTCTACAAGGGAAGTACTCTTGCAGAAAGGGAAATCTCTGGGTTGCATATAGCCAGTGAATCAACAGTCCACTTTTTCAGGCCTCAGTGTAGCAGCTATGACCACAAGAAAGTGGGCGTGGCCAGAGCATCACTGCACTCTAGCTATTCCCAGCTGCAAAAACGACCTCTGAGGATAGTGGTCTGTCGGACCTAAGTTAAAGCATCCTAAAGACTGCTCTAATTCATGCCATAGACTATCAGCCATTAGCTGGTCTTAGAATCCTAGACCTGCTAAGCTGCAATACAGCCACCTTTGCTCTCCTTCTGCTGAGATGTAGCAAACACAGCCTGGGTGCAGTGAAGTTTGTACCTTTAAATACACATTGCTCTTTGAGACAAGATTAAGAGGCATGGCTATTTGTGAATACAACAGAAAGAGCCAGAGGTAAGAAAGGAGAAACCTAGTTTCTTACTTTCTTTGAGACAGCAAGATGTTTTTATTTAGCTCCTCAAGGTCTTTCATGGCTAGATCCAGCTGTATTGAAGATAATGTCCTTTGGGTTTTCAGCTCTTGCAAATCTGTTTCCTTCTGGGCCACGAGAAGTTTTAAATTCTTTATGTCCTCATCTTTCTTCAGGAGTATGGTACCCAAAGCTTCCTGTCTGAGCACACACAAAAAATCAGACAGATCCAAAAATTAGAGATGTAATCTGCCTCCGTTTTTAGAAAAATAAAAATTACATTGTAATAAACTGAACCAATGAAACAAACAAACTAAAATATAGGGTCAGATTCTGGCTGTTCCTGTTCAGGTGCGCAATGGGGGGCAGATGATGCAAGGCGTTTTCTCCCTACCGCCCCCACCAAAACCTTGCTCCTCTGTTCTCCACAAGAAGAATACCTCCAGCCACTGCCACTACTGAAATGGCCCTACTTTCTGAAACCCCCCTTGCTAATGCAGACTTTTAAATAAAATATTACTTATAGGCAGCGTTGGTATCACCACCTATTACTAAGGTTTCCCAACAATTCCCGTTGTAAGAATCTGTTTTCACTTCCTTATAACTTTGCCAAACAGTAGCTGTTTGGGCTCAGATTTTCCACACTGAGTATTCTGCCTCTAGCTGATTTTTTTATTATTATTATTATTATTATTTTATTTCAGCCAGAACAGTTCAGTTATTTCTGAGAACAAGGCAAGGGGAAAATATATTTTGCAGCATGGACTTGAAATTTGGCAGGGTTGGCCTTTACATCAAAAATGTACATTTTGCCTTCCTTGTGAAAATCTACCCAAATTTGGCCACGTTATAAACCTTTGAAAAATTGCAGTTCACACATGCTCATTAGAGACTTGCTAGAACTTTGCAACTTAAATCCCAGAAGACTCTGCCCACACTAAGCATGCTAAAACCCACAACAAAACTCCCCTCCATTACACATCCCTGATTAGAGTGACCAGATAGCAAGTGTGAAAATTTGGGACAGGGGACGAGTGCTAATAGGTGCTTATAGAGAACAAAGTCCCAAATATCAGGACTGTCCCTATAAAATTGGGACATCTGATCCTCCTAACCCCGATTCATCCCCAAAGCAGATCCACCCTCATGCACAGATTGAGGACAAAATGTGGAAAAAATAATATGTGATCATGTAATTAAAGATTGCATTATAATGCAGATAGATGCACAATGGGGCTGAAGGTTATACCGGCAACCTTAATTCTGGCATTTCCTAACTTTTGAGTGCTTGATTTTGAAACCTTATTATTAATATTGTTTTAACACTGCTTATGTACAATATTTTAAATTAAATTGGCAAACCTGCTGTTATTGTTGCTTAAATTGTTAACTGTTGATCAGTAGCAGGGTTAAGGTTTTTTTCCAGTACACACAATTAGGATGACCAGATAGCAAGTGTGAAAAATCATGACAAGGGTGGGGAGTAATAGGTATTTATATAAGAAAACACCCTGAATACCAGGACTGTCCTTATAAAATCAGGACATCTAGTCACTCTACATACAATCCATTAAGATATTTTGGCATATCCACGTACAAGCAAGGAATCCTTGCTGTTTTCTTGACACTGGTTTGGTCTCCCAAACTGTCTTGTCAGTGTGTGATGTTAAACAATACCGTACAGCAGAATCTTGTCATTTCTCACTCCATTAATCCAAAAGGCCAATAATTCTCACGCAAGTAGTATGATCTTATCCCACTTCTTTGTAGAGATTTAACTGCACACTGAAACTTAAATACACCACTTAAATCCCTATTAAACCCTATTTTTGCATGAGGTAGATTTCACCCTTAGATGGTATGGTAACAGTGCTACAGACTTGATTGAGTTCCCCTAGTGGATGGTCACCAATCCATTGTAACTGGACCCAACCTTTGGATCCCACATGTTTCCAAGCCAGTGGGTCTGGCCAGCATCTTGCTAGCCTGGACCTATAAAATGCACTCTTGAATGGAGACTCCTTGTCTGCCACCCTTACTTGGGATGTGGGACTCTGCATGCCAATTGCCCTAGGCCCTAAAGCCAGTGCTCTGAACTCCCAGTTGCTTATGCATGTTCCCACCAGAGTTCCATCTCCTTGGGCGCTCTGGTTTATCATTTAACTCCTCAGGGATCACATGGCAGGTATAGCAAGGAATGCAGGCTGTGCACAAGACCTTCTAAAACCAAAGAGTAACATTTACTCTTAAAGCATGCAAGAGTTACAGATCTTGAGGAGAAATAACAAATGCCTACATGCTTTCACCACTGTGTCTATGCTCAGCCCATCTTCTAAGCCATTGGGCCCACTCAGGTGGCTAGGCCCCTCCTACATCTTATTCTATTGTCTAACAATGGTCAGACTGTGAAAGAGATCTGATCATGCTCTTAAAGAAAGTCCCCCCTCTCATATGACCAACTAGCCAGCTTCAGACCCTAGTCAGGTGTCTTGCCAGGAAGTTCCAGTCCACGCTACAGTCCAAACTGGAGAACACCCGTTTCCTTCAGCCTGGCCAGTCTCTATAGCAAACCCTTGTCCTCCTTGTGATTGGGAAGAAAATCACTGTTGGTGACTCTTGTGTTAGTCTGTTCAAGGAGGTGTCAGGCATTGCAATACACAACTTTGAGCTGTGCTGGACATCTCTAGGAAGTTATAGGGACATACTCAAAGTGTAAGTCAGATTCTTCAAAATGGAGGTTCTAATGTCAAGTGAAGGTCAATTTGATAGACATGTACCAATCTGACACAGATGGGCATGCAGGGTTGCCAAGTCTTATGATTTTAATTGAAAGTCTAGCAATATCTGATGTTTTCCTTAAAGCTCCAGCTGCAGGAATCAGATTTCATGAGAATCTCAGTTTTAATTTTTAGAAAGGAAGTTTCTAGTCCCAATGGTTGCAGAGAATAGGTTGAAAACATGAAGAAAGGGCACACTAAAGATTCAGAAACTAGAAACAAAAGAGTTAAAAATTTATTTTTTAAAACAAAATATGATTTGTAAAATAATCTCATGATTTTGAGGGTCTGAATCATGAATTCTGAATTGGCAATACTGCTTGCTGATCACATTTTTGTCATCTAAGGACCAAATTCTGCCTGTAGATGCATGCATGGCTTCTATTAAACTTTTAGGGGAACCTGCACAATACCTGGGGGCAGAGTTTGGCTCTTGTACCAAATATCAATGACATTGGAAAACTTTTTGCTATTTAAAGGCTTCATAGAAAACTTTGAGAAGTACTTTTCTGGGGTGAAATTCTCCCCTGTGCAGAGGGCCAGCTCAAGGCATATATACTACTTAAGTCCTCAATTTAAGTGGTGCCCTGGCCTTGGCTAACTCAGGTGAATTTAATCCTTTCTAAACAAAACTGCTTAGACTATGTCATATCTACTTACCTACTTAGATACCTTTTAAAATATACAGGTGTTCCAAAATAAAGCCACTAGATAATATTCCTGAATTTTATATATGTTAATCAGGCAGTAGAATTATATTTAGTTCTCATAGTGTTGCCAACCCTTGTGACTTTAGCACAAGTCTTTCATGTTTTTCTTAAAGCCCCAGCTCCTAGAATAAAGTCATTTCATAAGAATCTCAGTTTTTATTTGGGAAAACCAGAAAACAAAACAAAACAAAAAAACAGTAAGTTTCTAGCCCTCACAGTTGCTAAGAAAAGCTTGAAAATGCAAAGCTAGTGCACCCTAAAGGCTCAGAAACCACTATGTGAAGAACTCAACTTTTATTATTTGTTTTTAAATCTCACTATTTCTGGGGGCTTGAGTCCTGGGTTTTGAATGCCTGAGGTTGACAAAACTGGATATCACATGTTCTTAGGGAAGAGAACCTATTTTACTGATCTGTAAAATGCCACACCCACCTTATTGCTCTACTTAAATAAGAAAAACAAGCTTCCATCAGAACTCGGTGTTACATGCAGAAGCAAACATACCTGCTTTCATATCTGGTTTCCATTTGAGGATTTTTGTGTCTGCTGATTTCAGTTCTCATCTGGCCATTACTGCTCAGTTCTAATTGTTTCTGAGGTGCAGGCATCTCCTCCTTTTCATAGATGTCAGAAATGGCAGTCATCTCATCTTCTAAAAGGTGAGGCCGAGATGAAGGATCAATTTACATGGTAAAAGATGGAAAGAATGGCCACTTGCAATTTCCAGTCTATAATCATTGTTCTGCCAACTCAAAAACCGATCATGCTTTAATCAACGTCCTCCCCCAGGTTTCCTTTGTCAGACCTGACCCTGCAATAGCAAAGCTCCCATTGACTTCAGTCGTGAAGGATCAGGCTTTGCCTTCCTCCCATCCCACATTAAAATCCTGTCATTTGTTTTTTGCCTTTGTCACTTAGGTCCACATTTGTAAAAGCATATCCAAAACTTTACAAAACTGGGGCTTCTTCATCTGGGTATTGGATTTGCAAAATGAAGCACCCATCTCTTAGACTAAAGACAATGGACCATGAACTGCTCTGACACACCCTTACATCCTCGTTTACTGAGAATGCAATAGGATCCCGGAAGCAACCCTCCTACTGCTCCTCTATGTCTTGTGGGAAGGGTTATTTCTCGGTGACTCTGCAAAACCACATTTTATCAAGCCCACTTACACAAGCTCAGCATGGAGTCTAGGATTTTTTCATTAATATGAGGCAATAACATCTGGTACTATCTAGCCATACCCAGGGCACTTGTGCTCCTCAGTCCTAACAACCAAGATCTGCTCCCCACTGCAGAATGAAACACTATTTTCTTTTTTGTATTGTTCTTCCAGTTCATTTCTAAGGCTAGAAACTCTCTTGGGTGGGGGAGGATAGAATGTCTTCTCTGATGCAGAGCAGCTGCTGCAATTCACTAGCTCATGTGAGACGCCATAAAACCAATAAAGTGATGCTACATTTCAGACTATCGTTAGTATTATTTTGATTACAATAGCACATAGGGATCACTACCAAGATTAGGGCACCATCATTCTAGGCACTATACAGGCACACAGTAAGAGATGGCTCTGCCCCCAAATAAATTACAATCTAAATAGAGAAGGCAGACAACAGGTGGGAGAGAAAAGAAATATTATTATACCCATTTTACAAATGCAGAACTGAGGAACAGTGAGGAAGGATTTTCATCAGGAATTAACATAAATGAACTTCATTGCTTTGGATTGCATCCTTAGTAGATAAAAATACATGCCAGTTTTCTGTTCGGAATTAGGTGCAAGATGCACTAACCTCACTGCAGCAGAAAACAAAACAAAAAAGACTGAAACCTACAGGCCAGATCTTCAGCCAATGTAACTGAGTGTGGCTCAGTTGGCTTTAATGGAGCTACACGAGTTCATGTCAAATGTGGATCTGACCCCATAACTTCACTGGTATATACCCAAGGGTGAACTTCATCCCTATGCAAAAAGGCCTGTGTCCTGCTTAAGCTCCACTTAAGCCTTCAAAATAGCACGTAAGTGGTGCATGGACCCTGGGTGCTAAGTGAATTTCACCCCAAGGTAACAGTAAATCAATATCTATGTCTTTATATATTTATCTAACAAACTGACCCTCACCAAGACTCCTTGTTCTTGGCATCCTCTTTTTAAAAGCATGGCACTGCTAGGAGAAGGTAGAACTTTGTGATGAACCTGAATGTCGATGTGGAATTGCCCAAGGCATGGAGAAAGCTGCTAAAGTACAGTAAGTAGCTTTTAATATAATTGCAATTCTTCCCTTCGCAGATGCCCAATCTGATTGACTAATTAATTCTCTGAGACACAACCTATCATTAACTGTACTCTGCTTTAGTCCTTTCATGGCAGCCTCTGGTGAAAGAACTGTAATGTGAGCTCGCATTCTCCACAATAAAACCTTTTTTGATTGTTTGTAATAAATAGGAATGGGTTCATAAGGAGAATAATGAATTCATTGCCAGTCCTTTACTAACCACTTATTGACTGTCAAGGTACATTAAACACCCTCACTTTATACTGGGCCCTGAGCTTATTCTTAGCTGACATATACTAGTGTGTTAATAAACCACCACTCAATACGTTAATGTTAAGTGAGAAATGGTTTCAGAAACCATGAATAAATTGTACAGTGCTTTATTTTGCTATAAATATGACATTTTATCATTATAAATACCTTCCAGAGGAGATGATGATGATCACACTGACTACATAATCAATCAGCAGTCAAAAAGCCTTGCAATTTACCTAACTACACTCCATGCTCCCCTGCTATTCTTGGATGTTATTCTTCCCCTTACATTCTATTCAGACTACCGGGATGAAATCCTGGTCTCATTGCACGCGATGGGAATTTTTCAAATGACGTTAATGGGATCAGGATTTCACCTCTAGTGCTTAGTGGAATACGTGCAATCTCATCTATTTCTTCGCTTTCCTCTAACCTTCTTGGGAAATGGGACAAATCAATTTATCAATACAGTTTTCAGCATCTAAAGTGTTTGCCATTAAAAAGTCAACATCCAAATTCCATTTTCTTCCCCAGGAATGCCCCTCTACAAGCTGTAAGGAGTAGGGTTGGAGGCTGGGACAATGGAGAATCTGCTACAGGGGCTCTCTTGGGATGATCCTTCTATGGCCTGCTAAGTGGATTTTAGGAGAGCTTTGTTCTGGTCTGTAAAATGTTGATGGCAAAAGTGACTGTAAAGGCGATACTGTAGGAAGTGAGCCCATTCTTTCTCAATAATCTCTTAGCCCATTTGTTTTTACGAGCCCCCAGAGGAGATTCTACTGTGACACTAGTGTAAATCCACAGTCTGTATTTTTTCAAAGAAAGTTGGCAAGAACTATGCACAGTATTATAGGTGTGTTCTTGAATTTACAATTGGTGTACAAAACAGTTATCAGCACAGTGTAAATTGGTACTGTGAAGCATGCGGGGCCTGCTCTGTAATAATTTATGAATACAGTATGTGATGTGGTTATTGAAAGGTTCACTGTATGACTATAATGAGTTAATTCACAGCAGGATTTTCAGGAAAGGGAGACAGGAAGGATGACAATAGCTCCGATAATAGCCTCTCAGCAAACACCTAGGACTACTTAGTGGTGCTACCAACAGCTCTTCCTGAGCGGCCCAAACCATTTGAATCAGGCTCAAGAAAATCCAGAGAGCAATAGGACTTGAGGCTTGATTTAAAGTCTCACTCTCAGAGAAAAGGAAGTAAAGGTGAACCCAGACTTCAGATGTTGGCATACCTAGGAACTTAGATGTGTCTATTACCTGTAGTCTAGGGATGGCAAGCCTCTACGAAAGACAAATGTGCATGTAGGCCTTTGTTGTTTTAAAAACCTTTTATCCTATGTTATGCTTTGTTCCCTCTGATGGGGTGTATTCCCCACAGTGGTCCTGAGAGGGTAAATTAGGCCCAATTAACTGCCCAGGCTGCACGTGCATGAGGATCCAGGGAGCAGGGATTGATTAACTAGACATGAAATTCAGGTGAGCAGGGACAGATGGGGCCTATATAAGCTCGGTAGCTGGCAACAGAAGGGGACTGCAAGAAGGTAAACTGCAGTCACTCCCTGGGAGGAGGGAAGTGTGTTGGGATTATAGAGGGTAGTGCACAGTTGCTCCCTGTGAGGAAAGAGTGGGGAGAATGGCAAACCCTAAAGGGAGGAAGCTAGGAAGATATGAGAAAGATCAGGGGGATAGCAGCAAGGAATAGCCGTGCAGGCCTTAGCTGCTAACCAGAGGGCCCTGAGCTGGAACCTGGAGTAGAGGGCTGGTCCAGGATTCCTAACAGCCACTGAGGACCTGGCACAGACCGAGCAGAAGACAGTAGACTGCCTGGGGTGATTTCTCCTGGAAATACTTTGATATCCCAGAAGGGGGGAGGACACGTATGATGACCCAGCTGGAGGGCTGAGTCGTGAAAAGGAGGCGGTGGACCGTGGAGCAAGAGGGGCCTGCAGGATGAAAGGATGACAGGTGAGACCACCACCAGAGGAGGGTGCAACAACTGGCAGACCCTAATCTTCAGGATGGCCAGGAGGAGGCATCCACTAGTGGTGAGTGCACCCCGTGGCATTCCCACTGTTAAAATTAAACAATCTCTTGTTCTAAGAAGGCTGTTCTGCCATTACATTCTCTATTGGTCACGGGCTCCTAAAGGAAAGACCTGCAGAACCCAATTAGACCTGTTGGGATAAAGGCTGTTGAGCCACAAGGTGCTATAGCCTGGGATCTGGTCAAAGAGTGGGAGAATTGTGCGACTTTACTCCAGAGGTAAAGATAAAGGCCTCATGCAGATGGAGAATTTCCTCAGAGACCAGAGGAAGGGTCAGAGGTTCAGCCAGCCCTGTAACCATGACACAGTGCTATAACCTTCCTGGTTTTAGTATACACACACCAAAAGACAACTAGCCCTTGTGCAATGACATTGCAATGTCAACAGTAGTGTTTTAATCAACAATTAGCCTGTCTCTGTCTTCATATGCTGCATTCTAAGTAATGCTCCCCTAATTTATATCTGGTTTGAATTTGTTTCCCCTCCCAGATGTATCTTTCACTTGTTTATACTAATATTTTATCTGACTTTGAACCAACGAATATTATCCAGATCTAGCCATATTTTTAAATCCCTGGCACATTTACAGTGTCTTTCATCTAAAGATCTCAAAGATTTTTTTTAAAGTATTATTTAATGAAGTCTCACAACATCCCCAGCTGGAAAAGATAAATAATGTTAATACCATTTAATAGACTAGCGAACTGATAGATCAAGGTGGGATTTTCAAAGAAGTCTAAGAGATTCCCAATTTCTACTGGGAAAATAAATGGTAGTAGGGCACCTAATTCCCTTAGGTTCCTTTGACTATGTGACTTGATCAAGGTTGCCCAGCAACTGTGACAGTGCCAGAGCTGGGGAAAGAACTCCAGTCCCGACTCCCAGCTCACCATACTAAGCCATGCTAAACGCTGTATATTTATTATAGCTTCTAGTCTCCCACAAATGTGATCAATGTCAAATTAAACTCCTCCTTGCAATCGTTAATGAAACCTGTTCATGCTATACTGACACTTGTAGTTTTCCTCAGGTTATTTCTTTAATTCATGAAGAGATGGGAATAATAAGCTTTGTGACAGAGAAAAATATATATAACTACTAGCGGGATAAAAGCAAGAGGAGGAAAATCTTTAGTTAATGTTCCCTGGGCAAAAGCATTAAAAATATTATCTGCACAGAAGGAATACACTGAGTAGCTGACACAGCTTGTTAACAAGTAGCTATACCAAAAAAAGTAAAGCACTATTCCCTTGATTTATTGAAGCACAGTCTTATTCTTGGATATGTTCTCTAATCAATGACAATTACTGAGAAATGCAATCCAAGTTATTTAAAACTATTAGCTAAATAGTGGAGACTCAGATTCAAAATATGGTTCTTATCTTGCTGTGACAGGCTTAGAGTCCTAGCAAATCCTCTTGCATGTGATAGTGGACAATTTTTTTTTTGTTTTTGAAATCTAATTATATCAGCAGTGATTCCAATGAGGCAGAAGAAACCACAACAATAAATCCATGTCAATGCACAGAATATGCCTCTCCAATATTCAGCATCTAGGACAGTAGGCAGAGAAACAGTGGATTGTGTCAAGACAAAGTATTCCTAATGCACAAAAAGCTGAAATCTACACACTTGACTGGAAGGGTCTGTTATTTGCATTGATACTGAAACAGCTGAAGTATCAAAATGAGAATAAACCATTTTTCTGTAATATCAAATAATCTTTAATGCAGCCAGAACTCTTACTATATAAGTGCCTGTATATCCTAGAGCTGGCTATAGATTTCAGTTCATTAACTAGATTTCCCTTTTCTATTTCCTCATATTGCCTCCCCTAGGCACATGCTGGCTTGATAGTAGGGAGTGAAAACACATAAAGTAGCATTTCTCATCCTTCCAAGTACCTCCATATCATTCTGCAGTACATTGCTTTCTAGGGTAGCCCAAAGGTGAGATGGCTACATTTGTAAACAGAACTCCTACAGCTACACCACCAGTCTCCTGTTCTAAATACTTTCTTGTGACTGTTGGCAAATGCTGATTTTTGGCCCCTATACAGCAAGGGTATGTGAAGAGAAGCAGTTCTCTCCCAACAATCTTGGGCAAATAAGTGCTGCTCTGTGCCTCAGTTTCCCCTTCTGTAAAACAGGGGTAAGGATTAGAGCAGGCTGAAAGCTTTTTTGCCAGAAAAAAAGCCCTTTGACAGAATGAAAATTTCTGTAGAAAACATTTCCATTGTAGACATTTGTCAGACTTTCACTTAAAAATTGATTTTTGTTTCGTTTCCTCCCCCCCAACAAAATCCTCCCCCCCCCCAACTTCTACCACAATGACTTTTTTCATTTCCTTCAAAATTCTTAGGAGAAAATAAAGTACATTTCTTTGACCAGCTTTAATAAGGATACTTGTTTTTCACTGTAAAATATTTTAAGATCTACAGATGGTAAGCATCACACGAGTGCTAGATATTACTGTGGAACAAGCCTCTGTCTACACACCAGACTGGATCATGTTTAAGCACAGTGCTTACACATGGTGGTTTCCTAATTGCTTTCAGACCAAACTGGTTTATACGTAGAGACCAGCTCAAATTGTGTTTAACCGCTGTAAGGAGTCATGCTTTACAATTTTGCTTCTGTTTATGCAGATAAAACCAAACAAAGCTATATCAGGGTCAGGTCACTCTTTAAGTAGACTGCTTCACCACAGTAAAATTTGTAGTATGGATGCATGATGACCCAACCCCAAATGGTGAGATAAGGGGAAGAAGGCGATGAGGCCTAAAAACACCTGTTCCCGCTGGTCAAGGAAACCTTGCTAGAACTCTGCTTGCAAAGCTCCATGTTTAAACACAGTTGTTGCTAGCTGCAGTTTCAGGTGCAGTGGAGGTGCTGAAAGGAATAGAAGTGCAAAACCCACTAAAAAGACTATTAAAAATAGCTAAGAATAAATTTTTAAAATTGCCTTCCCATTCCACCATAGACGAAATGGCCTTGCAGCGGACTAAATATCATAGTAAACACTGGGACATTAAAGACATTTATTTGAATTCTGGGAACACAGACCGTTTATTTATTTGGACATCCATCAGAATTGAGAACCTACCGAAAAAGTTAGGGAGCAGAGACAAGGGGATCTTTGGAATGTAGCGCAAATTAGATTCTGCGCCCCTCCACACCCCTGGTATAATTTTTTAATGTGCTGTGGTGCAGGGGTGAGGAAGGAGAGAATAAATATCCAATCCCAAGCCCTAGGGAATGTGTTTGGATCCAACGGGATAAATCATTTTGATGATGATGCCTGAGCTTACTGTTGTCTATAATAAGGCTATTATTTCCAAATGGGCTTTCAAAATAACAGTGGAGATGAGTGCCCATCAAACATCTGCTGTAAGCCTGGGGGATGCTCAATGAAGGCAGTGTCACAGCCATTGTCTGACTAGTCAATCAAGGAAATACACATTTTGATGAATGCGTACAAGCATCATTCTCAATCACCATTACATATGAACACCAACAGTAGTGAAAATGAAGCACTTAAACCCAGCTGCGTACATTACATCTGGCCATGTTCATGATGACTTTTCTAAAACTGTTCATGCTGCGTGACTATTCTAGACTTGTCAGTAGACTAACAGGAGTCTGAACCATCCTAGAGGCTTAATTGCTCAAAACTGTCCAAATACACAAGAAAAAATGTATTTTTCAAAGTGTATATCGCTAACAGGAATTATTCATCGGGGGGTTGGGAATAGTGTTGGTTTGTGCGACATGATTCAGTTCTTTTGGCTCTGCAAAGCAAGGCAAGCTCATATTCTATGCGTAGATTGCTGAATAAACATATACACCTGTTCTGAATTCCTTTTTAAATGAGATTATTCTGCCCCCCAATGTAATCAGCTGCTCCTTTTGGTTCAACCTTTGTCTGATCACTATTTTGTACTAAATAAAAGTTTAAATTGAAACTATCAGATGATAACAGCATTGCCCCTCCTCTTCTTTCATTGCATCATATCTTACCAGAGTTTATAGGATATGATAGGGAGCAATTCTTCTTAATTCAACTATTGTGCACCATCTATCACATTTTGCTGTTTGATGGTCTGGCTCTCTGTTCCACATAAAGCATTTCAAACATTTTCAGTTATGGCTGAAATGTTATAAATATGGACAATTAGGGAATGCCCCATAAATATCACAATTTGAGGACAGATATCCAAAGTCCTCCCCCTCCTACACCCTGCCCATTCCTACACCTACCTACCAAAGACAACTTTTCTAACTCGCCTTCCCTCACCAGCACCCTGTCACAGAAACTCAAACAATAACGATGCCTGCAAGACCCAAAGTTCTTTTCGTACCCTACTCTAGAGGACACTAGAGTGTTACTCCCTTACAGTTACTGTCTCGTTAGCGTTAGATCTTCCATTGTGCCTTGCAAGAAGAGTGCTCTAGAATCTTAATTTGGCAGCCTTGATCCATAAGGCCCAAGGAAGCCCCAACCACATTTTCTTTCACTCAGCCACATTCCCTATGCTTGCCTAGGAGTTGGCACAGGAGTTGCTTTACCCACTGATACTTCCTATTACACTGAGATGATCTCCTCAGCTGGTTACTACAAGTTTTGGGTCCAATGTCTGCTAAGACTGTGGTAAAAACTGGCTCAGGATCTGACCCATTAAAACAAAATGCTAGATGCTACATGAAAACCTCAGCAGTAGCCCCCTCACTCCCGCTTTCTTCTGTTGCTCTATGAGCACTATACGCACTTGTAATTAATAAAATACTTGGGAGACTCCAATCAGAGAGAACTGGTTCCTGTTGATATTATGAGCTGCACTTTTATTGAAGTAGAAGCTGTTGATGCTTTATATCACAGCACACGGGCAGGGGGGCATTTAGTGAAGAATTGGCAAGGTTTTTTTTTTAACTAAAGAGCATTTCTGACCTTGGATGGTCTTTGGCTTTCAAGTAATGATGAATTAGCAATCAGAGGAGTCAAAATTACTGTACAGTTGAATCAGCTTGTGATAAAATAGGGCTGTTTTAAAGACAGTAATATTAAACTTTTAAAATGTTAGCATTTTTCATGACTCCTGATTTCTGAGAGCTGGGGATTGTTTTAGCCATAGGTCTTTGGTTCATGACAAATCAGACTGTTTGTATTAACCTGATGATATGCTTTTCTTTATCCTTGCTATTTTTAGAGCTCTGTGAACACATTATATTCCAGGAGTGTCTATGTTTGTGTTTGCCCTCTGACTATACACACAAGATGGAATTTTGGAAAGTGCCTAAATCCACTGGGATTTGTGCTCCTGATCACTTGGGCATATTTATAAACCTTGCCCACAGTCAGGATGTACTGGCACAAAAATTACTGGCAGAAACGTAATTTTACATTCACACACGAGTATTTGCAGAAGTGTTTCTGGCACTCTCTTGCAACCAGGAAACAGATATAGTACCTTGGGCCAGATTCTGTGTTGTGTCCCTTGGGAGGCACATCACAAAAGGTACAACCCAAGAGAGAGATGGAAGGGCAAAGGTGCCTCTAGATCCCTTCACACCTCCCAGATTCTGGGCTGCTCCTGTGATCAGATTAGCCCTAAATTTAGCAGTTTAGAGGCTTCTCTGATTTCTGGCAGCCTTACCTGACTGTCAGCTGTTCTGAAACCCAGGTTGATGGGTGCATAGAGTTCCCTAGCCATTCT
This sequence comes from Mesoclemmys tuberculata, assembly GCA_007922155.1. Lineage (NCBI taxonomy): Eukaryota > Metazoa > Chordata > Testudines > Chelidae > Mesoclemmys > Mesoclemmys tuberculata. Next base: position 107,963,601 of record ML675616.1, read on the forward strand.
TTTCCAGCTCACCCTTTTCCCCAGGGCTGTGAGGTGGCAATGTAGGGTCACATATGCCAAACTGACACTGGTCCAGAACTAGAGAATACCCCCAGGGTCTTCTGTCCTCTTTTCACTACTGGAATAGTGAAGAGGGACCATAATGGGGGCTGAAATCTGGCCTCAGGTATTTGATCTGACCAGTCACAACTAAGCAACGTAGCCTGACTGACAAGTCCCTGAGGAGAAGAATTCATGATCAATTCACAGCCTTCAGAATAAATATTGCCACAGAATTCGATTCGCTTCAGATAGTGAATCTGAGGAAATTCTGTTTTGCTCACAGATATGCCATGAGAAGAAAGAGGCAACATTCACGCCGCTCTAGTTATTGGGCCATTCAACCCAGTAGGTGCAATTTGCAATTCTCTGCACCCTGCTGGAAGGAGAAGATTGTTGTGTGAATGTCAGCACCCTGCCTCTCCCCCTATGGTTCTGCTGGGGAAACGCATCTTTAACTTACAGCTGGGGGTCCACAACAGAACCAACAGCTGAATCCAACCAGGAGCAGCACTGATTGGATCAGTGCATCTCCCAGACCTTCTTTCCTCCAGCGCTGGCTCCAACCACTTTGGGGGCTTTGCCAGCTATCTTCTGTGCAGGCCATGGTGGGACAGGGGTTGTGGGTGGCTCATGCTCCTACACCCCACCTAAGTGTGGATTTACCAATGTTGGGAGCCTACTACCAGAGTTCTGTTGAAAAAATGGAAGCTTGTCATGCACCAAGGATCCACATAGACAAGTCTTCTATGTGACATAAGGATAGTCACTCTGCATTCACACCAGTATGAGGCTATATCTTGTTGTGATGAGAGCACAGATGAACCCAAGCCCTGATGTGCAGATGTGGGTCTGAACTTCCCCAAAGTCCCGGGGTTGTTCATACTTGAGTTTTGGCCTATCTGTTGTAGCATCAGGACCCAAGTCAAGATCAGAGCCCTACATTGTAACAGACAGTCCCTGCCTCATGTACTATTCAGCATGTGTAAAGCTGGGAAAATAAAGCTCTGAGATTTCTAAAACTCAGTGGCTTCAGTTCACAGGGATTTGTGAGACCCTCTTCAGTTTTGCTTTGTGTCAGCTTGCACCCTTGGGGTTTAGATTCAGGTTTGAACAAATCCAAAAAACCCACAAAGTGAAACTCTGCTGAAATCACTCAATTTCACCTGGTTTCGGGTTAAACATTATGAAACAACTGCATTTTGCATGATTTTCACCCAAATTCATAATTGGACTCCAGGTCACTCAAAACCTCGTACTGGTTCCCCATAGGTTCATGAAGATTTTGGCTCTGTAAGCTGGTCTGGATTTGGCTGTTAATGTAATTGCTTTTCTCCATTCTGTCCTAACAGAGAGGCTTTACATCTAACCATACGACATTCTTTTTTATGTGCTCAGCCAATAAATTATACTTTTTGTAATTATTAGCTTTGCTTCACTTCTCCCTCCTTCTTTCTTCTTATCTCTCTCCAGGCTCTGTGCGGATTTTCCTTGGTTTTGTGTGAGAGTGCAGAAGTAGTAAGTGGATTAAGGAAAAGCAGTTCTCTGATGTACCAGTATAACACAAATTAGGATTTCCTATGTCTTTATTCCTTCATTATTGTACATATGTCGACTTATTTTTAAAGTCTATAAATAAAACATGGAGAACTCAAATCTTTCCAAATGTCTCAATATGCAATGCATTGAAAGGTATCATTTGCCAAGGAATTGGCATTGCTTACATTACTCTTACCAATAGCAGAAGAAACTTAAAGAACTACTGAGAGAAACAGGTGATCTAGTGGTTAGCGTTCAGGCCTGGGCTTCTGGAGATGGGGCTTCAACTGCCAGCTCTACCAGGACTTTCTGTATGATCTTGCCCAAGTCACTTACTTTCTTTGGGCCCCAGTTCTCCATCTGTAAAATGGGAATGATCACCACCCTTGGTCAGTCTCGTCTACTTAGATTGTAAAATCTTCAGAGTCAGGACCATCTCTTACATGTTTTTACAGTGCCTCACCTAATAGGAATCTGATCTTGGTTAGGGCCCCAGATGCTGGTGTAATACAAATAAATAATACTTTCTAATTGTTTAGCTATATAATTCGGCCCATAATTGGCTGAAAAGTACACTCTGTGTTGTTCATGCCTTTTTGTTTAATCTTCCATTCGATCACCAAGAAATCCAAGCAACGCAAAACCTATATTTAACACCTACAGAGAAACAAAGTTTTGTGCTCCCCCATCAGGCCCTGTAGCAGTAGTTCCACAGTTCCCACAGGAGAAGTAACTTCATTAAAAGTGCTGACGCACAAGTGCTGACACACATGCCAAATGATAGGCCAGATCTTCAGCTACATAGATCTCAAAGTGCTTCACAACTGAGGTATCATTATCCCCATTATACAAATGGAGAAACGGACACAGAAAAGTGATGTGACTTGCCCAAGTCACATAGCAAACCAGGGGCAGACCCCGGAATTGAACTCAGATCTCCTGCATCTCGTGCTCTACCCACTAGACAACATTGTCTCAATCACTGACTTCCAAATGGAAACAGACTTTCTTCTTGCATCAGAGTGCATGTCAGAAATTATCAGGGCAGCTAGTTTGCTGCAATAGTGTTCTACGACGACTGCTGCAAGGCACCAGGTGTTAAGTCACACTATATAAATACAGTTCATGTTTTTGCTAATGAAGTAATGAAAGGAGGAAATTATTTTTAGAGCTTGAATACGTGTGAGAGGGCACGCGCTCTGAAACTTTGCAGAAATTTTCACCTTTTCCATTAGCAAAAATCATTCTTCCATTTCTCGAGATACAGATACGTGTGAGTGCCGAGCCAAGCCAGTGCTGACCTCTGACTTGACTTCTTTGAAAATGTCATTTTCCTTTCAAAAGGGCACTAGGAGAATGGGCAGAATAACAAATGGGCCAGATCACAGCTTCAGGAAGGTGCCACAGAAGGTGTGAACATAGCTGAGTTTCCACAAAAATGGGCCAGGTTTTGCAGGTAGAAGTGCTGTACTTTAGCAGCGTCAGCAGCATCCACTTTCCTCCCACCTCACAAAGGCCGCTTCCCTACAGCTGGAACTGAAGGAAGATGTGGAGCTGAGGAATAGTCGCTACCTGCTGCACCCCCTGTTTGAAACCTTAGTGGATTGGGAAGCTGAAGATAAAGGTGCCATTGTTGCCTCTTTAAATTAACCCTTCTCCACCCTTTTCCCATCAGCCTCCTGGTGTCCAAGACAAAGGGTTTGGTGCAGAGACAGCCAATGGAAAGTACATCATAGACTCCATGATGCACTGATGCTGGGACCTTGCTAGGCCTGGAGTGTAACCACGCCTCTCCCCTTTGTCATGCTGTAAAACCATACCCAGCCCTTGTTGGGATGATCGCCTGGGAACACTAAATATTGTCTTTTGACCCTTCCCCATGAAAGGCATGAATTGGCCCCATGTGCATGCTGCCTGTGTGAGCGTAATTGTGTGTGTTTTCCTATTCTTTGTTGCCATGCACCTTGCCACCAGCATGAAGTAGATATTAGATGCTCCTTAGTAAGAATGGAAGCATTTTACACCAGTGTTGCAATGGTGTAAATGACTACCCAAGATACCGAGCAATAGAGAATCAGGCCAAGTTTCTCTAAAGAAATACCACATACTGTATGTAAGTCCTTGTCTCCTGCTGAAATATGCACGGCATTATACAGACAGGTAAGCAGTAACAACAGATGATTCCAATGAATATAGCAGTTAATAAAGCTAGGAAATTAAAAATGCAAACACTATAAAATATCCACTTCTGCAGATTTTCAACTGCAGAAACACTGCTGCAGACTGCAAGCAACACTTGGTAGCAGTAGTGAAGTTCTCAACATGCAGCTTTCCCCCATAATTTAGCAATGCACATCTCAAAGGATCAGGAGTTTAATCTTCTGATCGTTAGTTTTAATGCTGGCTCTGGGTATCTTCCTCCTCTAAATTACAGCAACTGGACACAGCCAAGCTGGAGGAGCTTTAAATTAATCCTGGAGTTTGCTGTTCTCTTTTAGCTATCCTTCAGACATTACATAATACTTACTTTCTGGAAGTTACGGCAAGTTAAATCTTCCAAATGCCAGGAATTCTCAGAGGAACATCAATGTACTAATAACCACGTCTCACATCATGTTTGATCCCTGTGATTAACTTAGCCAGATTTGTTGTTGGTTGCCAGAGGCAACTAATTTTGATTGATGGTTGCTATGAACTTTCCACTGGAGGGGTGGGGCTTGTGCTCTAGTGCTTCCCTGAGCACGGCAGACCACAAGAGGCGTTAGCAGAAAACAGAGAAACTAGAACAGCAACTGCGTATAAAGAAACTTACTTCAACCCTTTCCTGCAGACACATATGTGGGTAATTTTATGCATGCGAGTAATACTCACATGCGTAAGTATTTGCAGGATATGGGCTGTAGTGTATGAAAGTTTGTATGGAAGAGTTTTTAACTAGCATATTATAATACTGCTTACACACACACCAAAACAAAACAATCACAAGACAAAGTTACTTCCCATGTGCAGTAATAAAAAAATCTGCTGTCTTCTCTAACTGTCCTACATTAAAGAGTGATTGTGATAAGACAAATCTCTTCTTTAAATATTTATCAGAGGGAAAGTAACATGGCATGCAAGGGATTTGCACAAAACTTGTTTATGTGTTCTGGAGACATGCCTTTATCAGCCATTCTCTGCTTCATAACGCAATTTTCTCAGTCTAGTTCTAAAACATTGGTATGTCATAAAGGGCTTTCAGTCTGCATTTAAAACATTTTTCAACGTGGGCTTATTTTACTATTATTTTTCTTTCTCATGCTTGTTTGTCTTTAAGACTTGTTTTACATGTTTTAGGCTTTTATTCAGCGTAGATGAAAAGCATATGTATTTCCACTCCTTCCTCATTATAATGCTACTTTTTGGAGCAAAGTATATTTTGTGCTGTTATAACAGGGTTAGTAACTGGAAGTTTTCAAAGACCTGCTGATGAATCACTGGGAAACTGAACAACAAAATTTGCCCCACTTTACTCTATGCTCATTCAATTGTTGGTCTCTGTCAAAAAACATGAAAACTCTTTCATTATATGAAGGCTTGGTAGTTCTGCTTATTATTAAGATTGCTTGACACCTCCCATTAGAAAGCTCTGTTTTCAATTGCTTATAACTTTGCCAACCTTTAACTGTTTGTGCTGTAATTTTACATGCCGAATGCCTGCCTCAGGCTGAAAAGTTCTGAAAAACTTCAGCCCCAAAAGGTTCAGTGACTTTTAAGAACAATGCTAGGGGAAAATACATTGTTTTGCCCAGGTTAAAAAATGTGGGCATCTTTTTCTTTCCGAAGCTCTAGCATTCCTATGTTCAGGATAGAGACTTCAAATTTTGGGGGGGAGGGGCACCCCCTTTGCATCAGGGATCTGTCTTTTGCAATCCCTGTGAAAATCTACTGAAATTTGGCCAAGTTATAAGTCTGAAAAATTGCAGATTTCATTTGGTCAGTAGATACTTGCTAGAGCTTTGCAGCACAGTTCGCTTAAGATTCCATTTACTCTGAGCATACTCCAGTTTGGAGCTGAGAAGGACTTTCACTTCAACTTTTCCTGGCTGCTCTGGGCCACGCCAGGTCTGGGTCCAGGCACAGGCACTGGGAGCAGGGATCCTGTCTCTCCTATGTTCTCAATACCTCCTAGCCCTGCTGAGGCCCTGGCAGCTTTGAAGAGGAAGGCGCCTGAAACAAATGCAGGGGGGAGGACAGCAAAATGTGAGAGATGGGGAGGGGAAGGAGTCGATTGGGACAGAGAACTTGAGGGGGAAGACTGGAATGGGGGAAGAGACTGGGAACCAGCAGGTAAGACTGAGATTGGACAGAGTTGGCAGGGAAATTGGGACTGTGAACTTTTGGGGTGGGGGAAGAGAGGAGACAGGAAACAGAACTGATGAGGCACCAGAATCCAGGGGGAGAATTGGGACTTCCTGGCCGAATGGGCTGGGAGAAGAAGCTGGGCAAAGGATGGACACTGAGACTGGATGAGGAGTCGGGGAAGGCAGATTGGGCCTGGGATCCAGTGATGATGAGGAATGTCGTTGTAGCCGAATGACTGGAAGTTGGGGGAGGGGAACTGAGATCAGATGAAGAGTGAGAAGGGAGGAAACAGTCTGACTGGGCAAGTAAACTGAGATTGGGGGCTGGGGAGAGGGAAGACTGAGAGTCTGAAGAGAAAGACTAGGACTGGCTGGGAAAGGAGACTGGGATGAGAAACCTGAGGAGTGGAGACTGGCACTGGCTAGGTGAGGAGAATGGAAGTGGGACAATGAGCCAGTGGTGGGGAAGAGACAGGACTGGGGCATAGATAGATTGGAAGAAAGAGAGCAGAATGGGTCATGCTTGGGGGAAGTAGACAGAGTCTGTATCTACTACAACACATTCTCCTTCAGGGCCTGGAATGGAACCTAAGATTCCTGAGTCTCACCATTCCACCGCAATATGCAAATATCTATGAAAACCTACTGGCAAAGTGCCTCATCCCTCTGTAGTGCTAGGCCGCAAAAGGACTGACAGTCTGCTACTAGTATCAGTTAGTTCATGTGGCAGAGGTCTATGTGGTGGATCTAAAGGTTCCCACCCAGTTGAAACTTGGGAGTTAATATGATGACACATGATGGAATTAGTTTTTTCAGTTAACTTTTTTAAAAAACCTAGGAAGTTACACACATACACAACACCAACTGTGTTAGAAGAATATTATTAAGGTTCCAAAGTCAAGTACTCAAAAGTTAAGAAATGCCAGAATTAAGATTGCCTGTGCAACCTTAATTTTCTTCGCTCCTTCCAGCCCTCCCCCTTCCCTTTGGGTTTAGGCATTATGATGCAATCTTTAATTGAATAATCACAAACTGTTTTCCACAGGACCTCATTCTTGGTTGGCCCCTAAGCCCTACCACAGTAAGTTAAAGTTGTGGGGAAAAGACATTGTGATTTCTAAGTTCCAGAGAGGTAGCCATGTTAGTCTGTAAAGAGCAAAAACAATGAGAGTCCTGTAGCACTTTAAAGACTAACAAATTTAATTTGTGCATCTAACGAAGTGGGTTGCAGCCCACGAAAGCTTATGCCTGCAGAAATTAAATTTGTTAGTCTTTAAAGTGCTACAGGACTCTCCTTGTTTTTCTGATTTCTAAAAGATTCTTCACATTGTTCTGTCTCATTGTATCAAATTAATAGTCATCACTTTCTTCTGCAGTCTCTTACGGCTTGTCTGCAAAGATTATTTTTCTAACAACCTTATTAACCATTCATTTCTACTGTGTATCATTCCACATTGAGACCTTCACTTTATAAATTAATAAATTTCAAGGCCAGCAGGAACACTGTGATCTAGTCTGACCTCCTGCATAACACAGGCCAGAGAAACCCACCTAGTAATTTCTACATCAAGCCTACCTATAACATTTGTTTTGAGCTATGGCATATCTTTTAGAAAGGCATCCCTCCTTGAGTCAAAGGTGGTGAATCTTCAGATCACATGTGTTTCAGCCAGAAATACAGGGCCTCACTTCCACTGTGAGCAATCACTAGCCTTCCATAGACTAACCCAAATTAACCACCTCGAATAAACAAGGAGATTTCAATACCGATCCTGCAGTCCTGACACAAGCAAGAGGACTCGAAGAGGAGTTTTTCCCCAAGTAAGGAGCATAAATGGGAGCTTTGCCTGAACTGCCCATTGGAACAGTCTGTATAGATGTTTTCGTAATTCTTCTACACTTTCCTTCATGTGTCAACTCTAGTCATTTATACCACCAGTAAGTGTAGAATTAATCATTATTTTCAGTAATTCACATCTTTCAGGCTAATAATTAACCAGACCATCCTTGCTTTATGCAAATTAAGACAGTAAATGTATTTCATTGTGTTTTAATTGTAAGATAATTTCAGATATATTCATGCTTTTTCAATATTCACTTTCATTTTCTTTTAGCCAACCTAATTTATTAATTAATCAGCAATCTTGAAATATAACCCAGCCACAGTGTAGCATATTGATTTCCATTGTACCTCATATGTCACTGAGTCTTTCACATTGTAAGTGGCCACCAATGCCTGTAGGTTTTGTACTGGACTGGGTCTCTTCATCTCAGACCTCACCAAGTCCGTCCTTCCCATTGTTTTGACCAGCCTGTTGACTGCTGTTTCTCAGCATGCCTTATAAAGCCTCTCTCTTTTGTATTTTATTAGATAATATATCATGCTGTAGCTAAAATATGCAGAGTGGCCTTTCACTGCATAATTTCAAAACCAGAGGTATTCATCTTTCCAGTCCTAGCCCAGAGAGTTACTCTGAATAGCTGATTAGTGAGTCAAGAGGTTTATTAGAAGACAAACAACATACCAAGGTAAAAACTATAAACACAGCAAAATTACTTATGACCATTCTTCTTTCCATTCTCAAGTGTATTTGTGATACTAAAGATCCTTAAAGCAATCTGCTATGGATTTTTTTTTTAAAGTTGGGTTTGTGATATATAAACAGGGCCTGAAAGTGCTTAATTATATTTCTTCTTAGAAATGTCAGGACTGAAGCATTATCAATACTGATTTTCCAAAAATCATGAGTGAGGCCTGCAAAAATCATGAGATTTTCAAAATAATACATTTGGATCCTGTTCATTTGCTTTCTGGCTTTTGAGCTTTTAGGGTTTGTGTGTTCCAGCTTTTCTCCAAAACCATCAGAGCTAAAAACTTGTTTTAAAATAGAAAGCTGAGATTCTAGTTTATTTACATGATGCCAGGTTTAGGGCTTTAAGAAAACATCATATATCATGAGATTCAGGATAAAATTCCAGCTATGGGATCAACAACTCTGGTATTCCCCCCTTGTGCAGGAGGACCTACAAGCTGTCCTAGAAGTTGTAACTCCCTCTTATATTTAATTGAAAGAGTGGAATGCTGAATCTTTAACTTTGAGCCTTTTAATCTCCAGGGTTGAGTCACTGAAGTTAAACACATAAACAAGACACAGAATTTCAAACAGTCTGGCTAGAATTCTTCTCCACTTTCAATTGCTCAACCTTCACTCTCCTGATGTCATAATTTCACTAGTTCTCCAGGCACCAGACATTCTTCTAAGCTAGAAAAGACCTGAATTTCCAGTGTAAAAACAAAGCAGAAAATACTTTTAAAAATATTTTGGGTGTCCTTTATACATAAAGAAAAGACAAAAAGAGTGCAAGCTCTTCTCCTTACCCTTTGCAGATCACCTTTAAAACTTAATTAACATAGTAAATGTCTTGTGAATTCCCATTCAAAGTCTTTGGAGAACAAGCTTCCCTTGTTAATTATTCAGGTAGTCTTATGAAGAATGGTCCAGGTCCTCAAAGGGAATTGACTCCCACTGAAATCAAAAGGAGTCAGGTGCCTTAATACATTTTGAAGATCTAGTTGAGAATTTATCTAAAGACTCTCAGTGGAACATTCAAAAGTGTCTAAGTGATTTAGAAACAAATGGGACTTGTGCTCTTAAATCACTAAGGCACTTAAATATCTTACCTTCTTACATCTCCACTTATTCAGGTTCCCCCATTTTTTCCTTGCTTACTACGTTCCTTCACCTAATGCTTCGGATTTTAGTGATTTTTCATGGTTGAGGATCAGTTACCTTGTCAAATAACAGATGCATGCAATCTGCACCCGTATGTTACCAAAAAGATGCCTTACAGGCATTTCTTTTAGTTTTACAGCATCAGGCTAGACCATTTTTATGTCACAGAGTAAAATAGAGGAATAATAATGACTAGCACTTGTGTAGCAGTGTACAGCTTCAAAGCATTTCACTTCAACTATCTAAATTAGTCCCTTCAGCATGCCTGTAAAGGAGGAAAGTCAGTAATTTACAGATAGGAAAACTGAGGAAAAGAGGTCAAGTGACTGTGCAAGGCCACAAATGCAGTCTAAATCAGATCCAGGAGTACAATTCAAATTCTGGGCTCAGACCAAATGATCACATTAAAATTAAAAAAAATTCTAAGTTATAGAAAGATTTCAGTTTCAAAGTCCTAAGAGATTATTGAAAAGAACAATGAAAATTATTTTAAATTCAACAAAAAAATATCTTGATAGTCACAAGATGTGAATATTGTTCTTGCGTCCTTCTTACGCTATGTTGGCAAATACAAGATGTGCTTTGGAAGCAATTAGGGTTATAGTTCAAATATCGTGCAAGAGTAAACCAAAGCATTCTTGAATGAAGATGAATTCTTGTTAAATACGTGGGATCAGATTATTCCTTCCATGGAAATGGCCACAGGAAGGGAGGAGTTACTCAAACTCTGAGTCAGATTCTGAAGTCATGCTGCAATTGGCTGCCTGCCTCTGTCCTACTACTAACCACCCCACAAAATGTGGTGCAGCACAAGATCCTATTGGAAAGCCCATCTAAAACTAGTTCGGTCCATACCCCCAAGATGACATGCCTCACACAAGTTGTGGTTCCCGCCATGCAGTGTTCTTATAGATGATTTTCCATGAACTTAGGGAAGTGAGGAGTTGTTGCTCATTGGACTCTGCTCTCCTTCCCATGCTTATCAGCTAGATCTGGTATTTGGCACACGTATCATCTTTATATGACAAGCAGAAAAGGGAACCTTATTCTCATTCATCAAAGCCTGATAAATAACTATTCCCCATATTCCTTCTTTCACCCTATTCCCTCATTGCCTGGTCCTGCACTGTTACAGGAGCAATCAGAAAACCTCACCCTCAAGAAAAGCTTAGCTTCTCTGAAGATACCATATCAACTGAGTACCTATTCATGGCCCTTAGCCCACTGTTGAGAGAGAGGCTGGAGTTTCCTCAACTCTCCAAAGCAGCTGATCCACCTCCAGCTGACAGTGCCTCTTCTCGGTGCTGTCTAGAACACACAGCCTCAGTTCCTTCCTAACCGTGGTGAGCTAATTAACTTGCTATCAGAACTGCCTCTCATTAGGCCATTGCCAGCTCTCTGACACACCTGTGGAACTGTGCTTTGATTAAAATCTTCTTGTACCCACCATTTGCCCCTTTCCCATTTAGTATCTGAAGACCCCAGAATCGTTCTTTGCAGCAGCAACATTTCCATCAGTGTTTTTTGCTGTGTGGCTGAAGACCTCTTTGATTTCTCAGCACTTTTTGTGGGGGCAAGGAGGGTTTTTCAGCCAAGGCAGTTAACCTGTGTTGATGATTCTGGTGCACTGAGGATCACTGGCCTAATTTCCCTTTGACATTGATGTTCCTGTAGCATTCATCTATAGCCTTACTGCTTTACCAACAGAGCTGCTTTCTTGGCACTTTGTGTATCCCCAGCCTTCATTATTAATGAAGCATCAATTTCCCCATTCAAATTATTAGCATCTGGGCCTTCTCCTGGAACAGAAATTTGGGGGTTTTCCCCCTCAGGTTCAACCTAATGAAGTTGCTGCCAATACCATTTCCTTATTGGTGTTGCATGGTCTGGGAAGACTGCCATCTTCTTTATACTTGGGCACAAGGCATACATCTTGTGCATCCTGGGGGATGCTATAACCATTCCCAATGGGTCATTTCAACTACTAGGGCGAAAATCATATTAAGCGATGCCTTATGATGGGAGTATGTGTACTGGATCCCTCCCTCAAATCTTTTGGAAGCCAGGCATTTCAGGAACTGAAGAGGTATTTTTTCTTCATATATTGTTAGACTGTAAGCTCCCTGGAACAGGAGTTGAGTCTCTGCCTAAGTCTAGAAAAATTCTTAGCACAACAGTTGCCTAATTCTGATTGGAGCCACTGGGGCATTACTCTAATATATACGGTAAGTGGATCTAGGCTCATTAATTTATTTATTCAATTTATTTTTTATTGATTTGTGAACTGTAAATTTCCCAAAATATGACATTTCAGGGTGCAAAAAAGCTATTTGTGAATATGGGTTGAATTTGGCAAATGATTTTGACTGAAAAAGATGGGAAAAAATTGTGGCAACATTTTCAAAACAAAACATTTTTTATTTTTCCCTTTTGCAATGACATGTTTAAAAAATTGTAAATGCTTTTTAATCATTAAAAAAAACAACATTTTGTTTCAGGTCAAATGAAACATTTTATTTGACCCAGGATTAACATGTTTTCAGGTTTTTCTTTCACTGAGAATACCAAATTTTGGTTTCAGGTTGATCGAAATATTTTTCCTCTCGATCAGGTCACTACACCAAAAAAATCAAGTTTTTGCCCAGCTCTAACTGTAATATAAACATTATTTAATGTTCAGAGAGCTTTCCCTTTCTTAGCTCCCTCCATTTCTGAATCTTTATGTCACCTTCTCAAACAATAGCTGTATACCGGTAACTATCTCAGTCTCCTTGTGAATGTGGAGGAATTGCACATTGATTATGGGGCCATTCTACTATCTAAAGTACTACTGTATGACTTTACCAACTTGACTGACCATGGCAAGGCTTCCAAAGTCTTACTGTGATTTCTGGCAGATCTCATATCTTCCAAGGTATAAAATATTGCCTGTTACTACAATAATATGTGTCTAACAACTGCAATAACCCCACAGAATGAACAGAAATGTAATGTCTAAGTTGACGGTATCCCTGTAAGGAAATCAATCAAAAAACAAATATGTCTTATGTAATTCCCCAGTGTATTATAGTAACATCCATCTTGGATTGACTCGCAGCCCTGCCTCCAGCTGACAGGAAAACTCCTTTTATTTAAAGGTGCGGGATACAGAGAACAGTTACAGCCTATTACTTTTACTTAGCTACATACATCACAAAATATATTTCTCTCTGCTTCTCTTCCCTGTGCTATTTTGCTATTATTTTGTTAGTAAATGTAATTTGAGATATACACTGTACACTCGCTCATTCTTACTTCTTCACCAAAATATTGCTAATTTGAAAGCCATGAAATGGCCCCCAACATCAGACAGCATGTGGCCCCAAATGTGTATTATAAGTTGCAGGAAACTCATTACAGATCCCATTTCATTTATCAATGTAAATTCCACAGCTAGTAACCATTATGGATATAATAGTGTGTGAGGAAAATACGCTGCATTTGTTCAGAGGCTTGTTTAGTTTGCTGGAGCCTACTAAGGAGTTTAATTTTTCATACCCTTCATTAAAAGGGACCACAGGGAGTAGAAGGCATGAGTAAGCAGTGCCTTAAATATATTACAGATGTGTGGAGTTTGCTTTGGGGACCATAGTCAGAAATCATTTGCTCATAGCTGTCTGACTTTCACATTAGTTTTCAATGTAGTATTCCTTCCATGAAGGAATTCCTCTAAGTTACATGCAGATAGGGTCACGAAGGGTGCACATACAGTGCTGATATGAAGAATGCATGCTTATAAAAGCAGGCCTTCCAATAATCAGTGGAAAACGCATATTTTCTCAGAAGAACTTGAAAAACTAATGCTGATCTTTGTGTGTGTGCGCGCGTGTGTGTGTACAGAAATCAAGAAGACAAACGTACATTCACTCAGCAGTGAAGTTGTACTTGCACTATGTGCACTACAGCAGCATTAAGCCCAAAACATTTGTTTGACCTTCCAGCTCTTATTCTTTATTTGGCTCCCATGTAACAAGATATACTAACATATCTTTTGATTCCACAGTCATAGAATCCTACTGTGATCCAAGAACCCTTCAATGCCAACTAACAAGGAGGTTACAGAAATATCCTGATTCTGGTATGTACATTCTGGTTCAACAAAGAGTATCATCTGAACTCTTAAATGAGGGCTGGGGTCACATTGGTCCCCATATCATCGTGAAACGTATGTACAGATACTGTGTAAGGAGTTGTGTATATACTGAAAATATGTTCTAAGGTCTGTAGCAAGCCAGGATTGACAAACAGGTTTTCTGTCAAAAAAGAAATGTTTATTCACCTTTCTCCCTGTTGAGAAGTAAATTAAGCCTCAAAGGCTAACACAACGGATACCCACTTACAAAATCAACAGAAGTGTGAAGTCACACTGTAAAAACAAGTGAAGGGTGGTAATACTGACTCTGAACAGTCAGTGAACTTTGGGGAATATAAGTACAAGGCAAAGAAAATGCTTCAAAGGAGCTGAGGGATAGGGGTACACCTATTGTTAACCTGCATGGCAAAATAAGGACTGGCATTGCCCAGAGGACAGTTCTTGGGTGGCACACAGGTTGTTGGTGGTAGGGATCTAACACTAGCTAAGCACAGTCTCCCTCATGCAGGAGGGTAACAAGGTGACCCACAGTCCTGAGTGACCCTGAGAACCATCACACCTATCCAGAGAAAAGGCACTGAGTGAAATTCACCCATCTAGAGGGGCAGCATAATGCTTATACACCACATAAGCAGAGCATCAGCCTTGTGCTGGTCCTTTGCACTGGGTGAATCCTACCCTGAGTGAACACTGCACTCAATCCAGGAAATAACTGCGGTGTCTTCTACAGCCGAATTTTAGGGAATGTTGCTGTGCTGTCTTCAGCCCAGCAATTAACTATGCCTTAAGGGAGAAATTAACCCAGGCAAGAAAGTCCTGCACACAACTCTCCACGTCACCAAAGACACTGCAGAAAGGGGTTGTGGATGGAGTAAACTACACAAAAGAATCTCTGCACACCCTGCTTTTCATGGAAGAGATTCTATGCTGGTCATGAATAGGTCACCCAGCCAAAAGAGAGAGAGAGGGAACCTACCTATGAATTACTAAAGGGACTTTGGTCTCCCAACTCTTCCAGAATCTCCACACAAAACCCAGTGGTTCGAGCCATGACTGATGTGCATGTGACTTTAACCCTATATGAGAGAACAATACACTAGAGCTGCAACCATGAAAATAACTCATTACTCAAAGGATAGGAATGCTGTCTACTGATTTAAACTGAGGATAAGAAGCCTGGTGACTGAGGTCATATTCTTGACTCTGCCATCAACCTGCTATGTGACCCTGGGCAAGTCACTTAATCTTTCTGTGCCTCACCTTCCCATTTGTAGAATGGGAATAGCATTATTTATTATCTTCATAAGGGCATTGCAAGGTTTAACTAATGAGTATCTGCAATTCAATTGAAGATGCAGATCAGAGTCAGCTTGAGAACTCCACTCATGTAACATCCAGAAACAAACTGTCTTGGGAAGAGACCCCTCTTTTGGTAAAAGAGGCCAGTTTAGAGCCAGAACCAAGTAAACTTTCTTCATAAAGGGTCCTCAATAATAAGCTTTATGCCAGAAAACAAATCACTTACAATACACATATATTTTAAAACCTTCTCTGTTAGCAACAAGAAGGAGGTCAGTGAAAGTTTGGGACCCTTACTGAATGGGGGAGGCAACCTAGTGACAGATGATGTGGAAAATGCTGAAGTACTCAATGCTTTTTTTGGCTCTGTCTTCACAGACAAGGTTAGCTCCCAGACTACTGCACTGGGCAGCACAGAATGGGGAGTAGGTGAGCAGCCCTCAGTGTGAAAGAAGAGGTTCAGGACTATTTAGAAAAGTTGGATATGCACAAGTCCATGAGGCCAGATGCAATGCATCTGAGGGTGCTGAGGGAGTTGGCTGATGTGATTGCGGAGCCATTGGCCATTATCTTTGAAAACTTGTGGCGATTGGCTGAGGTCCCGGATGATTGGAAAAAGACAAATATAGTGCACATCTTTAAAAAAAAGGGAAGGAGGACAAAGGGAACTACAGACCAGTCAGCCTCACTTCAGTCCCCAGAAAAATCATGGAGCAGGTCCTCAAGGAATCCATTTTGAAGCACTTGGAGGAGAGGAAGGTGATCAGGAACAGTTAGATTCACCAAGGGCAAGTCAAGCCTTCTATGACGAGATGACTGGCTCTGTGGATGTGGGGAAGCAATGGACATGATATACCTTGACTTTAGCAAAGCTTTTGATACAATCTCCCAGAGTATTCTTGCCAGCAAGTTACAGAAGTATGGGTTGGATGAATGGATTATAAGGTGGATAGAAAGCTGGCTAGATCATCAGGCTCAGTGGGTAGTGATCAACGGCTCGATGTCTAGTTGGCAGATGGTATAAAGCGAAGTGCCCCAGAGCTCAGTCCTGGGGCCAGTTTTGTTCATCAGCTACATTAATGATCTGGAGGCTGGAGTGGATTGCACCCTCAGCAAGTTTTCAGATGACCTAAACTGGGGGGAGTGGTAGACAGGCTGGCGGATGGGGATAGGATACAGAGTGACCTAGAAAAATTGGAGGATGGGGCCAAAATAAATCTGATGAGGTTCAACAACAACAACAAGGGCAGAGTCCTGCATTTAGGACGGGAGAATCCCGTGCACTGCCACAGACTGGGGATCGACTAACTAAAGAACTATTCTGCAGAAAAGGATGTAGTGGTTAGAGTGGACAAGAAGCTGGAGCGGAGTCAACAGTGTGCCCTTGTTGCCAAGAAGGCTAACGGCATATTAGGCTGCATTAGGGGGAGCATTTCCAGCCAATCAAGGGAAGTGATTATTCCCCTCTATTTCGCACTGGTGAGCTCACATGTGGAGTATTGTGTCCAGTTTTGCACCCCTCCTACCCCCCACTGCAGGAAGGATCTGGACAAATTAGAGTCCAGCGGAGAGCAATGAAAATGATTAGGGGGCTGGAGCACATGACTTATGAGGAGAGGCTGAGGGAATGAGGCTTGTTTAGTCTGCAGAAGAGAAGAGTGAGGGGGGATTTGATAGTGGTCTTCAACTACGTGACAGGGTGGTCCAGGGAGGATGGAGCTAGGTTGTTCTCAATAGTGGCAGATGACAAAACAAGGAGCAATGGTCTCAAGTTGCAGTGGGGGAGGTCTAGGTTGGATGTTAGGAAAAACTTTTTCACTAAAAGGTTGGTGAAGCACTACAATGGGTTACGTAGGCAGGTGGTGGAATCTTCATCCTTAGAGGTTTTTATGGCCTGGCTTGACAAAGTCTTGGCTGGGATGATTTAATTGGGGTTGGTCCTGCTTTGAGCAGGGGGTTAGACTAGATGACCTTGGGAGGTCCCTTCCAAACCTAATCTTCTATGATTCTCACAGCTGGGAAGAACAGAAAAATTTCTCTCTAAACAACAGCTCCCTGATATTCTATTTGCCCCTTTATATTTCCTCTTAGGAACTGGGTTCAGCTGCTCTTACTCCCTGCAGGTGCTTAAGTGGAAAGTACACTTCTGAGTCCTTGGTTATGCGCCTTAATAAGTCTTAGTAAGAGAAACTGCAATATGGAGAAGCCATACTCCTTAGTACCTGTTTTTGAGTCCCAAAGGTCTGTAATATCCATCACAGAGAACCCTGGATGAATTGCATTATTTATGTGCAAAGTGTTTATTGCTTTACAAGCTGCATTTAATTACTATAGATACACAGAATGATAACCTTACAACAGATATGGTGCTTTTTTTTAAAGATTGATTAGCTAGTTAGTCAATAAATCCTTTAACAAACTACTTTACAAAAAATAAATCAACTTTATTCAAGATCTTCTGATTTAAATTTTACTCAGTATTATGATCCTTGCAGAAATCTGGATTTATAAATTTAACCAGAGTTCAGGTAGTAACAGCAATAACCTTTAGAAAAAAATGTGACATTTGTTATAGTCAAATAGAAATGACAGAGAGAAAAAGATGAAAAAAAGATCTGAAGCTGACTGGTTTAGAAAAAACAGCAATAATTTTACACTATTTTTTTGTTGTTGCCATTTTCTAATCTGCTCTACTCATATCTAACCTGCTGTGCACCACCATTACAAACCTCACCAAGAAATTACTACTTTCCAAGTTTCTTCTTTCACTTGAATGCCTGTGTTATCTGATGTGGAAAATAAAAATCACACAGTAAAAAAGAAAGATGGGGGGCAGGAAATCAAATTTCAAGGATAACCACTTGCACAGAAGATTACCAGGCAAATGTATGCCTTTTAAAAAACAAAGAAAGCAGTTCTTTCCAAAGTTTTTCTCTTTTTGTCTCCCCTAATAAGAAATTAAAATCCATCATGTTCAGGACATTGACATATTCATCATTTTGTTCACTGGAGTGTTGTATTTCAGGCTATAATGTGTGTGTGGGAAGAGGGGAAAACTTTTGCGCAGTTTTTATGTGGGAAACGTTTGCACAGTTCTTATATTTTCCTGGAAAAAACAACTGTGGACCAGTTCTTCAGGTGGTGTGAATAACCATAGCTCACTTGAAGCTCCGATGATTTACACCTGCTGAGAATGTGGCCCTGAGCCTTAAAAAATATATATATATTATCCTCTAAGCACTAGGCTTTATTTTTGGAATTGTTTTATGCTTAAACTTTCATGCAAAAACAGGATGCTTGTCCTTTGCTAAATAAAAAGTATGGTTAAATAACCATTCCTTTCTGATTTTATTGTCAAGGGAGTGGGGATGTGGTATACCTTTAGTATGATAATTGGTGATCATTTCAGGCATGAAAGTTACTTCCTGCCCATGCTGTTTAATTCTCTATTCTAGGGAATTCCTGGACAGACTGGAAGCTGTTTTGGGGCATGGGACAGTTATTTGTGTGTACAACATTTAGCACAATGGGACCCTAATCAGAGCTTTTTAGGTAGCACCATAGTAACTACATAATAAATAATAGGTAGTCATTTCCCTTCCACTTGAGCTATGCAGCTCAGAGCCCTCATGCTAAAAGAATCCCTCCATCTGTGCCACCACAAGAGGGGAAATTCGTCAGGCTACAGCCTGTCCGTCATATCTGACTATGATGTCACGGTACCCACGTGTACTCATCTGGCTGTATAGTCCCATCTGTGAGGAGCAAGATCACAAAAAGATGTCAGACAGGAATGTACCCCCCCCCAGTGCCTTCTGAGCTTCAGCGCACCCTACAGAACAGTCTATCGCCCCCCATTCTCATAACACAACCTACAGTGAGCTTTGATCATTGCCTCAGTGCTCGTTGTTTTTGTTCTTATTCAAAGATGTTAACATTTGAGACTTTGTCTCGCTAGCGGACCTTCAGAATACAGTGGTGACAGTGCATGGGAAATTTTTCAAGTTGCTTAATGTGTCTGCAGCACACGACATTTCTACACCCATATAAAAGGGATGCTATCGCTGCTGCACTGTATAGCGTCAGTTTTGTTGACTGTTTGATGGAATGCTGGTTGATGGCATCCGAGGGAGAAATTTTCTGAAGGCCTGGCTTGCCTTTTGTATGCTATTTGATGTTTCTTGATCCAGGGAACTATCTCTTGATACTTGGTACTGCTGGGGTATGTAAAGTGACTGAGGCTCTTCCGCTCTATACCCTTGAGGTATTGTTTGTCTCTGTGGTAATGGCTGATGGAGCTGTTTAAATGAAGATTTCAGTTTTTTCCAGACTGAGGGTGAGTCCAAACGAAGTAGAGCACAATCATCTGCAAAAACAGCTTCACATGAGTTCCTCAAGAACTCGTCTTTGCAGTAAGCCTCTGAGGACTGAATATTTTTCTGTCAGCTCTGTACCTTATGTAGATGCCCTTTTGAAGGATGTATGCTGTGTCATTCATAACTGCTGAAAAGAAAAGACAGAAAGGCAGGTGCCAGCACACCACCTTGTTTTACACACACCCTACCATTAGATATAAGAAATGGTTTAGAAAGGCCACCCTCAGAGAGCACTTGACCAGTCATGTCTTCATGGAAATGATGTACAATGTTAACAAATTTGGTGCGGCAGCCAAACTTTTCTAGAATTATCCAGAGGCTATTGCTGCTCATGGTATCAAATGCTTTGGGTTTTTTTTTTAGGTTAATGAAGACAACATATAGCTCCATGTTTTGTTCAATACATTTTCTCTGACTGTTTCTCATAAGAACAGAAGAATGGCCATACTCAGACTCAATGGTCTATCAAGCCCTAACTAATCTTTAGTTCTTGTGTTATGAGAAGGAGTAAACAACACTTGCTTATATGCTTTCTCCACATCAGTTATGATTTTATAGACCTCTATCATATCCTCCCTTAGTTGTCTTTTTTTCAAGTTGAAAAGTACCAGTCTTATTAATCTTTCCTCATTTTGAAGCTGTTCCAGACCCCTAATCATTTTTGTTTCTTTACGTTTTCCAACGCCAATATATCTTTTTGGAGATGGGGTGACCAGATATGCACGCAGCGTTCAAGATGTCAGTGTACCGTGGATTTATATAGAGGCAATATGATATTATCTGTCTTATTATCCATCCCTTTCCTAATGATTCACATTCTGTTAGCTGTTTTGACTGCCACTGCACATTGAGTGGATGTTTTCAGAAAACTAACCCCAGTGACTCCAAGATCTCTTTCTTGAGTGGTAACAGCTAATTTAAACCCCATCCTTTTATATGAATACTATTCACAACATAAATGACTTCTGTGGTGCTCCATCCTGATCTAAATTCATATTAGGCCACTGGTAGAAATTTCTGATACTGTTTCAACAAGCCAGTTAAGGCAAATACAGGTGAGGATTTTAAAATATTTACCTGGTTGACTGTCAGTCAGCTAGTGCAAAGCACTCCCCTGTATTTTGATACTAGAGGATGCGCCTACCATGCTCATTATGTCCACTAACACCATTCCCAAGAATCTGAATGTCACTTGGGCAGGGAGCAGTCTGTGGGAAGAAGTTAGTCTTTGACAATGTTAGAGATGTTCTGCAAAGGTTGCTGAAGGGGAAGTACCCCCTTTGGAATGGAGCACAACTCTTATGGGTGCTGGACTTAGTTAGTTCATGTCACAACTTTAAAGTTATTGAGAAGGGGATTTTGTTTCAGATTATCAAGAGGTTCAATGTTTTCTAGGGGCTGAAGCATATGACATGGCAGGCAGGAATCTTGGCTTCCATTCCCAGCTCTGTCATTGATTTGCAGTGTGACTATAAGCAAGTCCCTCAGGTCAATACTGCCAAATGTTTGAAACGTGAGGCATCTAAATCGGTAGCTGCTGTTAAAAACTGGGCTATCAACCTTTGTGTGCGCGTTCACCTACCTGAAAAACTGACACAACATTGATCTCTCATAAGGGCGTAAAGACTTCATTTAACTTTATATTTTAAAAGATCTTTAAGGCCTTAGAGTGAAAGGTGCTATTTTAATGCAAAGTTTCCTTATTGCTAGGTACCCATTTAATTATCAATAATCAATATTGCTTATATAAAATACCAATAATTATCTAAGGCCCAGAGGAGCTTTAAAGGCATTTAGGCACCTAACTCCCATTTAAATCAATAGAACTTAGGCAGCTAGTGTTATGGACCAAGGTGTAGGTGGTCCAGCCTAGTAGCCAATTCGGAGTCATGTCTAGTGGGTAGAGCAGGCATCCAGGTTGGGGAATGAAGCCAAATCTCAGCACCAGAGTCAATTGCCAGTAACAAGAGCCAGAGGTCAAGCCAAAGTCAGAACAGGAATCAAAGCAGAGGGTCATAGCCATGGTCAGATACCAAATGCCAGAGTCAGGATCAGAAGTCAGAGGCCAGGGTCAGAGCCAGGACTGGTAACTGAGGATTGGAAGCAAGGTGTAAAGGCAGGAAATGGAGGAGAGGCAAGGATAAGGCACAAACCAGGAGCACAGTAGGAAAGGAGTGAAGGTAGGAGCAGAGCAGGAATCAGGTTGTGTGCAGGAGGAAGCCACAACAGGAAATTATCTTGCTTGAACAAACTTTCTGTGCTGCCTTCAATAGCATAGTTAGCCCAATCAGTGGAGCTGGGTAATCCTCCAGTCAGAGCTCCCATGGATGGTAACTTGTCTGAAGCTATAATCCTAGTAGCTTCTCAGCCCACCAGGTTTCAACAGACATTGGGTAGAGGCCAGGATACAATGGCTGTGTGGGGACTCCCATGCCTGGATTTAAGACTTGGGACATCACACTTAAATACTTATGAGGATCTAGTCCCAGGTGCTTTATAGAAATGTATGAAGACAAGATACGTGCCCCAAGGAGCTTAACATTTAAGGCACTGATCTTGTGATGAGATGTATATACACAAACATGTGCTCCACACCAGTGCAGGGCTTTGCTGGAACATATCTCTTAGTAAGATTGGGGCTTAAAGAGACACAATGTAAATGAAGGGTGAGGACTGAGAAAAGCAGTAGGAGTGACCCTTTCATCTGGACACATTTAGTTTATGATGTGCAAAGGTTAACTTTCTCATAGACCTGCTTTTGCTAGTTTCTTTGGTCATCTTAAGTGCTTGAAATGAACAGCAAAAAACCCCTAAAACAAACACAAATTTTCTGTGATAGGCAGATTGGGGAAGGGAAGCTTTTCACAGTTTTGATTTCCAATCACTTGAAAGGCATCAAGCAACCCAATTATCCTAAAATAGTCATCCAATTTGTTTCTCGGTGGGAAAGCCTGGCATGCTTAGGTTATAAGGACCAAGAAATTAGCTCTTTGTTGAATGTCCTCTCATATTTCCCAACTGACAGAGGGCAAAAGCCAAGAACAAACCTGAGAAAAAGACATTTAAAAACAACAGGGAAACTGTTTTCAAAAGAGGAATTAACCTGCTGAATCTATGTTAACTGCAGCTCTTTGCAAAGCCACCAATTTATGCTTTTGGCAGATTTGCTCAGCAAAAACTAAAATATTCTTGAACATGTGGGCCTGGTGAAGTTTTATATTCATTTTTAAACCTTTCATGACATCCATGCAAAATTCTTAATTTTAAAATATTAGCAGTAATGTCTTGTTCCATTCTTTATTATAGTTTGTACAATTTAAAAAACAAAAACACAAAAATCAAAGAATGTCTATCTTGTGTCCTATAATCCTGATTCAAGAAATCATCCCTACCCAGGCTGTGTTAGAAACTGTTTTACCAGGAACCATGTTTAAACCAAGTTTCAATATGGTTTCCTAACAAGATCACAAGACTTTATTAGATTAAATAGGTCTCTTTAAACTCAATTGTTTTACACCATTCACCATCTTTAAGACTCATTTCTCAGTTTTCAAAAAGGGGAATTTTATCCTGAGTTTTTCAGTGTTATTTACATGTTGCTTTGATTAGAGTTTTGGCTTAAGTCCTGGTCCTGCTCCTAAAAGAAAGCCATAGGATATTCTGCTCTCAATTGCATCATGAAGACTACTCTGTTCAGTTATACCTGGGGAAGTCAGTGGTGTGTTTTCTGGATTTATATCTGTGTAGCAGAAAACAATATATGGTTTCAGCATTACAGTTTTTTCTAGATGCAATTAACTATAGAGATGCTCAGCCTCCCCACACTGAAGCTTCTTTGTGAATAAATCAAAGGCAAAGGTAGAATAATGAAATGCACTTTAAATGTTTGTGGTTTGTTTATTTGAAGGAAAGGTAAGTGTTCAAAGAGAGATGGGATTTTCAACCTGGGTGTGATGTCCAGCCTTTCCTTCCCCTATTGTTAAATAGGGGGCAGGGATTCTCTTGATCCAGCTAGATGGGAGGGGGATTATATTATGGAAAAAAGGCTCTCAGTATGGAAAATCTTGAGAACCATCGGTGTAGCACACCATACATGAAAACAAATAGTCTCTGGAGCCTCGTTATAGAATATAGATGGATTTTATGTCTTGATGGCCTGAGCAGGTAAGGGTACTAACTGCCAGGCATCAAGCTACTACACTCCTCCATTACCAAGTTGCAAGTTATTTCTTGTCCTTAGTTCCAGTTCAACTCTGCTATTTCAGTGCCAGATATCTGACTGTTTCTAGTTCTTGGAATTCCCTCCCTCCTGCACCTCAGCTTCATCTGAAAGAAAAGACTGGTTTCATGTAGCTCCCTCTTAAGATGATTTCTGAGTCCTCATGTACCTTTATAGTACTGTCATTCTTCAACCTGTCTGACTCCTCCAGAGCAGATTGATTGTGGAGTTCAAGCAGGGATGTTGATTTCTCTTACCTGACAACCGCACATACTTTATCAGAGTTACAATATGTCACTTTACCTCCTTTAAATTGCTTTAAAATTATACTGACACAGGGTTCGCCAAAAAAGGTAATGCAGAATACGTAAAATCTATGGACAGATTATTCCTTTGTTATACAAGCTATAATTAGATTTACAAGGAGTAACCAGCATTGCCAATCGCCCCCTCCCCCCACCAATAAGGAGATTTTAAAAATAGATTTTGGGTATCCTTGTGGGGCTCTGTTTTTTGAGCCTCTATAGTTCACATTTTCACACTGCTCTGCAACCATGAGGTTTACTAATTAGGATTTTTTAAAAAAAGCTGAGATTTTCATGTAGTCATGTGATTATAGGAGCTGGGACTTCTACAAAAATGCCAAATATTGCAAAATTTGAATAAAATTAGGAGTTGCCAACGTTGAGTATCTTACTGTTGTTAATGTTGTGTTTAAGCACGCCTTTGAAAACTTTAAGTTATTGATATTTTCTCAGTTCTAATTACTTGATGGCCAGGGAGTGGGAAATAAAATCTTCACACTTCTATAGAACCTTCCCTCCACAAATCTCAAAGTGCTTTCAGATATAAGTAAATTTAGCCTCACAGCAGCTCTCCATTATACAGATATGTAAACTGAGGCACAAAACCATTACGTGACTTGTCTCAGGTCACACAGGGATGGAACCAAGATCTCCTGACTCCCTTTCCTCTGATTTACCCAGAAGACCATGTGATCAGTTCATGAATATCTTGCTTGACACAACTGACTGTCACTAAAATAAAGAAAGAGGATACTCTTTTGACAAAATTATTTTTGTACATTTCTTAAAGCTCTGGGCCAAATTTAACCCCAGTATCATTCCAGTGAAGTCCAAAGGAGTTGTACAAAGGCTTAATTTGGACTTCTCTTTTTGTCTTTTAATAGTCTCTAGCAAAAGCTAGATGCTATTGTGGTATGCCAGCCCCCCTGCTGCGGCTCGCCTACTGGTGACAGGCTCTGCTGGCAGTAGAGACCTGAGGTAATCCCACCCCGATCTGGATAAATCTCTGGGTTTTTCCCCTCTCTTCAGCACCTCTCCCACAGGGCAACCAGGTGCAGGCCTGGGGGGCTGTCCCCCCCACCCCACAGGGGAGGGCAGCTAGTCTGTTTGTGCCAGTGGCCCAGGGAGGTACCTGGTTCAGGCTCCTTCACCAGGGGGTCCAGGGGTGGTGGTGAAGTCCTGGGATGTCCAAGGATCACCGGTTCTTCCTGCAGGCTGGGGCCAAGATCAGGGTCTCTCCTGCTTTGCTTCTCCAGCCATAGAAAACACTATCTCCAACCCAGAGGATCTAGCTCTAGCTCTAGCTCTAGCTGCAGCTTCTCCTCCTATATTTCCCCCCCCTGGTCTTTAGGGCAGGCAGGGTTTAAGTACACCTGGATAGGCTCTCAATTGGTTCCAGGTGCCCGATTGCCCTGCTGTAACCTCTCTCCTGCCCCTAGAGCAGAGGGTTTTTTGAGCTCTCTGGTCTGGCCCTGGCCTTTCTTTCTTTTTTTCTTTTCTTTCCCTTTTTGCAGCTGCCTTTTTGGGGGACCCTGCTGCTGCCGCTGCTTCAGGGCTCTGCTGGTGTGCCTCCCTCCCAGCCGGTAGGGAGGGGGTGAGTGTGTACCCCTTCTACCTTCTCCACCACCACCCTGCCCAGCCGCTATCTCCACCCTCCCCTGCTGCTGCTTCTCCCAAGGCCAGCAACAGCTGCCGAAAGGCCCCATCCTCCCCTCCCTTGGCTGGAGGGCTGACTTCCTGCCTCCCTGCCTCTTCCCCCTTCTGCTGCCGTGAGCCCCCCCTTCCCGTTGCTGCTGTCCCTTGCTCTGCCCCCTGTGTTTGGGGGCACCCCTGCCCCTTCTCTTCCCCTGCCCCTCCCCTGCTGCTGCCCCCTGCCCAGGCCCCCACATTTGGGAGACCCTGACCCTTCCCTCCTCCTCCCCCACCGCTGTAGCTCCCCCCCCTTTGGTCCGTGTACTCCGGCAGCACCAATGGCCCTCCCCCCCGAATTGACCCCCCTGGTTTTGTTAACACCCCCCTTCACATACTGCACCCCCCCTCCTGAGTTCATTTAACTCCGCCCCCCCCTCCTCCCTCAGTGCAGCCGGAGGAGACGCCAAGGTTCCATCTTGGGCTGGTGAGTGCACGGCCCCTGCCTGGCTTGACCCCGTCTCTCCCCTCTGCTGGTGCCCTCCTCCCCTGCTCCCAGCCTAGCGGGGAGGAGCGGTCACCCC
>ML675616.1:107989899-108043438 GCA_007922155.1 Mesoclemmys tuberculata
CCCCCCCTCCACCCCAAGGCCCAGTCCCTGCCTGTAACAACTGGCCCTGCCGCCCCCGCTGAGCCACCGGGAGTCATTCCCCAGGTGCCGCCGGAGGATGACTCTGGTGGGGACGCCAGGGACCCTGCTGCTGCCATGACTCCCGCCCCCCCAAACCAGGAGGCGCGCCCTAGGTTGGGAGAAAAAACCAGGGGGGTAAAAAGAAGGGCAAAGGCCCTGCCCGGAAGGCAATGCCTCCCGTGGCTAGGGCCCCTCCTCTTCTCCCTCTATCCTCTCCCGCTGTCCCTTCCACCAGCTCTGGGGGCGGCGGCGCCCCCAAAGTGTACGCCCAGGGGGCCGCGGGCCCCCCGCTTGCCGCTGCCAGGACACCTGCCCTGACCACTGCCTCCAGCACCATCCCAGGTGGCCGGGGCCCCTTCCCCACCCTTACCAGGAAGCATGGGGTCCGGTGCCTCCTGGTGCCTGCCTCGCCCAACGTAGAAACCTACGTGTGGGCGATGGCGCGGGTGGTGGGGCCCTCCCGTATGTACGGCAAGGTGGTCTTTTTCCTGGCGACGGAGGCCGCCGCCCAGGAGGCGGTGGAGACGGGCCTGGCGGTGGGGGGCGTCCACGTCCCCGTGGAGCCCCTGGAGGACCTGGGCGTACGGGTGGTCTTGTCCTCCGTTCCGCCCTTCCTCCCCAATGCCGCCCTTCTGCCTCTCCTTGCCTCCCTGAGGAAGCCCCTCTCCACCATCAGCCCGCTTCCCCTAGGCTGCAAGGACCCCGCCCTCCGCCACGTCCCCTTGTTCCGCCGGCAGGTACAGTTGCAGCTGCTGCCGGCGGTGGCGCGTGGCGGGGAGGCGCTCGAGGGATCATTTCTGGTGCCCCATCAAGGGGCCCTGTACCGGGTCCATTATACCACGGGGGAGGCCCGGTGCTACCTCTGCCGGGCGACAGGGCACGTTCGGAGGGACTGCCCCCTGGCCCGGCAAGGAGGGAGGCCCGGGACCCCCGGGACACAGGAGGGCGCCAGCCAGACCATCGGTGGCACCCCCCCCAGCCGTCTGGTCCCTGTGGCCGCCCCCCCTCTGCCAGCAGTTGTCATCTACGCTCGGGCCCCGGGGGTGCCTCCCCCCGCTCGCCCGGGCGAGCTGACGGGCCCCGCTGATGCCCGGAGCAGTCCAGCGGGGCCTGCAGAAGGGAGGGAGCCAGGGCCGGCAGTGTCGGGCACCGGAGGGGGCATGCCCCGAGGGGAGGCCTCTCCTTCCCCTGCTACCCCACCTCCGCTCTCCCACACCCTGACTCCTGTCCTGTTTCCCCCTGCCCCTGCCCCCGCTGCCCGACCCTGCACCTCGGAGGGCTGGGTGCTCGTGCAGGGTAGGTGCGGCATGGGCAAGGCCGGAACCCAGCCCCCCCTCCTGCCCATGGCCGAGGGGAGTGAGAGCCCCAAGAAGGCCAAGCGGAGGGGGGCTCCTGGGCGGGGGTCACCAACCGAGGATGTCGTGGTGGCGGACGTGGGCAACACCATCACCCCCCTGGAGTCCTTACTGGAGGAGTCCTTGTCCGGAGCCCCCCAACCCCAACGCCACCCAAGCCCCCCGCTGGTGCCGGAGAGGAGATTGACTCCCTGGGGTTGACTCCGGCCTGCCCGGGAGAGGACGACCCCGCCCCCTGAATGGAGGGCCTACAGCAGGACGTCCCTGAACTGCTTTTCCTCTCCCCCTCCCTCCTGTCCTCAGTTGCCTCCCCTGCCCCCACCACCAAGGCCCCCCTCAATCGCTCTATCCTCCTGGATAGAGAGGAGAGGGGGGACCCACTCCTACTGCCGCAGCCCCCGAGGAGCCAGCGGGGGCCGAAAGGCTGAGCCCCGGGCCACTGGATGCCCCGCCCCTTGTTCTGGGCCAGCTGGCCTCCCTCCCCTCTGAAGCCTGCTCAGCCGCCCCCTCACGGGGCCCTGAAACCGGGGGTGCTGTGACCCGAGTCAGGCCCCCCGGACAACATCCGATCCATACCCACCCCCTCAGCTCCCAGCTCCAGCCAAGAGGCTGCACACCCCGCCAACCCGGCTGTTCTAGCTGAGGGCCCCACCCCCAAGTCTGACCCTGACCCACCTCCCGCTCCTCCCCCGACCCCTCCCTTACCCCAACTCCTGATCCCTTCCCTGCTCTCAACCTCTCCCCAGCTCTCACCCCTCCCATCCCCACACCTTCTCCCCCCCACCCCACTGCCTGTACATCTGCCGCCCCTGGGGTTGTCTCTTTCCCACTGAAGAGCTCCCAGGAGGCGGCTTTTGTCTTTAGCACTCCCAGCACACTCGGGGCTGCTGTCTTCCCTCAGCCGCTGCCATCCCCCCCAGCCCCTGCCCC
The DNA here is from genome assembly GCA_007922155.1 of Mesoclemmys tuberculata. Classification (NCBI taxonomy): domain Eukaryota; kingdom Metazoa; phylum Chordata; order Testudines; family Chelidae; genus Mesoclemmys; species Mesoclemmys tuberculata. The sequence goes on from ML675616.1 coordinate 107,992,245, forward strand.
AATGGGCCAGAGGGCTGCTGCGGGAACCGAGCCGGAGGACGACCCCCCTGAGGCGCTGCGTGAGGAGCTGCGCATCTTTCTCCGGGACACGCGTGGTGCCTGGAATCGGGTGCAGCTCGCTCTGCAGCGCTGGGGGGACTTCCACCGCGTCCTCCGGGCCGTGAGGGCCACTATGAAGGAGGGGAAAGGGACCGGGCGGCAGGGCATGGCAGCTTACCAACGGGCCCGCAGCTTTCGCGATGCCCTCAAGATCTACGGCACCAGCCACGGGCTGCTGCGGAGCCCGACAAGGACCGCTAGTGCTCCTGCCCACCAGGATCCACCCTAGCCCTCCTCGTAATGCCTTTTACCATCTGCACATTGAACACGAGGGGCGGCAGGACGGGTCTCCGCAGGAACCAGGTGCTCTCCTTCCTTCGGGAGGGGGGGTACTCTATAGCGTTTCTGCAGGAGACCCACACGGACCCAGCCGCCAAGGCCAGCTGGCGGCTGGAGTGGGGAGACAGGGTGCACCTTAGTCATCTCTCCGCCCATGCGGGCGGAGTGGCCACCCTGTTCTCCCCTGTCCTGCAGCCCGAGGTGCTGGGGGTCACTGAGGTTGTGCCAGGCCGCCTGCTGCACCTTCGGGTCTGCGTGAAGGGGCTGGCACTGAGCCTCGTCAACATCTAGGCCCCGACCGCGGCCCCGGAGCGGGTGAGGTTCTTCCAGCAGGTGGCTGCCTTCCTTGGCACACTGGATCCGCAAGAATGCCTGGTCCGGGGAGGGGATTTCAACACCACCCTTGAGGAGCGGGACCGCATGGGGACTGAGCAGTGCCCGGCCGCCAGGGACGTCCTCAGGGAGATTGTCGACCATCACTCCCTGGTGGACGTCTGGCGCGACCACCACCCGGATGACGTCGTCACCTTCACCTGTTCATCCACTCACACCCCATCTGTGGCCCCACGAAGTCACGGGACCTCCTCGTCAACCTTCTCCTAGCCCTGGCCAAATTAACCATCTATAAGTTCAGGGAGAGGAGGTTGGCAGGGGAGGCTCCCTGCAGCTGTGGGGCCTATTTCCGTTCCCTTGTTAATTCACGCCTCTGGGCGGAGTTCCTCTGGGCAGTGTCCACTGGCTCACTGGACACCTTCGAGGAGCAGTGGGCGCTGTCCGGGGTTCTCTGCTCGGTGTCCCCTTCTGGTTTCCTATGTTTGACCCTGTGACGTTCACGCCCTTTCCTGTTTTATTCATTTGTTGTCCCCCATAATTTATTGGACCCGGGTCCAGTGGTTCCTCCCCTAGGCTGGGAGAGGAACCTTTAGCGGTGGGTGGGCGCAACCACATACCCTGGTTTCAAATAGTGGGAAAAGGGCTTTGAGCATCCTAGGGCTCACATATCGGCCCTGAAGTACCCTTCCGTAGCCATCTGGCCTGACTTTACCACACTATCTACACTCTAATAACAAGAAAAGTACAATTTCCTTCTCACTTCCTTCACTCTGCCAAAATCTCACACATTCTCTTTCAATCTTGCTCATTCACCTGACCTCTCCTCTTTCAAATCCCAATTTAAAACTCACTTACATAAGGCCTATCTGTGCTGGCTCACCAACTGTAGACGAGCTATTATTCCCTTACTTAAAACACTTCTGTACCACATACTACTAGCTATTTGGGAACAAGGAGTGTGTCTTTGAGTTGGTACAGCACCCAGCACAATGGGGCCCTGATCCATGAGTGGGGCTCATAGGTGCTACAGTTACACAATTAAAAATAATATGGGATGGTTCTGTCGCTTAATCATCTAGGGCAAGATCCCGAGGTGATATAAATCAATCTGAATATTTGGTTCTGTGTGTTTTGAATCTGCTCTGTTTTTGGTCTGGGCCCAGTTTTAAATACCGCAAAGCCTCCAAAGGCAGTTGATACCCACTGAAAGCCAATGAAAGTTGAGGGCATTTAGCACCTTGCAGTGCCAGTCTTTCAGACTGTAAGTTCCTGGGGGAAGGGACTGTATTTCCTTTACATTTGCTGCAACACATTGCTGATAATAAATAGTAAATTAGGAATGTGAAAATTAGTTTAATTAAGAATCCCTTTAAATGTTCTATTTTATTTAGAACGCTGGGGGTGGGGAAGCACAGCTCCTCACTGCCAAGTGAGAGCTGCCTATCAGGGGTGGTAGCGGGGCAGCTCTCACTTGCTGGGAGCTGAGCTGAGCCTAGTTGCAGCTCCCACTCTCCCCCACTGGGCTCCGCACCTCCCTGCCATGGCTCGCACCCCCTGCTCTGGGCTCCACGCCACCCTGCCGCTCGCAGGGAGCCGAGTCCAGCAATGACTTGCTCCCTTGCGCTGGGATCTATGCCTCCCCCGCTCGGTAAGAGCCAAGCCCATCTGCAGCTACCCTGTGCTGGGTTCTGTGCTTCCTGTCAGCAAGAGCTGCCCAGCTGCTCTTGCCAGTGGGGAGCCAGCCCATGAGCTGCCGCTCCCTTCCCCCCAGTTTAAATGGCAATCAGCTGTTAAATACATTTAAACAGCTGATTGCCGTTTAAACGGCTAACCTTGTACATCCCTATAGTAAATAACAACACTAGAGTTAGAAAACGTGGAGGAGCAGCAATAAAGAATTATTGCTTTCCAGGTTTCAAACTAAATACTAATTAGAGAGAATAATAAAACTAAGAAGAAAGACCTTGAAGAATGCACTTATGGATTGAAATTTAATGCTACTATATTTCCCAAGTGTTTTACACAGCATCTACTCTTTAAAATAAACCTCAAAATATTCATGTTAAAACTGAATGAATCACATGCAGCAAATAAACTACTCAAAACAATTAGCCTGTTATAATGCTTGTTGGAGATCTGCAAGCAGGTGGGACTTGCTCAGATTGAATCATTGCAGCCTCAGTTCACCAAGGTACTTAAGTGCATGCATAACTTTGATCACATATGTAGTTCCTATGGCTCCAATCCTTAGAGGTATTTATGGTCCTAACTTCTATTGATTTCAGTATAAATTAGGAGCCTAAATACATTTTGAGGACCCGGGCCAATGTGCTGACAAATATGCACATGGTTAAAGTGAACTTGTTGAGTCAGAGTTTATTTGAATTTACTCAAAATGTGTTTTCCTGGTATTTTTACTCTTTGGATTGATCATGAAGAGTTTACTGTAAATATGTGACATTCATAATCTATGTTGATTACGTGTAATTGGTCACATAAGTCACATGGTGTTTCCGTTCTCTGATTGGAGGAAGCTAACTTTTATAATCAGGGCAAGAGTTTGAAGAAGCCACTGGGGCTTCACATTTTTCAGCAAGAGTGTGTGAAGGGCAGAAGTAGCAGAGAGCCAGAGATTAGCTCAAGGAGATCAGGAGATTGAGACATTTTAGAAAATTATGTACCCTTCCATTTATGGTCCACACTGCCATGATTCTTTAAAAAAAAAAATTGGGTAATATAAAATACATTGACTGGGTGAAGCATTTCCATTAAATGGCCTCCTCTTCACATTTGTATCACGTGTGTGTGTGTGTGTGTATGTGTAAGGTACATGGCTCACAGGTACATTCCTGGATATTTTCTGGATTCTTTAATGGCCAAAACTCTGCCAAGGAGTTTTAGGAACCCTACTGTCCTGTTCTGTCAAGCTGTAAAAAATATACTAAGCTAGATCACCAAGTGTGCCAGAGCTCCCCTTCATGCATCTGAGGAAGGAGGAGCATAGGTGGTTGAGGATACTAGAATAGTTTGGCCCCTGGCACAAGTCAGAGAAGCCTCCGGGCTGGTGGTCCAAGGTTTCAGAAGAGCAGTACACTCCATCTCATCTCCCTCCATCCCCTCCTGTCTCTGGAATATCCTTGCCATGTCTGTTACACTAGTGGGTTACACCAGGAGTTGGTGGTGTACAACCAGCTATACCAGCTTTATGCCATCTACTAGGTCAGTGAAATCCACAGCTGCCATACATATTAGGGCAACTCTCCATGCTCTCTTTGTGCTGCCAGCATGTCACAAAGGGGATGGAGCTGGGGCTGAGGATAGGGAGTACCAGTTCCAGCATGAATACACAAACATACACGTTTAAATTAACTTTCCTTGGCATTCGTGCTGTTGAAATACATCCTCTGAACTCTTCATGGAAAGTGATCCAAAAGGGGCATAAACGTAGGGGAAGCAAATTCACACAAGAGCATTTCAAATTAAATAAAAGGGCTAAATTTAAATTAGAGCAAAAAGCTGCATGCTTTGTTTGGAGTTTTTTGTGTGGTGTTTACCTAGCTGTAATTCCAATAGTATTTGAAAGAAGTGCCCTTTCTTCTATGTTCTATATCCCCAGAGATCAACTCTAGGAGTTTTCTTAAATTTAATCTGTGATACTGTTGCCACTCATCAGAAGTTTTACCTACTAGGATAAAAGAGCTGCGTGATCGTGGAATGCAAAATATAAATGCACAGAAATTCTAAATAGTCAGAATAAAAACTTCTTCCAGCATTTGTCTGGGGAGAGTGAAGGGAGATAATTTGGTGAGTTAATTAATGATGAACCCTTAACATTTTTAAAAGCCTCTGATGGTACTGAATAAAAAGCAGCAGTTCATGGAATTACATAGGGTATAATACTATAAACATGTTTTGTAGGTTTCATAGATTCAGCTCAAGAAAATGAAGGAGTCTTATTTGAAGTTTTTTTTCATTTTAAAAATATGTACCTATTAATTCATGTTTTGTGATAATTTTTGTCAGATAATTGGCAGCCTTCTCCCCCCACTCTTATTTCACATAAATGTTAACAGCTCATCTGAGCCCCATTCCTTCAAACACTTAAACATCCTAATTCCTGGGAAAGATAGGAAGTATGGTAAAAGATGACCCTGGTTTAACCAGGAGATCTTCAGTAACCTGAAACTCAAAAAAAAAAAAAAAAAAAAAGTCATAAAAAAGTGGAAACTTGGTCAAGCTACAAAGGATGAATTTTAAAAAAGCACATGCATGTGGGAACAAAATTAGAAAGGCACAAAATGAGATTAAACTAGCTAGAGACATAAAGAGTAACAAGAAAATATTTTACAAATATACTAGAAGAGGAAGACAATAGCAGAAATTTTACAAATATACTAGAAGAGGAAAGACAATAGCAGAAAACACAGCAAAGGCCAAAGTGTTAAATCTCTCAGAGATTGACTTTGAGAACTCATGGGGAGAACAGGAGAGATCCCAGAGGATGGAAAAAGGGCAAATATAGCACCTATCTATAAAAAGGGGGATAAGGACAACAAACAATTATTGACCAGTCAGTTTACCTTTGGCACCTGGAAAGATAATAGAGCAAATAATCAAACAATCCATTTGTAAGTACCTATAAGATAATAAGGCAAAAAGTAACAGTCAACATGGAATTGTCAAGAACAAATTATATCAAACCAACCTACTAACTTTCTTTGACAGGGTAACATGCCTTGTTGATGTGGGGAAGCAACAGATATCCTATATTTTGGTTCTAGTAAGGCTTTTGATACTGTTTCAGATGACCTTCTCCCAAACAAACTAGGGAAGTATAGCTTAGATTAACCTACTATAAGATGAGTGTACAATTGGTTGGAAAACCATACTCAGAGAGTAGTTATCAATGGTTCACACTCATATCAAGTAGGGTCCTGCAGGGGTCTGTACTGGATCTGATTCTATTCAATAGCTTGAAAAATGATTTGAGTAATGTCAGAGAGGGGGTAAATTTATAAAGTTTGTGGATGCTACCAGGCTGGGAGGGTTTGCAAGTGCTTTGGAGGACAGGATTACAATTCAAAATGTTTTTGGCAAACTGGAGAAATGGTATGATGTAAACAGAATGAAATTCAATATGGAAAAATGCAAAAGTACTCCACTTAGGAGGATATAGTCAGTTGCACAAATACAAAACGAGAAATGACTGTCTAAGAAGGGAAATGACTGCAGAAAAGGATCTGAGGGTCACAGGAGAGCACAAACTAAATGAGTCAACAATGTAATAATACTGTTGCAAAAAAAAAAAAAAGCATCATCCTGGGATGTATTCACAAGAGTGTTGTAAGCAAAACATGAAAAGTAACTCTTTCAGTCTATTCAGAATTGATAAGGCCTCAACTGGAATATGGTTTTCAGTTCTGGGCGCCACACTTTGGGAAAGATGTGAACAAATTGGAGAAAGCCCAGAGGAAAGCAACAAAAATTATTAAAGGTCTAGAAAACATGACCTATGAGGAAAGATTGGAAAAACTGGGTTTATTTAGTCTGGAAAGAAGAAGAGAAGACGGGGGGGGATGGAGAGGGAGACATGGTAACATTCTTCAAGTACATAGAAGGTACTTTTACTGACAAGAAGTAATTATCTTAAATTGCAGCAAGGGAGATTTAGGTTCGTCATCAGGAAAAACTTCCTAACTATAAATGTAGTTAAATGCTGGAATAAATTACCTAGGGAAGTTGTGAAATTGCTGTCACTAGAGGATTTTAAGAACAGATTAGACAAACACCTGTCAGGGATGGTCTAGATAATACTTAGTCCTGCCTCAGTGCAGAGAACTGGAGTAGATGACCTATCAAGGTCCTTTCCCGTTCTATACTTCTATGATTCTGTGTGTGTAACTTTACGCATATGAGCTGTCCTGGCAAGCCCCATTACCTACATTGTGCTTAACTGTTTGCAGGATTAGGAGATTTATACCACAATAAGCAGTTTCATAAACTAGCATACACTGTCTGTTCTACTACCTATTTTATAATTTACTTATCCTAACAAAAATATTGACCATATCTTATCAAGAGCGTAATTTGATTAAGATACATATTTTTGTCAATTTTTAAGTTTCTTAGTTGTTGGTAATTTGATCATATGGTTATATTTAGTGTCGTGGTTCTTTTCTTTTCATTGAAAATACACCCCCACTAAAGGAAAAAAAGATCTTATTAATATGAAAGAAGTAAATGTTTCCTGGAATTCCTCCAATAAACTCACTTTTTGTTCTCAGAAATTAGCAAGAGACTGTTTTTCAGCAGTCACTCCCCCTTTGCCGTCCAATAAAAAGAGCTTAGTAAACATTTTTCCTCCAGTAAATATCTAGAAGCAAGTATGACCATGATTCAGCAAAGCACTTGATTAGCTTTTAAGCACATTCTTTTGTTCTATTTACTTCAATCAGACTTAAGTACATGCCTAAAATAAGCACACGTGTAAGTGCTTTGCTGAAGCAGTGTCTGTACTCTTCCAGTCCACAGGTAAAGAGGGAAGATGCTTTGAAGGCAAATTCAGTACAGATTAATCTGAATTGCATGTGATGTATTGAGCCATTATGTTCCAAACAAAGTAGATCCCTTGTCCTTTGCCATTGTATCTGAAAAAATAACTGCATTGCTTGATATGCCACATAATGCTGGTGGAAATTTTTACACACTTCTTAGTTCTATCCTTGATAGTCTTCTTTAAATCCAATTTCTCCCTTTTCTTTCCCACCTCTCCTTGTCACCTCCAGATCAGGAAGTAGGCATATCAGATCACTGACAGTTACTCAATGCCAACAAGAAGATTTCACTTTTTCCTCTTCACATCACTACGTCTTCCAAAAGATTTCACTTTTTCCTCTGAAAAATCATTGCTGAAAAATATATTAGATGCCTGTATTGGACATATTGGTTTATCAGACCATGCACACATTATTCTGAAAATTCCATGCATACCATCTTGATTTAGCAGGAATTTGTGCTACTTTCCTCCCCCTTTTGCAATTAAATCGGGGGAAGGAAGTGGGGGAAGAGTGAGAATATAGTCAAAATATTTACATTGCCTTTCTACTAGCAAACAAGCCTCCTACAGTAAGCAGATGAAACAAGTCATTACTGATGGTACACATTGTATACATTATTACATAAATCCTGAATATCTTTATCAAAACCATTTTGAAATCTCTCTAATATGGCTATGAATTTCTCTAATGTTACAGGTAAACTTCTACCAAAAGAGGTAGAATTATAAATCCAAGAAAGGTATCATTTAACTCTATGACTGGGTCTACACTGATGGAAAATTCGCCGCCCGTCAGATCAATTGCTCTGGATTGACTGAGCGGTCTGTGTAGACCTGCTCAGTCAATCCAGCAAGCGACACAGGAAAACCACCCTGGTAAGTGGCGTAGCGCTGTGTCGAAGGGAACGCTGTTCCCTTTGACACAGCGCAGTGTGGACGGCACGCAGAGGAGATGATGCGAAGTCGACGGGAGATACGCAAGAGATTTACGTCACTTGCGTATCTCCTGTCGACTGCCACCAAATCCAGAAGGAAAGTGTAGACTGGGCCTAAGAAACAAGTCAGAAAACTAACTTTGAATATGAAATCTAATCATTTAAAATGTTCTAGGCTCCAGTTCTGTTAACCCCTTGAAGTGGTAAACAATAGAAATGTAATGAGTCATCATGTGACTGTTTTAGTAAGTAATGAGAATTTTAAACAAGGATTTTCTTGTTCTAACAACTGGTTTCCCAAACCTGCTTTCCTTTTCATATATGAAATTCTATGAACCTTGGATTCTGAGAGATGGTCTTCTATCTTCAGCCAGCCAGAATTTCAACTCCTGTTCTGCTTGCAAGTTTTAGGAAGCAAGGGAGGAGAGGTATTGTGAATGATGTCTTCTTGCAATCTTTATATGAATAGCTGGCTACGTAACATTCAACAGTATTTGGCAATTTGAGTTTTGTTTCCTGTTTGTGAATTAGACTGTAATCATTATTAATTTATTCACTCTTCATAGTTGTAAAAATGCTTCAGGCAAACAAATCTCATCTTGTTGAACTGATTGCAAACTCTTTGCCACCAGTATTTCTTTTCATGGAAGTATCCTGTTGGGACAGTCTATATTTGCAATTCCTTATGGACAAGGTATGTGATTGGTCACCTAAATCACATAGCATTGTTTCTGCTCCCCGATTGAATAATCCAATGTTTGTAAAATCTTCCAATTACATCCCAAAACAAATTACATTTTGTGATTAAATGAATTTCAGATACAGGCCCAGGGCTTGTTTTCTGTAAAAATTTATATGAACAAACTTTCATTTGCAGAAATATTTGCAAAAAACATTTTGTTGTGAACATGGTCAAATTTCCAGGATGACGCAAACAGGTCCAGTTGGGGAACACTCTACTTGCGGAAGATGAAAGCTGCTACCTCCAGATGCAGCGACCAATCGTGGCAGGGTAGAAATGACGTGCTGAGGTGGTCTGCCTTGTCATTCCTGCCCCCCCCTGGAGGTGAGAGGCAGATAAGTGAAAGTTATGCCTCACTGCAAAATCCCAAAGTCAAACGGCCTCCTGGCACAGGACCGAAGACCTTGTCTGTTGATATAGAACATGAGTGCAGTATTGTCAGCCAGCACCTGTACCACTCTGCCCTTCAAGAAATTGAGAAACACCTTGCACACCAGTCTGACAGCCCTGCGCTCCTTTACATGGATATGGAGGCTCCTCTCCTCCTCCGTCCAGAGTCCCTGAGTGCTCAGGTTGGCACTGATGTGGGCTCCCCACCCCACATCCGAGGCGTCGAAGATCAAGGTGACCGATGGGGCCAGATACCTGAAGGGGACACCCTTCAACACTGCCCTGGCGTTCTTCCACCATTCAGGGAACACAGGACCGAAGGGAGGACTGTGACCACCCTGTTTAAGGGGTGCCTGCTGGGCACAAACACTGAGGCCAACCATGGCTGGAGCAGCCTGAGCTTGAGGCGAGCCTCACCACGTACGTGCAGGCTGCCATGTGCCCAGAACTGTAGGCAGTGCCTGGCTGGCTGGTAGGGCACCAATGCAGCTGGGCAATGATTGCAGCCATAGCCGAGGTTGCAGGAGGAAGGCTCTGGCCCATGCAGCATCCAGGGTGGCCCCATGAACTCTATTCACTGCACTGGGGATAGCATCGACTTCTGCTCGTTTATGAGCAGCCCCAGACTGTTGCACGTGGCACAGGTGAGGGACACACTGTCCTGCACGTGGGCCCTGGACTTGCCCCTTATTAACCAGTCGTCCAGGTAAGGGAAAATCTGGTCCCCCCGCCACCTCAGGTGGGCCGCCACCACCACCATGCACTTGGTGAACACCCTGGCGGCGGAAGACAGACCAAAGGGCAGGGCCATAAACTGGTAGTAGGAACCAGCTACCACGAAATGGAGAAAGCGCCTGTGGCTGGGAAGGATAGATACGTGGAAGTATGCATCCTTCAAATCGAAGGCGGCAAACCAATCCCCTGGATCCAGGGCAGGAATAATGGAGGCTAGAGAGACCATGTGGAACCTGAGTTGTTTTATGAATTTGTTTAGACGACATAGGTCTAATATGAGCCTCAGGCCCCACTTTGCTTTGGGGATGAGGAAGTATCTGGAATAAAATTCTCTCCCTGTTTCGTGCTGGGGAACCAATTCCACTGCCCCCAGGTCTAGGAGGCTGCTTACCTCCTGGAAGAGGAGTTGCTCATGAGACGGGTCCTGGAAGAGGAACAGGGGGGAGGGCTATTTGGAGGACAGGCCGCGAACTGAAGGGTGTATCCTCAGAGAACTATTCTGAGGACCCAACGGTCTGATGTAATGCCCACCCATTCTGTAAAGAAAGGCTGCAGCCTGTCCAGGAAGGGTCGGGATGGATCCAGAGGCATAGGGGGAGTGCCATCCTCAGGTGCACTGTCTAAACTGGCCTTTCTTATTTCCAGATCCCTTAGGGGGTCCTTGCTGGGCCCAGAAGATGAGCTAGACCTATTGTGCCTGCCGTACCCCCTGCTCTGAAGCGCTGGATGACGATCGACGTTTCAGCACCGACGACTTTGGGTGCCATTTACCTCTAGGGGAGCGGGAGTGGTGGAGCCTCACTGTGCCGAGCCAGACTCTGAGGAGCAGGGTTTGCGGTGCGGTGCCAGAGAGTCTGGCGGTGCCAGGCTCCATGTCAATGACCGGATCCGGTGCTGCCTAGAGGAATGGCTTGGTGCCAGAGACTGCGAGCTGGAGCTGCCTCGGTGCCGCAAGGTAGCCCTTGAGTGGTGCTGCCGTGAACAGAGGATGCCTCTGGTGACGGGGACCGACCTCGGTGCCGTGGGGAGGATTCACTTGACGAGGATGACTCGGGGCTTGGAGGAGAGCTTCCACGCTCTACCCTCGGTGATCGTCCAGTGGGAGACTTTCCCCTTGACAGGGGTCTCAACCAGCCTCCTGGGGGACCCATTCCGGGTTTGCCCCTGGACACCGGCCCTCTCTCCCTCTGCCGAGTGTGGGGGGGTGAAGGCGTGGGCAAGGCCATCAAGGTCCTTGCTGCCTGGGAAGCCTCCAGTGTTGACGGCACCTGCAGAGATGCTCCCCCACTCTCAAGAGTCGGAGGAGGCTCCCTGCATGCAGGTGCCGGAGCAAGCTCGACAGGCCATGGCCGGTGCACTACCGCACTCGACCCCGCCGGTGTTGACGGCACAAGGGAGTAAGCGCACACCACACACTGCTGCCTCTTCTTCGGTACCGAAGAAGTTTGAGATGGCTCCAGTGCCATCTGCTCTGCACCGAGGAGACGCTTGGTGCTGATATGGATCAAGGCGTTTAAGAAGCTGACCGGAGCGCCACGTCCATCAGCACGGCTTTCAGCCTAATGTCCCACTCTTTCTGAGTCTGGGGCTTGAAAGCCTTACAAATCTTTCACTTTTCCCTCCGATGCTGCTCTCCCAGGCACTTGAGTCAGTTATCAAGAGGGTCACTAACTGGAAAAGCCTTGCCGCAAGCAGTGCAAGGCTTGAAGCCAGGTGACCCGGGCATGGCCCGGCCACACTGAGCCCCTTAAGGGCTCCTATCTAATCTAACTAACTACCCTTAACACTAAACACTTAACTGCCAACAGCCAACTCACTAGAATAACAAAGGGGAAGATAGCTGCGAGAGCAAGAATCATTCCAGTAACCTTCAGGTGGAAAGAAGGAACTGAGGGGCCGTAGAGTAGGTGGTGCCTTATGTACCATGGCATGAGCGTGGCACTCCAGGGCGCACCTGAGCCGACTCTAGGGGGTCTGCTAAGGGGAAAAAAGTTCCAGGAACCCGTGCACGGTGGCAGGCACTCACCTGTCCTAGAATGGATATGAGCAATCACTTGAAGGAGAACAACAGAACACCACTGGCCATCGCCTACAGCCCCCAGCTAAAATCTCTCCAACACATCATTAAGGATCTACAACCTATCCTAGCAGATGATCCCTTACTCGCTCAAGCCGTGGGAGGCAGACCTATCCTTGCTTACAGACAGCCCCCCAACCTGAAGCAAATACTCATCAGTTTTTTGGAGGTTTTTTCCGTTTTCAAAAACCAGAAACTTTCAAAAGCCAGTTTTGCTTTTGGACATTGAAAATGACTCAGACAAATTTTGGTTTTCTGTTTTTTGACATTTCTCCCTCCCCCCCGTTTCAAATTTTTAAAGAAAATATTTACCATTTCCCAACTCACTCTAACCTCTCTCTGCTTTATAAGTGGGACTCCCTCTAGAGAAAGAATATATGGAGTCCCAAATCAAAAAATCTGTCATCTTTCTTTTGTATGGGCCTGAAGCAAAGGCTTGCATCCCACATCCCTGAACTTAAGGGGGGGATTCAGAACGGAAAGCAGGACCTTGATCTAAACTTTGCAGCTGGCCCCGGTCTGTAACAAGCAGAACCAAATGTCCCCACACTTCTAGGGCAGGTGGGAACGGATGTTTTGCAAGGATTCGTGAAAAACAAAACCCAAGCAGCAAACGCAAGAGCACGCAGCGGCGCCCCTCTCCTGTCACAGCTCCTCTCCCTGACCAGCCATCACTCGAGGGTAACTTGCCCGCTCTCCGCCCGTCCCCAGCCTTGGCCGACGCGGCTGCAGGCGGCGGGCGGCATCACAGAAGTGTCGGGCGGGAGGGGGCTTGGCACGGGCGAGTCCGGCTGTCGGGCCCCTCCTTCAGGCCCGGTGTCAAATGTCCGCCTGGCTGCAGCACCGCGTTCCCCACCCCCCCGAATCGCCCTCTGCGCCGGCGGCGAGGAGAGCTCCGTCCCGCGGGGCGGCCCTTCTCGGGATGCCGGCGGGGGCGGGGGCGGGGGCGGGGCGCCGCGCGCGGAAGGGTTCACCGGGCTGCCGGCGCTGCGGTTGGCGGCGGCTTTAAGAGCTCCCACAATGCCGCGCTGGAGCCCCAGCTCCGGGAGTGTTGCACACCGCGTCTCGCCGCCGCGGCCGGCCGGGCCGGTTACAGTAACCCGAGGCGCGCGGGGCAGCAGCGCGCGGCTGAGAGTGAGAGTGAGCGCGAGCTCTCCCCCCCCCCTCCGCGCGCGCACGCACGCACACAGACGCGCGCGCGGGAAGGGGGAGGAGCCGGGCGCCCGGGCCCCGGCAAGTCAGGGACGGGGGAGGCAGACCCCCCCTCCCCGCAGAAGCGCGTCAACTTGCCCCGCCGGCCCCCTGCCGGCCGCGCTCGGGAGCCGCCCCCGCCCGCGCCGGTGACCCGAGGAGAGGCTGCGCCGCCCGCCCGCCCGCCCGCAGTCAGGGTCTCTGGCGGCCGGCGCAGGAGCCGGGGCAGGGGACGCGCCGCCGACTTTCCGGCGCCCGCAGGACGCGGCTCGCGGGATCCTCGGCCGCCCGCAGCGCCAGCCGCCGCGCCTCGGGGCTCTGCCGGCATCGCCAAGGCGTAAGTGCGAACTTCGGCGGGGCTTTCGGGGGCCGCGCCTGCCCGGCCCCGCTCCGCGACCTCCGCTCCCCGAGCCCGCTCGCCCCTTCTCTGCCGCTTTCCTCTCCCTCGTCTCCGGCCGCCTCCCCTTTCTGGTGCATCCCCCTTGCCGCTCGCCTTCCTCTTCTGCGTTTCCCCGGCTCCCTCCGTAGCGTCTCCTCCTGTTTGTGCCGTTTCTCTCGCTCGCCCCTTTTCCCTGACCCCCCCTTTTGGTTTCCGCTCTCTCCCCCCTGCCACCCCTAACTTTACCCTTTGCAGCTCTGCCTTCAGCCCTTACTTAGCCTTTTCTGTGTCCCTTTGCAGTTTCCCCTCTCCCTGGTTTTCTCACCCGTTTCTCTTCCTTCCTTGCAAGTTTCCTCTCCCCTCCTATTTCTCTTTTTCTTCTGTCCCTGCTCCTTGCAGTTTGTTCTTTCCCCCTTGTATCTTTCTGTCTTTTATAGCAGCCGCATACAAGTCTTAAAAAGTAAGAGGTATTTTTCTGTGTCCTTGGGAAGAGAGGGTAGAGGCCACTTTTGCTGAGCAGAGGAATCTCTGGCTTTTTTCTTTCCTTGCTTGCTTGAATGGAAATTAGACAGATTTTTTTTCTCGCTGCATGGACTGTTTGGTTTTGTTTTTCCTGTCCAGGCAGCGACGGTCTGTTTGATGGTTAATCTTTTTTTATTCCTCACCCCCGCCCCCTCTCTCTGCTAGTAGATAAAAAAGATTAAAAGTAAATCTGTTTTGCCAGCGGGGAGTGGATCAGATTTTAGGAACGGTGGTTAGGAAAGCTTGAGTGAATCATATACAATTGTACAATAACAAGACTTGGAACTTTAAGGGATGGATTTTGGTCCTGGGTTTATGCAGTAGTGCATATTGTTGTAAAGGTCTGTGGATACTGGCATGTGATTCCTTGATACAGAATACATCTTGGGTTTTTTATTTTTGAGTATTATACCCCTGTGTGCTAATCCCTTTTGCTTCTCAATCCAATGTCATTTTGATTTGACCAACAGATCAGCATGTTAAATTGCAGGTTACCCTTGGATTTGATTAGTATTGGGAATATGAAGGAGATAAAGGGTACACATTTCGGCGTGCCCTGTAGAATAACACCTGTCACATCTTGCATTTGGAATCCTGCAAAGATATCAAAGCTTGAGATGATAATAGCAAAAATGAATAAAGAAGGAAAATTAAAAAATCACCAGACACTAAGTACATCCATGGCAAAACATGCTGTACTGTGAGTTATGAAGTCTGGCTTGTGCTTTACTATATTCTGCACCATCCATAGACAGCACCACTAGTTAAAATTAAATACACACTGGACTGTGGAGAGAAAGTAAATCAGTTACCTATTGATTTCTATAAAGACACCTAGTTAAAGATTTTTTTAAGTTGATTGTGTTTAGTGTTCTCTGTATTTGTCATATAACCTGATGGTCTGGTAATATTATTTTAGAATAAAATGCTAACTGCTTTATCTAGAATTGAACCATTCAGTTTCATTCTTGGGTATGTTGCATTAAGCCACCCTATATATTTTCAGAAAATGTCATTACAGATTGCTCTGTTGCCTCCCTTCTCACTTTTTGTGGGGGGAAGTGCGAGGGAGAGAAGTGGGTCAATATTTTTCAGCAGTTAAATTTTGTTTAGTTTTATAATTTTATTACTAAATACGTAAGACTTGAAATAAAAATGATTACTAAGTCATAAAAAAGCAATATTTTCAGTCTAAGACAGCACAGTGATTCTTTCTCTGGGGAACAGAAATGATTGTATCTCATTTGTAATGTTGTCCTGAAAGACTCATTCCACTGCACTACAAAATAATTTGTGTAATGCAGTTTCTATGGCTATATAAGAATTTGTAAATCCACTTCCTCCCTTTTCCACTCCTAATCTTTCCCCCCTCCCCTCCCCAAATTCCCGTTGAAGCTGACCATGCTTATTTAAATTTGTCAGCTAATAAAAAGATGCAGAGGGTTAGCGGTGTTAGTCTGTATACAGCAAAAACGATGAGAGTCCTGTAGCACCTTAAAGACTAAGAAATTTCTGCAGGCATGAGCTTTCATGGGCTGCAACATCAGATGCCCACAGAAATTTGTTAGTCATTAAGGTGCTACAGGACTCTTGTTGTTTTAAATAAAAAGATGGTTCTTTGACTGTATGGAGCATGCTGGAAACACAAAGAAAAACTGAATGGGTTCATGGAAGACAGATTGGGAACATAGAAGATACTGTTGGCAACAACTTTGTGAATCTTTTAAAACTATATATTGAAGTCCATTCATTGGTGGTGGATCCAGTAATCTCAGGGAGCATGGGTTCTGTTTTTACTTCAGCATTGAATGGTAGTGGGAGCTTTACATAGATAGTACCTTGGTCTACCCATCTGTACCTGGGATGATGATGAGCTTTTCCATTCATGTCTGCAAATTTGTTGAAAGTGACTATGTGCAAATATTTTGGTATCTTTGCTTAAAAACCACAGTGCCTTTGAATACTAGTTGAGAAGCCACATTTGTTTTAATATTCCATGTTTGTTCATGTACTGTATTGTTTTTTATAAAACTACAAAGTAGAAAAATTCCTGATGCACAAGGTTTATTTTACGGTTTGAAAGTAGTACATGTGAGCTCATTGGAATTGAGTGTTGGCTTGACACTTGGGGACAGAAGTTCTTTTTATCCCTAGCTTTGACGTATCAGTGCATGCTTTTGCACAATACCCTACTGGTGTGTCTCAAACCTGACCCAAAGGAATAGTTCCATTCTTTTTTCTTAGCTTCTTTGCAGACATTGTAGAAAAGAGCCTGCTTAGTCCAAATTGCAGTGTAGAGAAATGTCCACTAGGAACTGGACTGTGGCCATCAATTCTGATGCATGCAATTTGTGATCTTTTTGGTCTTTGTAATATCTACAAACAGTATGGCCAACCATAAGCATTTAAAAATTGACTCATGCCCGTAAAATCATGAGATGATGATGATGATTATTATTTTTTAATAATACATTTGGGGTTCTTTGTGTTGCCTTTTGGTTTTTGAGCCTTCAGTGTACACTGAAGAGTGCAGGCTGTAATTTCAAATGTTTGCTTTTCTGTTAGGTTTAGAGTCAGTCATAATATAGAGTCTGATGATGCAATGTGTAGAGAACTAGTTACGTGACTAAGGTTTTGCAGAATTAGGTCACAATATTGTACCGATGGAATACTTTTAGACCTGAATGCACTGTCATCTTTTAGCTGTAAGGATGACTGAATCTCTTGCTGTCAGAACCCAAATTCTACGTAGACAGTTAAAACAAAGTATTCAAACTGAGGCACCTAAATAAAAGTGGCCTGATTTTCTTTAACAGGTCTAATTTTGAGTATCCACATCTGAAAATTTTGCCCATAATTATAACTCAGAACTGTTTTTCAGTTGATAAAGGAAATTTACATTATTTTCTCCTTTTTAACATTAAGAGGAGTTTGCCTAAATCTTTTGTTCATTGGCAGAATGTATGGTTCTTCTTACTGGCCTGTGTCAAGTTGTGTGATAGCCCTCCCACTTATTTGAGGCTGTTAAATGTTGAGTTGAGAGCACTGAATTTGCTCTACATGGGAGAGAAAAATGGGTTTAATCTACAGCCCTTGAAGTGAATCTCCCTCAGTAATTATAGACCCATTAGTCTGTAGTGCTTTCATTCATATCCTTGTAAATTTTCACTTTTATATTGCCACAAATAAGCAAAGACATTGTTTGGAATTTGCCTGTGAGAAATTAAGCAGAGGTTCAGTAGGAAACACTTTAATAAATTTTAAGGAAAAACGTGTTGTTGCATTTCATATGTATAATGCATTACTTTAATCAAGTCACCTTTTTAATTTAGCTTGTCTTGTTTACGCTAATATTATGTTTGAAAAACGGATTATTCCCAACAAAAGAAATCTCAATACTTCCTACAGTCTAGGATTATTGAACAAAATGTCTTGCTGTGTAGTATTGTTGTTGCACTCAGTGTTGTATGATAACATGTTATTCAGCTGTTGTTGATTCCTCAGTGGCATAGACTTCAAAGCAAGGCAGAGAAAGAGAGCCATGGCAAGAGAAAAAAGAGTTTCGTTTCAGTGGTCTGTACTATCCAGCTGTTTAAGTACTTTACAGAACTATCAGAGACTGTTCAGGCATCCAGTTAGGGCTGACAAGCAATTACATCTGGAAATAGAACCTACTTCGGAGGGACCACCTAGAGGGAAGCTAGCATATAAATGTTCCCTATTTTATCCATGCTAAAATCTTCCCAATCCCTTCCAGTAAGGAAGGATAAGACTATTTGTCACGGATGCTTTCTGACATATTGACTTTACCTTGTTCTTGGTGGTGATATTATGATCTATTTTATTTATTTAATCATTTTGTTCTTTAATCTACATCTCATTATTAGAATGAGAAGAGAAGAATAACAAAAACAGACAGGCCATCTAAGGATGTCCTCTCCCTTCAAAACTTTAAATGATTGATTATACCTATATTTTGCTAATACTGTCGTATTTATATAATACACTTATCTGATAAGTATCCCAAATGCACAACAATTCATATACGGATTTTAAAAAGAAATATTAATGAAAATCCTTATAAAACCAATGCATTCTGCCAAAGAACTTGTGATGCAAAAAGTCTTTTAAAGCTTAATAATCAGACCTAATTCTTTTATCGCCTTCCAGTTTGAGCTTGGAGGATATGTTTGCTCTCTGTTTAGTTTTCTGTATTGAACAGTATAAGCTACATATTTATGAAATATTTATATTTTTCAGTTTCCGTTAGTCTTTCTGTATATTGCAGTGCTGCTAACCTCTAAGATTTTATTTTGGGTCTTGTGATTTTATTTGTTTTTTCACTTAAATCCCCTTTTCCTGGAGTCAAGTGAGTTTGTGAAAATCTCTAATTTAATTAAAAGGAGTAACTTTCTAGCTTTCATGGGTCACATTTTCAAGTTTTTCTGTGAAGCCAAGTCCACCCTAACCACTCAGAAATCAAAAGGCAAAGAGAGAACCCAAAATATATTTAAAATATCCTGTTATGGGGGGGCCTGACTCCTAAATTTGAGAGACAAGGTGGGTGAGCTAATATATTTTATTGGACCAATTTCTGTTGGTGTAAGTGTGCTGGGACTAACATGGCTACAATTACACTTCATAATTTTTGAACATTTGGAATCCGCAACATTGATATTGTAACCTATTAACATTAGTTATTTGTCTGTAGAGGGTCTGCTCTTAGTGCTAATGGGACCTGGGTGCATGTTGATGGGAGAACAGACCCACTGAAGAAAGTACTTGGGTTGCCAAGACTTTTGATACTTCTTATATCAAGATTAAATACCAAAATAAATTCCATACCATGCAGGTAATGGGTTACTGGCCTCTGCCTTTATATTTGTCGACTTCCTGATTTGGGTTTTTCATGTGACTTTTAGCCATTGAGTACATGGTTCCTTCTTTCAGGTGGCTGCTGTAGTGAAGTTCTCTAGTATTTTAAGGTAGCAGGATTGCATTTGCGTCAGAATTTTAAATATATATTTATTTCCTTTTTCGAGAATGTAAATGTACAGATAACTTTCTTTTCTTCCTGGATTTTCTTTGCATTTGCCCCAAGGTTCAAACTGGTAGTCTGAATTCATTTAATAGGGCAAATGTATTGTTCTGATAGTTGTACCACAATAACCTTGTTTATTATTAGCCTTTTTATTGCAACAATACTTAACATATATTGTTTCTGACAGACACCCTACTATGACTCTGGATCATCTTGTTCTGAAGTGGCTGGGGCATTTTTCAGTGCTTTCTTTCGCATTTGGAAGTTTGAAGTACTGCATTACTTTATCTGAATTGAAAGGAAATTATAGAATAATATCTTTTGGTTATTAGACTTATAAATCACTTAATAGTGTTACCTTCTCTTTAAAAGGGAAGTAGAATCTCCCCAGAAACTTTTTTTTTTTTAATGATAGCTTTATAATTAATTTCAGCTGTTCCATAAAGCTGTGACAGGTGAGGCGCATGGGACAGTTCCATTTGCAAAAAGTGTACACACACAAAGGAGGTTGTGTGGTCAGTTGGATAGTGCACTGGATTGGGATTTGGGACAACTGAGTTCTATTCCCAGTGCTGCCATTAGATTACTGGGTGACCGAGAGCAAGTCACTTCAGTCTTGTACCTCAGTTTCTCCATATGTAAAATGTGAATAATGATACTGATAGTTTGTAAAGTGATTTGAGATCTACTGATTAAAAGCACTATATAAGACCTAGGTATTAATCCTTTGTTCCAAAAACTGAGTAAATTTTTCTGGATGTCTTGATATTAGTGGTGGTGTTTTGTTAGATTGAACATACAAATATAACACCCATGCAAAAGCTTTCAGTGCTTGGACTGAATAATTAAATAATTAGGCTTGCAATAACTACCCAGCAGCATTAATACTCATACACAGAGAAATTAACCATGCTAGCCAGCAGCATTAAATCATTAGAGATAACATTTTACCTTAGCTAACATTTAGATAACAAAAATGGAAAAACTCTAGCAAAGCCTCACAATCCCAAATCATACCCAATTACATACCATCATAGAGTACACAAAGGAGGCTAAGTAGAGGTCCAAGCAAACCCTCGCCTTGGTTCCTCTGGGCTCCAAATACAGGCAGAAGAAATAAAGAAACGGAAAGCAAGTCATCCAGTGTATGTATATGCATGCCACAATATTCATGGGGAGGAAAGGTGAAAAAAGGCCAGAGTTAATTGTTTTATTTTTTTAAACGTAGCTAGCAGTCTAGATGGGAATTGTTTTAAATAATCTATTATTGTTAGCCATATGAACTTAACACTAATATCTATAGGGTGCAATATTAATTTACGCTAAAACCTAGAGTAATTAGCATTCAAATAGAAACGTGGCAGGAAAAGAATGTCTTTGCACTTTGCCAATCAGAAAGTGACTTTTTAAAAACACCTTCTTACTCATCAGTCCTGCTCTCTGTATGTGTCATATCTGCTTTCTTTGGGCCTAATCCAAGTCCCACTGAAGTCAATTGAAGTCTTTTCATTGATCTCATTGGGAGTCAGATGAGGCCGTTAATGAGTAAAGCATTTCTGTGATGTGGATTGGACACCCTGCGCTGGCCGTGTGTTTCAAGCAGTACTGATGAGCAAAGGGATGAATGGAGAGCAGCAGCTGAGTGGTGTACAATACTTCCACCTCACTGCTGGATTGGAGTTGACAGCGCAGTAGAACTGAAAGAGAGGGAAGCTGTTTTTGTGATGACACCCTCTGCTGGAAACATTGTTCAAAACCCCAGAATTGTAGACAAACCAAGGATGAATTAGTAAGACTCTACAGAATAGTCTGACTGGAAAGTGCTGTGTTTTTAACAATTATCCCGGGTATCTTCTTTCATTTCAATAATTAGTAAGATAGCAGTAAGCTGTGTAACTCTTGCTACACAAAAATAACTTTCATTTCGACTTCAGACTGAAAGTGATTTAGAATGCGCTAAACCTAGTTGTGCTTTGCTTCTCCAAAAAAAGAACTTCGGGGTAAATTATAAAACAGGTGAATATTTGCACCCTTATTGTAGTGCTATGTACTTATGCACTTAGTAGCCCTGAAAGCTTAGCAACCTGTTTTTCTTTTTCATTTGCATGTGCATGCTGAAACATTAGAGTGTAGTTTTGAGGAGTAGTGCATGGTAAATAGTTTTATGAAATCTGTCTGTGACAGAATCTCAGGAATCTTGCCACAAAACTTGGACTACAGCATCACAGGATAGTGGCCCTTGATCATATAGCAAAGTGGAGAACTTTTGATTCTTAATACCAGTTTTCATTATACTCTGCTAGGCATTGGCCAATCAGTGGAAGGAAGAAGGAGACCCATTTAGTAGAAATGAAATAAAAGAAAACACTATATATTCTGAAATACCCAAGTGGCATTTTTTTCACATCTGATTTTTGGCAGGGACTAGAAGCTCCAAAATACTACAAGGAAGGTTGTTCCTGTGGTATTTTCAGATGGGAGATGTGTGTCTGGTACTTTGAGAGATTTTCGGTTCAGTCTTGTAGACATAAATGGACAAAAGGTTTTGGGTGCTCATCTGATCCCTTTCAGATGTGCAATCATATTCTCTGTGTCAAACTGCTGACTCAGCATCTGAGCATCTTCCATCGTTACTATTACTATTATTTGTGTTACAGTAGCATTTTGAGACCCAAAGTCACACAGCAAGTTGTAATGCTCAGAAATAGAACTCTGGTCTCCTGACTCCCAGATCAGTGCCCCATTCATTTGACCACACTGTATTCCACTTGTTTTATCCGTTGTAAATTCCTTCTCCCACATATCTTCTCCAAGGCTCTGTGGTCAGATTGCGTATTTATAATCTGCCTTTTACAAGGTATGCTGACTCTTCTTAACCCCTTTGCTGCTGATGCTCCATTGCACCTGCTTTTGTTCTGTCCACACTTTTAAGTAGTGGACTGTTGGTGTTCTCAGTGCATTCAGTAGCACAGTCAATCCTTTCTACTATGATGTGTACTGAACTTTTAGTACCAGTTAATGAAGTACTCGCTTTTGAGGCATTTCTCTTGTTTCCTGTATGTTCCTTACCAGTGAGATCAACCTTCTTTGCTTTTCTTTAATCATCTCTTGGCCTCTTCTCAAGTGCAAAAGTTACAGACAGACTGGGGAGATACTAATTTAACTGAGCCATTGTTGCCAAAGAAGTCTTTTTACCATTTCTTTTAGTAGATGTACTTAATATACATGGATAATCTCTTGAGCACCTCTTTTGCCATGGTCCAGACTTCCTCCAAAATGTGTCTCTCTCCTTCCTGTGAGGAGACTTGTTCGTTGCTGGCAGCTCTCTCAATCCTCCTTTGAGGAAATTCAAGCAGGGAACATTTTAGCAATTATTGTCCTCTTATGTCCTTCACTGACCTTTTGTGTACTTGACAAAATTCTTTATTCATTTTTCTGCAATTTTCCTTTCATTCTCCACCTTTGTTTATTTTTCAAATGACTTCTTGTAAGTGCTAACTCAGTTTGTTTTACAGATCTGAACTTGGTATTGTGCCTCCTTTCGCCTTGATATAATTTTAATTTAATACACAAATACCTACAGTGTGCAAGTGTTTCCAACACACACAACTTTACATGCCACACAATAATATTTAATTGGTCAATAGTGATGGGTAAGAAACAGCGTATATTTCCACTTTCACCTCCCCCAAATTAACCCTAGATCTTGTGAATTAACCCCTTATCATAGTGAAGAGCACTTTAATTGAAGATATTTTGCAACCTCACTTGTAGGACATGCTAATAAAAACAGATACAAAATACATACATATCATAGAGGGGAAATGCAGAAGGAAATGGAAAATGTATTGAATGGGGTGGATTTCAGTATAGGGAAAAATAAAATAGCAAAGGAAATACTCATGGCATCTGGCAAGAAGTTATGACAGATTATTCATGTCAAAATCATTGATGCATAAATAGAAGAGGGAATGTGGGGAAAAAGAACCAATAAATGCCAGGAATAAAAAATAAAATAAAATAACATCAAAATTCAGATGCCAATATCTCCCCAGATAAAACACGAACTACGCTAAGAATCAGTGTCAACCTTGGTTTAGTAACACTCGAAGCAATTCTTCCCTTTGATTATATCAATTACTGAGCCTTACATCTCTCTCAAAAAATCCAAGCATTCTCCTTGGAAAATAATCTTGAAAACAACTCTCTTGGAAAACCTGAATATTTTAGCTGAGCACTTTCTTGTATGTTTTATTTACAGCTGTGAACAATGGAAAATAAGAATCAGTTTCATCTGCTCTCATTTGTCCCCATGACTTGGAACTCCTGTGAGTCTTAAATGACAATAAAAGATGGATACAGATCTGAGTGCTATCAAAAAAGTGACATTGTGAGACAGTATGGTTCACAGGACTGGGACTGAGTAATGCTATTAAGTTGTTCACCTCTAGGTCACTAGTTCAAATGCAACTGAGGTCAATTTAGTGACCAAAACTTGTTGCCATTCGTTTGCTGTCCTGTAATCAGTGTCAAATGAGTTGGTCTCATTCAAATTTATAGATTACAAAAATTGCCACCATTGGTTCTTGTGTTGGTAGTCTCAGGTGAGAGAGCGGGAAACAAATACACTTTATTCATGCTGAAAAACTGAGTGTCAGACTTGATTTATGGAGAGGTAACAAATACCCTTCATTTAATAATCCCCATGTTACTGAGCTACTATGTACCTGCTCCTAGATCTGTCTTCCAGGCCTGTAATGCTTTTCTACCTCAGTCTGCTTCAAAGTGAGAGAGTTTGTATATACAGATTCCATTGGTTTGCATCAGTCTCATGCTCAGGATTCTTGGGATAACAGTTTTATCATGTAAACATGACGTAAAATCTTGGACCAACATCTTGAACCATAAAGAACCTAGCGATGTCTCTTCCAGCAAATTACACTTTTTAGGTAGGAGTGAAAAGACCAATCTTTGCTACCTCTGAATAATAGTGAAATGTTTTGCCCTTTCGCCGAATTACATACCTTTGTACCTGAGTAAGATTTATGATTGCCCCAAATCATCACTTACTTAAATGAAACTGATCACATGCTTAGGGTTAAACACATGTGTAAGTGTATGCAGGATCATCTGTCTCAACCATGTGGTTTCCTAGTTGTTTGAGAATGGCTCTCAAGGTAAATGAGGTGATATCTTTTATTCAGCCAGCTTCTGTTGGTGAGAGACAAGCTTTTGTGCTTACACAAACCTGAAGAAGAACCCTGTGTAAGCTTGAAAGCTTGTCTTTCACCAGCGGAAGCTGGTCCAATAAAAGATATTACCTCACCTACCTTGTTTCTCTAATATCCTGGGACTGACATGGCTGCAACAACACTTCATGCACATACTTTCCGCTTGTTGTCTGTGGAAATTGTTCTTCTGGTCCAATTGCTTTTCTCAACTTTTGTAATATCCTAAAATATTTATTTTAAGTGTGGGTGGGCAAAAGTGGATGACTGGAGTGCGTGTGTGCCTGTGTTCAGGAAATGCTTTCAATTCTGTTGATATGCCCTTTAGATTTTCGCTACTAAATGTGTCCGTAACAGACAGTGTAATTAGAGAACAGTGTGCCGTCTGACCAGCAAGTATCTGAGAGATTGTACAAGTATTTCAGGTGTCTTGAACAACCTGTATTTTGCTTTGGGTGACTAGATTTCAAATGAATCTCTCCATTGTTTGCCAGCATAACCAGTGAGTGAAATAGCATATAATGATGTACTCTTTTTAAGAAAGTGAACTTCTTTTGCTTATGTTTGCACAAAGCCATGCAGCAGAACCTTCTTTTAACTTCATTGTGAATGCAAAGAGGAGTAGAACAAGAAGGAGTTTTATTCTGTGATAGCCACGCTACCTCACCCTCACTGTATTTCCTCAGGCTAGGGCTTTGGGGCTAAAAATAGCATGTATGCATTCAGGCTTGTGTTAGAGCCTGGGGCTTTGAGACCACACCCCCTCCTTGCTGGGTTTCAGAGCCTCCTGAACCCAAATGTCTACACTATTTATAACCTGTAGCATGAGCCCTGCAACCCAGATTCAGTTGTCCCAAGCTTTGAAACTCGCTGTGTGAGTCTCTTTCTGCAGAGTAGTCCCATGGGACTTGCCAAGGCCACGAGGAGTGTCTGAGAGAGAATTGGGAGTTAAAGCCTCGTCACTCGAGTCCTAGCGCAACAACTTAACCATAAGGCTTTCTTTTCTTTCCTCATCCTCTAGTATAAAGTATACAGTTGACCCAACATTTACAGATAGTAGCCTGAAATGGTCTTTGCTTTCTGTTCTTGCATGCTAAGTGTTATAGGAAGCAAACACCTAATGTTTAAACTGTGGGATAGGGACAGTTTTTTTCAGTTTGTCTGTACAGTGGGGTCCTGGTCCGTGACTGGGGCTTGGTACACTGCTACAATATAAACAATAATTAGCATTGTAGAGAAATCATGTAACTTGCAGATGACAATGGTCAGGTCATTTGACCAAAGTTGTGCTGGGAAGCAGGAGGAAATGTGAAACTGTTTAAATACTTTTCAACTATTCAATGAAAGCAGATGCATTAAATTAATGACATAAACTTCAAGGCATCTTGTATTTGGAGAAGTGGAGGAAATAAAATAACACTGTCATCAAGAGCAAGGAGGAGATGTGCTCTGAATTCATAACAGAAACGATCTTCTTTCAAATTGGCAGAAGTTTGGGGAGAAATAAGTCAAGTACTTTCATGGAAAGTACGATAACACAGGCAGTGTGTCAGAGCAAAAATGAAAGCCTTGCCCAGGTAAAAACAAAAAACACAACAATATTGAAACAGATGATAAAAGTGGAGCCTTGGGGCTTTTACTTGCAAACAGCTTAATGAAAGTGATACAAGAGAGCTGCCAAATTTCAGTCTTCCTCCTCCCCCTCCAAAAAATTGCACCACTTTTCACAAATCCTCAATAAATGTTAAAATCTTAAGTTTCCTGATTTTAGTTACTTTCCAAATTATTCTAGTTGTGTAACTGCCATTTCCTCTCTCTCATCTATCGTGATGTTTTCTATAGTACCCATCACTGCAGTGTCTGAAAACTGATCCACAGTTTTATGTATCTACATTTATTGGTTTGACTTTTGGTTAACTACGTTAGACTTCAGAACCAATCGTTGATGAATGTGCATTTAAACCCAATAAGCAACATAAATCCTAGCAAGTGGTTTCTGGAAGAAAGTAGAACTTTGCAAACATAAACATGGTTAATTTGTACTTTTGTACCTACAAATGGGACTCTTTCTGACTCTTAATAAATATTTAATAATAGGGTGCTGTTATGCATTCACAAATTACTAAAACTGTTATTGTTCACAAAATATTTAACAGTAAATAAACTACAGCTATCAGAGTTTTGTGATTTGTTTGTTCAGTGATACAGCACACTTGAATTAGCACAAATGTGTTAATTTAAAGTGGGAGGGGTCCCTACCATTAGTGCAAATTAAAGAGGTTGTATTTTATATTACTGTACTGTTAGCTCACCTTGTTGATCCTAGTTGTTGCTGTGTAAGTAAATATCATTGTATTTGCCAATCATTGTAGTAGAGTAGTTAGGTGCCAACTCCATGTGCTGAAACTTCTGTAATGTTTTTCCTGCAAGGTGGAGTGCATTAAGGACTAGTAACCAAACCCTCAATGTTATCTTGTATTGCATTTAACTCATGTATTGTGTGTATTATACCAAACTGAATTTGAGAATAATCTTGCAGAGTATAAGAACCCTGTTTCTATTATGAAAAGCTACTATCCATAGACCTTCTCTTTAAAAGAGGATGGTGAGTACTCCCATGTTTCACATTGACTTCTGTAAACTATATTTAATAAAGAAAAATCTTACCATCACTAATTTGTCATTGTAGTTAACCTTAACCATTTACACTTAAGACCCAGTCAAACATCCAATAAGGTCGATTGGAGAACTTTCCATTAACCTTAATAGATATTAGATTGAGTCTTTAAAGCAGGGATTAAACTTCTTTAAATATGGGTAGTATATTGTACTCTGCCTAATTTTGTATAACCCTTACTCTTTGAACACAAACTAAAATGCTAATCCTGCAATGAGTTCCATGCAGGCATGAATGTCTGCCCATACAGAGCTCATTGTGAGACTGAGTCCTTGATTTCCTGAGAAATCTGTGGGTATCCTGCGTCTGTATGCTAGGTTGCACTATAAACACAATAAAATGTTTTCTTTTAAGAATTGTATTGATGTTTCTTTTTTAAATTCTTCTAGCAACTAAGTTTCTAATTTGAGATTTGAAAACTGATTTGAGACTAGATGGTGTTACAATCTAAGATGTAGACTATTTTTATATTGTTTGTTTTATTTATTAATACTGCCAGTCATAATTATTTCTACCCATATTGTAAAAAAAATTCATTAATATTTTCATCAAATATGTCATCTAAGGAATGCTCTAGAATGTAAACTTTCACTTAAGAATTATGCTTCTTATTCTATTCCATATAGGTTCTTGTATGGTGCTTATCTGACAGACTGATCTTCATGGTGGTTGAGAAACTTAGAAAATTTAAAAAGATGCCATGTTTTCCTAAAGCTACAGGTAACCTAAAAATAGTTACTTTGAGAGATGTGAATTGTCTGATTCCTTTCAATGGCATGGTTCACTCTGAAACCTAAAGATAACTGATTATGACATAAGAATGGCCATATTGCAGACCCCAGTGGTCCATCTCACTCAGTGCTCTGTCTTCTGACAGGGGCCCAGTCCTTCCTACCTTTATTCAGATGTTTAATGTTATTCATGTGAGTAGTCCCACTGAAATCAAGGTTAACCACGTTCATAAGTATTTGCAAGTGCAGCATTATCTCTATATTCCTGGTTTTAGAAGAAAAATCTAGTTTATTTGTGTGATGGCATGCAGAACCCTGGGGTACTGCTTGGGAACTGTGGAACCACTGGGTATCCTTATCAACTATTTAGCATTGAGCTGTCCGCCAGACTTTGGCTGGTGAGTTGCCATGTCCTGTGGAAACAAACAAGCAGAAAGGATGCCCCCAAAGAGCGGAAACGTGACCAAACAAGTCCAATTCAGCGATCGGAACAAAGAGGGTGGATTTTTGCATTTCTGGTTCTGGTGTGCTGTGCCGGAAGCCAGAATTGCACAGACGCGACCAGCCCCAAAACAAGCGGCTGTAGGACCCGTGTGTCTTGTGGGAAAGCAGTTACTCACTGGTAACACACAGGCAGCCTCTTCATACCCTGTTATCACCCAACCCGAGAGCAGGTGTTGCCTGACACCCAGCTTAGTTCAGTGAATGTTTTCCAGCCTCTCAGGAACCAACAATAGAGAAACTCCAGCTGGCTTCCCATCCAGGTCCCCAAGACTATACCGTCTTGCCCTGGTCAAAAAGCCTGGCTGGTGAAGATTATTATTCAGTCTTCCCTTCCCTCGGAGTGGAAGGAATGTGTACTAGTTGTTGTTATTGAGCAGAGTTTGTCTAAACACTCTGGTTAAGATAAAACAGTAAACAAGTTTATTAACTGCTGGAAAAATAGTTTTTAAGTGATTGTAAGTGGCAAGTGTGAAGAGATTAAAAGTAGTTACCAAAAGAAATCAACCAAATCGCAGTCTAAGTTCTACAAACTAACAAGATTGGAATGAGCAATGTCTCACCTTTGTTAGCTGGTATACAAGCAGTTTCTTAAATGAAGTCTGGGCAACCTTCCTGTCTGGGACTCCCCTCCCCCCAATCCAAAATTCTTTGTCTTCCAGATGCTCCTTCAGGTGTGGAGTTGGAGGTGGAGAGAAGCCAAGTGATGTCATGCTCCCCCTTTTATAGTCTGCTTCAGCTTCCTAGAACAATTGGGCTTGTGACCTGTGGGCTCGTCCTCATTGGTCAGTCAGGCCCCCTTGCGAACGTGCTTCCTACAGTGAAGTCTTCACTGTAAACAGTTCTTGTTAGTGAAATCTATTCTTGAATGAGTGAGAGAGTGGCTGTCTGGCCACTCTGTTGTTGTGCCTGAAAGGCTGCTTATGGGAGTTTCCCACCTTGCAACAGGTTCTAGTAGCATGTTCTGTGTTGTTTCATAACTTCACATACAATCCAACAAGATATTAATGTTTAGTAGATCAAGACTTTTAAAATAATACCACACAAGGCATACCTTGTACAGAACATGTCATAATTATGTGACATTGGTGAATATGGAGTTTCTGGGATCGTGTTCGCAGATACCGTGTGACACATGGATTTGATGGCAAGTGAAATTAATGTAGTATCTGAAAAATGCATTTGATGACTAATGGGTTCTGTGATACATACGTTTGCCTCAAAAGTTCTGAGGGCTGCAACCTCGGATGACAGAAGTTTTCATGTCAGTTGCAGGTTATCCCAAATTCAAGACATGGGCTATTTTTGAATTTTATTGATGTGCACATTTTTATTTGTAAGAGCTCTGCTAATTATTATTCTGATACTTGTCCCATAACCATTTTTTTCCTCTAGCTTGTAGGAAAACATTTTAATGGGGACATGGTCGCATAATTGATTTTGTAGCAATTATTTTAACAGAGAATGGATTGTATGTTGTATCTTTCAGGAAAAGCAGACAGTGCATTCTTCAAAAGGACTGTGTTACAGCTTAGCTGGTGAAGTGATTCAATTCTTCACAGGCTAATGTATAAACAAGCTAAGCTCTTACATCCAGAGTCTCTCTCTTGGACCTTGGGAAGCCCACAGGAAGGGAGTTGTGCACCTACAGCTTCCCTAAGAGCTGCAGTAGAATTTCTCTGCTGGGCAACTCCTAAGGTGTGCAGATCAGGATTGCCTCTCCTGATTCACCTGCAGAAGCCTTGGTGTTTGCTGCCCTCACTCTAGTACCCTTCCCAGCTCTGCCCTGTCTGATGTGACCTCTACTTCCTGTGTGCATTTGGAGTGACAACATTCAATTTAAAGTGCCTGTGTTAGAGTGTGAATGTCTTGATGGGAGTAGACTAATGCTTGGTGATTGGCATTGTATAGGGTGTAAATGTTGCCTTACCTTATGATTCCTTGGTTACATTTTGGTATTGTGTGGGGAAAAATACTTGAATATCCTTAATTCTTAAGTTAACTAAGTCTTGTTTGTCATTTAAAAATAAAAAAGAGCTTTATGTTAAGTCAGCTGCTTGCACAGCATTAACAGTTACATGGTCAAAGAATAGCTTTAGGTGTTGGGTTATATATAACTCCAATAATTAGCAGTGTTTTGTTGGCATATGATTTATGAACAAACATGCACATTCTGTAAGACACTCTAAGGTAACAAATAAAGGTTGAGGTTTTAAAGTACCTGAAGCATCTGTACACATCCATATAACTGGAAGGGGGCGGGGGGAGTAAACAGCTGTTTGAATGGCTCTGTTTATATTATATCTGCTGCAGACCAGTGAGCAGTGCAGACTAAAGAAGCTAATCCTTTTTATTACATCAGGTGCAACATATATGTGCAACTTTCTTAAGTGCACTAATTTTGTTTGTGCTTGTATTTTGTAGCTGGAGTCAGCTGTAAACTAGTGAAAGTAGTGACAGTTTATAAAGCAGGCTGATAATCCATTGTAATGTAGATTTTTGGCACCCACATGATTTGTAGGGAATGAAATCAGAGTTGCTTGATTTTGCTGAAGTGAAAGCACTGGTGTTTGGTTTGTCATTCATGACAGGTCAGCTGATGCTTTCCTTTCAATCCAGAATTGTGCTATTCCTTCATTGTTCTGATAGACCTGCCATTGACCCCTTGATAAGTTATTTATGAAGAGGTTTTCACTTAGGATTAGGCTTTTATGTTCATGTAAATGTAAATGCATTTAGTGTATTTACTAAGAATAGGCAGTGCAAAACTTTAAAAAACAAACAAACCATACATTGGTGCCTGGGTTATTGTATTGACACTTCAGAATATGTTGGAAGATAATACAAAACATGGAACTGTATTATACTTTGCCTCTCCGCTGGTTAATAATTATTTACCCTACCCCCCAAAAAATAAATAATGGGGACTGTGTAAGCTTTTGTGTTTAGGTTGTGTTTAGGTAAAGATCTAGCCCAGAGTACATGATGTCTGAAATGTATATTTGATGTCCTGTGTTTGAGTTCTTAAAGGTTTCAGGCCCACTTCCTTGAAAAGAAGTGTGCACATCACAAAATTGCTATCATCGCAATTTGCTGTAATTGGATCCCCTGACTGGCATTCTCATAAAGGGGGCCAAGAATTTAATAGATATTTAGAGTAAATTATATTCACTCTTACAAATGATCTTTCCAAGTTAAGGCTGAGGTACATCAGCCTCCTCATATTACACTGTCTACACTTCCACTGCCTAGGGTGTTCCTGTTCTATGGATAACTGCAGGGCTTCTCAGGCTGTTAGCTCAGCCCTTCCCATGGGCACTAGAGTATGTTAGTTAAAAAGTTTCATGTGAGGAAACCCTTTTCCCTCATATTTTTAGATAATTCTCAAATTTTCCAGGAAATGAAATTCTTCATAATGTGTGATACTTTGCTTCTATGCAGCGTCAGACAAGGGATTGTGGTTTTTAGGAGAGTTGGTTGTCCTATTGGTTGGTTGTTCAATTGTCCTATTGAAGCTCCCTATAAATGATTTAGGTGGACTTTTTTTCCTAATTGTTCTTGCTCTGCTTAATATACATATTAATTACTAATATTGGCTGCATATGTTGGCGTATACATTTAATAAAAAAGGAACAATGAAGAGCCGTTTAAACCCCGGTATTTCATGCATGCATACATACACCTAATTAATTCCATAATGAAGACCCAAGACACTTCCATGGAGCAGAAGCAGCAAGTTTGCTGCATGCTTGACCACGACTGCAGACGAAAAAGCAATCTTTAATAGCGGATCCAGAATTTCAAGGCTGCTTAATCAGACAGTAGTTTCTTTGTAAAAAGCAACACCCACTCTGTTATTCATTGTGCAGGTTAGACTGTTTCACAATCTTGTGTGACAGTCAAGCCTGTCTTTTACCAAGGTATCTTTTGCAGTTATGGACATGTCCCACTCCTTAGGCAACAAATTTTGGCCTTTTATAGCCACTGACTACAAAACAGATATTTTATACAAAATTATGACAATATTTGATTAATGCCATATTTGTTCTATGCTATTAGAACTCCGTTATGAAATTAACTTTTTAATGAAACTGTGCTGGGATAGAATTTGTCAATAAAAGTAATGACACACAACTTTGAGAGAGTTCATTTTAATGTGACCCTTGTGCATTGTTGAATCTTTCAAGTGGAAATTCATTCTCTTCATCCTTTATATATGCAGGCCTTTAGTGATTTGAGAATTATGTTAGAACAAAGTGACACTAGAGCAAGCAAATCAAATGAAAAGAGCTTTCCTCCCACATTTGTTTATAGAAAATGTAAGTTAGCAGAAAATTGTGGAAGTGTGAAAACAAGACTTGGGCCAAGACTTTTAAAAATAGGAGCCTTGAGTTAGAATCCAAAGATATAGTTAGGCACTCTGGTGGGTTTACAGACCCCACGCTAAGACGAAAGGAGTGGTGGAGCAGTAATGGGCCAAGAAGACCCTGTCCCTCAATTGCAGAGCATTCTCCACATGGAGCAGATGCTTCGAAGGGAACTCTGACAATTGAGTGGAAGTGGTGGAGTGAAGGGGAGAGACTGTCTGCAGGAAGACAGTCAGTCAGTCTGCAGCTTCTGGGACACAGCCATCTACAGGAGAAGTGTCTGGATTGTGGGTAAGACTTGATCAGTTGGCTAGAGCCCTTTTCCCCCCAGCCCATTCTCCCTGACAATGGGGAGCAACTGGACAGTGAAAGTGAACTGGCAAACACCAGCTGATCTGAACAGTTGGGACTGTATGAGCATTCCTCTGCTGAGAGAGAGAAGCAGAGGGCTGGGACAATGCCCCAAAATGGAAGGAAAACCGGGGAGGTAGGAAGTGACCTGGGGAGGCTGGTCTGGTGCATCAGCTAAAAGAGGTCTGAGATTCTCCCGACCTTCTTCCTTTTTCCTCCTTGGGGCCCCGGGGTGGGACCTGATGATGGGGTTAGGTCCCCCTAACCTTCCCTTCTCCTTCATGGGGAGGACTGGAGGATGTAACATTCTGTAACTCACCAGGCCCTCCGACTGTCTGTCATGGCAGTCCCAAGACAACTGTTTAGCCGCGGGCTGCCGACCTCCAATGAAGCAAGTAAATAAGTAGCCTGATCTTCAAAAGTGGTGAGCATCCAGTGGGAGGTGCCTGCATTTGCATTGGCCCTGCTTTTTTGGATTAGAAGGCAGCAGATAAAAGCACATTTTTATAGAGCCTAAAATGCTAGCCTCCAAGGGAAAAAAGGCATGAGGAAGATGAAATACGCTGGCACCCTCTACTGATATTCAAAATTATTGGCCTTAGTAACACTGAGGTTCATACTTCACCTTCCTTAACAGGTACTGCTAGCTGCTGGTGGGGTCCCGGAGAGCCACTTTCTTCCAGCAAAGTTCTAATCTCTTTCTAAGTGTGATGCAGTTGTTTAAATTCACTTCTAGCATAAGTGGAGAAATTGGCTGGTTTATTTCACTAAAAGCTAATTTTAAATCCAAGAAAAAGGACTAGCAGTGGAAACTTAATGGAGGGATTTTCAGAATCACTCAGCGTTGGTCTGACTCTGTTGAAGTCCCAGTGGAGAACACTTTGGAAGCCCTGCTCTAAGAATACAATGTAATGGAAAAACGACTGCAATCAAAAGATGCCATCAAAAGATCAATGCAATCCAAACAGATTTTTTTATGTATGTGGTGCTGAAAAAATATGCAA
Organism: Mesoclemmys tuberculata; assembly: GCA_007922155.1. Classification (NCBI taxonomy): domain Eukaryota; kingdom Metazoa; phylum Chordata; order Testudines; family Chelidae; genus Mesoclemmys; species Mesoclemmys tuberculata. Next base: position 108,026,383 of record ML675616.1, read on the forward strand.
GTTCGCTCAAATTTGTGTATTATTTCCCTTGATTTTTTGAGACATTCGTGCGTCTGTGCTGCTGGAGGAGGTAATGAGAAGGACTGTTTGGAATGGCAGAGTAAATGCTATAAGTTCTGTGGTTTTACATTTGTAAGAAGATGTAGATCTTGTATTTCTTCTCTGAGCTCATGGAGGAGCAAAATTGATTGGGTGGGGGTACCTAATGATATCTTGAAATACTGTAATGGTCCACAGCTGAAGTAATGGGAGGTGGCTTATAAATGTTTGCAGTAAGGTCTTGGAAGTTGGAGAGAGTCAGTTGGGAGTGCTTGTTACTGGGGGGTGGAGTGGAAGTAGATCAGCTGACGTGATACTAGGGTTTGGAGGGCCCCAATTACTGTCCAAGCATGAACACTAAGCAAAGCGGAGGCAATGTGCAGAAAACCAGTACAGATGAAGCTGGATACTAAGTACAACTCTTGAAGTTGGGAAGGAGAACTAGAGGATCTCAAGACATGGGTGATCTAGTTATGTGTACCTATCTATGGGTTACTTTTAGGGCAGCTTCAGCAGTTTATGGGTTGGTCTGTCATTTCTAAACTAGCACTCTTGTTGACAGACAGCTTCAAGACAAATGTACTTATTAATATAATGGCACACTTCTCTGACACAGACTACTTGATTAAAAATACCCATTAATAGTATTTGAATGCCACTTATAAACACTGTCTTTTTTTTTAAAGTAGCTTTAACAATTGAGCATACTTGCCATTCTATCCCATTCACAGATATGTAAAGAGAAGCCCATGTCTTTTCAAGTTTCATATATTATGAAGCATCTAATATATCATGTTGCCTATTGAACTTTATTTTTCTCAGTGTACATTTTCATTTAAGAATTTTATGTACCCTTTGTGACAATTGCTGTATTGCATTGTTTTTGGCAATCTTCTTAAAGCAAGCTAAATTAAGATACCTGTCTGATTTATAGCTGTTGTTGAGATCTTATTTAAAAAAAGAAAAGCTTTAGACGTATCCATCTTCTTATGCTTTGTAGATTTATTTTTAATAGATATTCTCTCATCATGCTAATTCATTTAAAAGATACAATAAATATGTTGACCATTCTCTTCAGGACTCTTTGTGCTAATCAGATAAAATCAGACCATAGAGAGAAGATTGAAAATTAAAAATGCAACTTATTTCCTTGCTGGGAAGGTTACATGTTCTAGAAAGTTGATGCCTTTGCCCACAAGTGTAAAACAACTATATGTTGGCATTCTATTTGTTCTGGGTCTGTCTGTCTGTCTAAATGCTACAGAACAGATGGTTAATTTGAAAACAAGGGTATTAAAGCTAGGTAACTAAGTCTAATCCACTAAAACAGGGTAGCTAGAACAGACTGCTGCGGTCAGAAAAACTGCTGGGGTAGGTTTTTGTTTTTTGTTTTTTAATTGAATATTAAATCAAAATTCAGTGCTATATGTAAATGCAAATTTATTTGATCAGAGTCCTTCACATTTCCACTGCTCTTGTAGCCTATACCTAATAACAATAACCTGCTTACTTAAAGCTTATCTTTCGGGGTTGGCTGTGGGGGAGGAGAAAAGCTTAGTCAAAATACTTCGCTTGTCTAGACTTGCTTATGTGGTCCAAGGATTTAAAAATAAATAAATAAATAAATAAAAGAAATTGGGGGAATACTTGTTGACACAAAATGGCTTTAAATGTATGTAAAATAACTACTATTACTAATGGTAGATTTTCTCGAACAGACCAATATGGTCATATAGTCTGATCTGCTGCATAACACGGAATAGAACATAAAATTTTACTGATGTATCCCTGCCTTGAGCCCAATAACTTATGGCTTGTGCACACTAGTACTTACGTCTGTTTAACTTGTGTCACTTATGGGTGTGAATAAGCCACCACTCTGAGTGATGTAAGTTACACCGACCTAAGCACTGGTATGGACAGCGCTATGTCGGTGGGAGAAGCTCTCCTGCCAACATAACTACCGCCACTTGGGGAGGTGGAGTAATTATGCCAATGGGGGAGTTTTCTCCTCTTGGCCAAGAACATCTTCCGTAGCAGTGCTACCGCGGTGCAACTACATTGGTACAGCTGCTCCACTGTAATGATTCTAATGTAGAATAGCTCTTAAAGATCTTTATTTCACTTGCACAGCAAAACAAATGTTAAAACACTTTTTATGCATCCCAGGTAATACCATGGGCAACCAAATGCAATGTCTTGTTATGCTAAGCTGGTGCAAAAAGATGGATCGTCTTGTCATGTTCTATGCTTACAGTGGGCCTAATCCTGAGAAGTGCAGAGCATTTGCAGTTCCTGCAGACATCAGTGGGAGTTGTAGATGCGCAGCATCTTTCAGTATCAAGCCTATTTTAGGGCTCTAATGCAAATTTGGTTATGCCACATACCAAAAATACACAAAATATTTTGTGTTCTTAAACAAAAATTTTTTTATTTTTTTTTTTTTTTTTTTTTTTGCATTTGTAGAATAGAAGACAAACAATAACATATATACTGGAGAAATCAAACCAAATGTCTGCCTGTGTGGTGGTGGTAATTTTAAATAGTGGTGAAGCTAAAGGCAAATGCTTTCAACCATTTGAGAAGTGCAGATGCAGGTAAAAAACTCATATCTGGAAAAGTGCGGGCTATATATTAATGGCTTTAAATTTTATATTTAATTTTCCAAACATTTTGTGATCTGTTCATTAGTACTTGTAAATATATATCCATTAAACTTGTAGAGGAAGGGTTGCAATAGAGTAAAATTGGCTGGATAATTTGAGTTCCATTACACTTAAATAGCATGCTGGTTGGATTAGCCCTCGGTTTCAGGTGTTGTCGGAGACGCAGATCAGTGGAAAGCCTACTTTATTTGCTTGAAATGAAGCATCTTTTGATGTGGAAGTTTTTTTTTTTATAAAATGTTTCAACTAACATTTTTTTAATTGTTTGTTTATTACCTTGTGATTTCTTTAAGAAACACTCAATTAAAATTTGTTTAAAATTTTTTTAAATTCTGCTTATTTTTCTAGCAGGTTCCAAGGCTGTGTTTCAGTGATGAATGTAGCTACTTTCAAACCTGTTTACAATATTTCCCTGACTCTTCTGTAGGTAGTTGTTTTGAAGGTGCCATCTCAGTCTTCCTTCCCACCCTCCCACAGTCCCTTAACAACTGGTATTACAGACTTCAGGAGCCGTTGCAGCCTGCATGGGAAGAGTTTGCACAGCGAATCGGGAAGTAAGTCTGTCTGTGTCTGTCTGCAGATAGCAGGAGTTTTAGCTACAGTTGCAGCACCTCTGTAAATTAGTTCTATTAATAAAGAGTCAGTTTAGCTTTAGAACCGTGGAATCCTGTTATCCAGCGCGTGATACATGAAACAGAGCCATACATACTGTTTGCAAAGTGGCATTTCAGTTGTCAATAAGCAGCCTGCAGATGAAATTGTCAAGCCACAGTTCTTAAACTTGCAGCTTTGGGCTCCTGTTTCCACAGAAATGGAAACTTCATATTGGTGAAAACAGGATAAGCATTTTCAGCTTTTGCTTAAGGATATATCCATGAAAGATTCTTATGATTAAAAACCAGAGTTCTGCTGTTACTATGCTACTCTGGCTATCAGTGGGTGCCTTAGCAATAAAAACAATTGGGTTATAGTATGTTTTAGTGCCTTTATGTCTAGTGGGACTAGTAGCAAGCTGACTTTGTTTAGCACTATTCAGACTTAGCATTCCATTCATATTACACTATCTGCTTATAACACTGTGTAACTATTGCCCTATCAGTGCTCCAGAATCTGCCAATTAAAACAGAGTAGTGTTTCTAGATTATCACTAGCTGGCTAGCATCAGACTGACAATGGTGGCACTATTGCTTTATGATTTTTGATGGGGTATCTACCTCTGAGTGGAAATGGTAATAAGTAATGAATTGGTGCATCAGAACTCTCATTAAGATAGCAGCTACTTGTCATTTGATTTTACTCCTATTGCCCAGGAAAATGGATGTGGGGTCAGAAAATACAAGGAATGTAAGATTTTGTTTTAAGCTTTGAAATCTTTGTTTTTAAAGCTCCAAAGTCCATTTCCATGGAAATGAAACTTTAGTCTCTCTGCCTACCTGGAGAGAGTCAGAAGTGTTGTTTTCTACATTGTACCTATAGGCTTTCAGCATCACAGGCTAATAATGTTGGTACAGTAGTGCTACATGTTTTAGTGGAGGCCTGAAAGAGTTCCTAGAATGCGTTCAATGTTGTTTTTCCTTTCATGGAGTGCAGTTCTGATATCTAAATATTCAGTGTTTTTCCAAGGTAATCACCTATTTGTAGTTTTTCTGGTAAGTTTATTTGATCCTTATGTTAAACTGTTTATGCGTGCATACAGATTACTGTCTCTACTTCTGTTGTCTTATTCTTAAATCCTTTGGTTCAGTTTAACCATACGACTCTTTGATAACTCTCTAAATTCTGATTGCCTTCCTTGACCACACAAATTTGACATCACTAAGTACTGATGTAAAATGCAATAGTACTGAAGTAGAGCGCTGTGTAAGCTCAAGAACATGGCTCTCTCACCAACAGAAATTGATACAATAAAAGATATTATCTCACCCACCTTGTCATTCTAATATTCTGGGACCAGCACAGCTACAACAACACTGCATGCTAGTATACAGTGGCAGAAATGACTTTACCAACATCAAACAGATAACAGCAAAAGCAGGTGGCAGAAATCTATCTTCTAGAAGGAACAGCATAGGAAATGATCATTCTAAATGGCTCTTCCAACGGAAAGGTGGATATGATCTCTGGGATATCCATAGAGAATGTTCTTATGTTCTGTTAATGATGAAACTATCTACTGTACAAAGCAAGAATTGACTGGAGAAACTTGGCAGGCTCTCGTTTATGGATGAGTGACTCTGTTAGTTCTGTGGGTAAGGTAGATATTCTAATCTCTTCTTGAGGCTCAGGACTGTTGCATGACCAGTTGCCACCGCTCTCATGTTTTCCAGGTACCTTCAAATGCTTATTTGTGACCTCTGCTGTCACTTTGATATGCATATGTGACCATCAAAATCATTAGTTACTATTTGAAAGTAATTAACCGTTACATATTGGGGGTGAGGCTTGCAGGGGGAGGTATAATATATAAAATATATAGGGAATATGATAAAGTTTATGCAAAAATTAAAATGATAAAGGTTTCAGTGGTGATCACTGTACAGATAGTGACAATCTAATTATCTACAGCAAGTACATCAACTTACTTCATTCTTTGGGTGGGATGGTGGTGTGGTAAAAGAGAGTTCCCACTAGACATCTTCATTTATATCCTTAGTCCTTGATATTGAAATAGGCACTATCCATGCAGAACCCAATTGAAACGAGTGCAGGCACAGTGATCTCCCTACATGGAACTCATTACAGGACTGAGGCATTACATTTTTAATTCTTCAGGATCAGGACTATCCTGTGTAGGTGAGGCTAAAATATGAGGGCTACTGCAATACAAATAATTCTAGCAATTTATAAACATAAACCAGATTTCAGGGTGCTCCCCTTACTTTTATTGGCCCAATGGTATGACCATTTGAAAGGTGAGAATCCACTTAAATAAGCAATAGTGTTTATTTGAAAATGTAAGTGCTATTGGCACTTTTTTGCTAGCATACAGGAAGGTGCTGTTTTGCTTTTGAAAACATGAAATTAGGGTAACTCTAGGACAGTGCATCTTATGGGTATTTTAGCAAGAAGGTGTCTGCCAAGATTTAGGCAAGAAAATGACATTTTGATTAAACTTTAATGGTACAGAAATATCAGATTATTCACAGGAAGTGCATCCTACCTTTTGAAAGTTGCAGTCTGGTAGCTTGAATGGAAAGCATAGGGAGCAGTGGAAAATATTTAATGTATTGTCAGATGAAGACTCTGAACCTGCAAAGAGAATCATGCTGAGATGGATCGTGGTGCCCACATGAAGCACTGGTGAAGTCCATTGGGGCTCCACATGAACACAGTTGTTTGGCTGGGCTTTATATTTCTCCTTGCTGTCTTGGGGTCCAAATTACTTATTCTATTGATTGTTTGCACTTTGTGTCAGTGAACTCTAGGTATCTGAAATTGTTCTCTTCCTTTTCCATGCAACCCTTTAGGGAGGCACAGTGTTCTCATTCATTTCATACTGTGGGACTTGCTTTTTTTCTTACTTTAATCCAAGTTTCATTTTGCCTGCTGGTTTAGCTGCAATGCAGCACATTTCTGCAGCCCTTGGAAAGGGCTCCAAATACTGTCAAGCTTGGCTGCCTTTAGAATATGTAGTGTCCCTTTGGTGGTGCTGTCCACCCTCACCAGCTGGGGAAAGAGACTCAAGGTCAGTTCTGGAGCACTAGGGACTTACGTGGTCATATGCATAACTTACTAAAACTCTAAAGTATTCAGGCATAAAAATGCAAATTTTAACATGAGATGATATCAAAATCATGAAGTTTTGGCAGGTGTATTTTTCATAGGATTTTGAGAGTTGGGTTGGGGCAGAAAGCAGAAAAAAATGTAAGTGAATAAGTGTGTTACTGCTTGTAAAGATGAATTGTAGTCATGAAATTTATGGGTTTTATTATGAAGAAATTGCACTGTAGGTTTAAAATATATTCACATATTAATTATCTGGCAATTATTTTTATTTGTTCTCATTCCAGCAGTCATTAAGTGTGAAATGTAGTGGAAAGTAAGCTGCTTTTTTAAAAAAAAAAAGGCGGGAGTGGGGGGGCGAAGAGCAGATTAGTCACTGTGTGCATACTCAGTACATTTTGGGTACCTGCAAGTACTGTGCCAAAGTAATTGGAGTACTTGTAATCACTCCTAACTGCTGTGGCACCTCTACTCTTCCACTTCAGTCATTCCTGGAAGTCCCACTTCTAGAGGCAATACAGTCCTGGCCCTTTTAACGTTCCACCTGTTTCGTAAACAATGATTCAGTTGAATAACATTGAGCTCCTGAAAAGAGCTCATACAATGCATGAAATGTCTTTCCTTCATGACAGGAAGATTTTTAAAGGGCCAAGACCTTGTTGTCTGTGACTACTGTCATGCTAGTCTTGTATGGTGCAGCAAGACTGCATTTTTCTGTTCACGTCTCATGACCTGGTGCAAAACCTTCATTTTTCACAAAAGTGAAAATTAATTTGTCATTATTCCAATCACTAATATGCATTTTTACCATATTGCAGAATGAACATGCAGTTTCACGCAACTGGCATCTCCAGTCAAGAATTCTGTTTGCCATATGGATGTTGCACATTAGAATTGAGATGCATGGATAGAACTGTATAGAGATGCTTACACAATGTCAGCCCAAAATATCTCTGGGCCTTGTTCTTGGTCCTTCATGTTAATGAACACTAAATACATCCACTCAAAAGGAAATAATTAGGATAAAATTAACTAATATTGTGATTGGAGGAGTTGCGCCTGACTGCCTGAAAACATGGGATTCTACATGGAGTTTGAAAATAACTGTACAGTGATATCATACTTTATCTGCTAAATTTAAACCTAGCGAAGTAAAATATCTTTGCAGAAACATCATTGAGCAGAAAGTCTGAAATGACATTTTATTTTCAATTTTGCCACATAATGAATGGATATGAAAACTAGTAATGTACATTTGTAATTGTATGAGGTTTCTGTTGTCACTGATAAATTTCTTGATTGCTAATAAGTAGTTGGCTCTATGACCTGCTCTTGGAGGGTAAGTTATTCATCTGCATATTTCTCAACTAGCTCTGATTTCTGTACCAATAGTTGTCTGACCTAGCCTGTGTCCTACTTCTTTTAGCAGCATTGAGGAGCTGTGCTACTTAATTTGCAACACTTCAATCTCTAATCCTTATAGTGGAAAGTGGTATAGCTCACTAGAATCTATGGTGCCTTCCAAAACGGACTTATGAAAACATTTAACCGTAAACTCTTGAGTACTGGGTATGTATGCTTTCCTTGCAAAGAACTATTGCCAGCAATGTGCATGCCAGGAACTAGCAGTACACAAGAACTGACAAATATAGGGCTTTGTATAATACTTATGTCATCACGGAGCTGACAGTGAAGAAAAACCTCTCAAGTCAGTTTTTCCTCTTGAACATTGATATATTTATTAGCAGCATGTTTGGGGCTATAAAGATACTGTTTCCCTCTATTAGAGGGACTTATGTATTTGTTGATTCTTTATTTTCAATATTTCAGGATTTGTATTTGATTACTCTTGGCTTTTTTGTATGTTGTACAATGTCTTCTCATATTTTGCTACACTTGAGAGCAGATATAAAATGAGGAATTCTTGCTGGTCCTAGAACCCACAGGGGAGGCAATTCTTGATTTTGTCCTAAATGGCACATGGGATCTGGTCCAAGAGGTGAATATAGCTGAACCGCTCAGAAATAAGAACCCTAATGTAATTAAATTTAACATTCTTGTAGGAGGGAAATACCAAAGACACTCACCGTAGTAGCATTTAACTACAGAAAAGAGGAACTACACAAAAATGAGGAAACTAGTTTAATGGAAATTAAAGGGAACAGTCAGGATAGTGAAATGCCTGTAAGCTGCATTGAAACTATTTTAAAACACCATAATAATGGCTCAAATTAAACGTATGACCAACGTTTTTTTAAAAAGGGCAGAAAAATGTTACCATGGCTAAACAACTAAGTAAAAGAGGCAATGAAAGGCAAAAAGACAGTCTTTAAGAACTGAAAAAAAAATCCTACTGAGGAAAACAGAAAAGAGCATAAACTCTGGCAAGTCAATTGTAAAAGTATAATTAGGCAGGCCAAAAAGAAAATTGAAGAGCAACTAGCAAAAGACACAAAATCTAACAGCAAAAGGTTTTGTTTTTGTTTTTTGTGTTAAAGTACATCAGAAGTAGGAAACCTGCCAAACAATCAGGGGCCACTTGACAATTGAGGTGCAAAAAGGGCACTCAAAGAAGACAAGGCCATTGTGGAGAAGTTAAAAGAAATCTTTGCATTGGTCTTCTCTGCAGAACATGTGAGGGAGGTTCCCATACCTGAGACATCCTTTTTAGGTGATACATCTGAGAAGCTGTCCCAGATTGAGATGTCTGTTGAGGAGATTTTGGAACACAATGGTAAAGTAAACAGTAATACATCACCAGGACCAAATGATATTCACCCAAGGGTTATGAAGGAGCAAAAATATGAAATTGCAGAACTACTGCCTGGGATACGTAACCTACGATTTAAATCAGCCTCTGTACCAAATGACTGGAGAATAGCTAATATAATGCTGGTGGGTTTTGTTTGTTTGTTTTTTGTTTTTAAAGGCTGCAGAGGCAATCCTGGCAATTACAGGCCAGTAAACTTAATAATAGTACCAGGCAAACTGGTTGAAACTATAGTAAAAAACAGAATTATCAGAGACACAGACAAACAAGATGTTGGGGAAGAGTCAACATGGCTTTTGTAAAAGAAAATTATGCCTCACCAATCTGTTGGAGTTCTTTGAAGGTGTAAACAAAGGTGTACAAGAGTTATCCAGTTGCTACAATGTACTTGAACTTTCAAAAAGCCTTTGAAGCTCTCACCAAAGGCTATTAAGCTAACTAAGCAGTCATAGGATAAGAGGGAAGGTTCTCTTGTGGATTAGAAACTGGTTAAAACATAGGAAAGAAAAAATAGGAATAAATGGTCAGTTTTCACAGAGGAGAGAGGTAAATAGCAGGATCACCCAAGGATCTGTACTGAGACCAGTACGGTTCAACATATTCAGAAGTTTTCTGGAAAAAGGGGCTAAACAGTGAGGCATCAAAGATTGCAGACAATACAAAATTGTTGAAGATAGTTCAGTCCAAAGCTGATGGTGAAGAGTTACAAAGCGATCTCACTAAAATGGGTGAATGGGCAACAGAATGTTAGATGAAATTCAATGTTAATAAGTGCAAAGTAATGCTCATTGGAAGAATAATCCCAACTATAAAAACAAAATAATATGATCTAAATTAGCTTTTACCACTCAAGAAAAAGATCTTGGAGTCATCCTGGATAATTCTGTGAAAACATTTGTTCAGTATGTAGTGGCAGTCAAAAAAGCCAACAGAATATTAGGGACCATTAGGGAAGGGATAAATAATAAAACAGAAAATATCATAATGCTAGCACATAAATCCATGGTATACCCAGACCTTGAATACCACATGCAGTTCAGTTGTTCCATCTAAAAAAAAAAAAGCATTAGAATTGGAAAAGGTACAGAGAAGGGCAATAAAAAGGATTAAGGGTATGGAACATCTTCCATGTGAAGAGAGATTAAAAAGATTGGGATTATTCATTTTAGAAGAGACGACTAAGGGGGAATATGATAGAGATCTATAAAATCCTGAATGGATTGAATGGTATGGAAAAAGTGAATAGGGAAGTGATATCTACCCTTTCACATAACAGAAGACTCAGGCTGGGTCTACACTGACGGCGGCAAATTCGCCGCCATCACATCGATTGCTCTGGATCGACTGAGTGGTCTATATAGACGCGCTCAGTCAATCCAGGAAACAATGCAGGAAAACCATTTCGGTAAGTTGAGTAACGCTGCATCGAAGGGAACGCTGTTCCCTGCAACGCAGCGCAGTATGGACGCCGCGCAGAGGAGACGCTGCAAAATCGATGGGAGATACGCAAGTGATTACGTCACTTGCATATCTCCTGTCGACTGTTGCTGAATCGCAAAGGTAAGTGTAGACCGGGCCTTAGTGGTCACCCACTGGAATTAATACCACAGGTTTAAAACAAACATAAGGAAGCACTACTTCACATAACACGCAGTCAACCTGTGGAACTCATTGCCATTGGATGTTGTCAAGGCCAAAAGTATAACTAGGATAAAAAAAAGAATTAGGTAACTTCATGGAGGATTGGTCCATGAATAATATTAGCCCAGATGGTCAAGGATGCAATCCTATGCTCTGAGGTGTCTCTAAACCTCCAGTTATCTGAAACTGGGACTGCAAACGGGATTGATCACTCAAAACTGCTCTGTTCTATTCATTCCCTCTGAAGCATCTGGCACTGGCTACTGTCGGAAGACAGGATACTGAGCTAGATAGCCCTTTAGCCTGAGCCTGTGTGGTCATTCTTAATCTTCACGGTTTAATCTTTCTCTAAATTGGTCACCTTTATTGTTTGAGCTGTTCATCCCCAGGTATATTGGTCTCTGATTCTGCTTTCTTCTGTAACCTTTCAACTTCTGCTGATTGTAGACCATTTGGGGGAATCATTCTAAACTTGGTTTGATGGCAGCAGACTGAGGGCCAATAAAAACTGATTTCTGAAATACTAATTCAGTTCATGTCTGGTATAAGCGCACCACTGGATTATTTGCAGATTCCTTCCTTCCTTCTGATTTAATGGAAAGTAGACTATTTAATCTGTCCCCATTTTTCCAACAACAGCCACAACAAAGCTTTAGTCATAGATGGATGATGATGATCAGGTATTAGCTCCATAATCAATCTTTTAAAACTGCCTTAAATAATTTCACTACACTGTAACCATAGTCTGCAGTTTATCCAGTGAGCTATCTGGATGCCCTCTACCACTGGCTGCATCTTAGTATTTCCAAAGTAACCCCCAAATTCATTTTCAAGAAGGATATTTTGTGCTTCTCAAGGTAGCATAGCTATTTGTGAACAACTTAGGTTTAATGCCACTTACTTTGTATTCTATTCTAAGGTTTAATGGGAGGCCTTCCAGAATAAAACAGTTATAATGAGGTGTGTATGTTGTCAAAGGCAATTCATTTGTACAATCTTGAGTAGACTTCTGATGTCTTCCAAGAAAGGCTACTTGGTGAGATAGGAATGCATGTTTTCTGCAGTGTTAGTAGTCATGGTAACCTGCATTAAAACACTTCTAGGATACTACAGTTTCTTTGACCATACACATGCCAATTGCTTTCCTCCTCCTCTGTTACTCAGAAGAGAGATGTCCCTATAACATAACACTAGCATTTCCCAGTATTTTCCGTATTGTTTTAAAACTTTCACAAAAATATTGCAGTATTCTCAATGTGTTGTTTGTCTTGCCATTTCCAGAGTGACTTCAGATGGGAGTTTATGATATTGGTTTAAAATTTAATGCATTTCCCATCCATCATCTTTACTTGTTTTAACAGTGTTATTTACAGCCGGATAAAATATTGAGGAAGCAGAATGCTGGGTTAGACTTGTTGTTTCCATCCTAAATTTTTCTGTTGATGGGGAAACATAATTACTTCCTCTTTTTGTGGGTAAATTTTGTACTGGATTAAACTGAAGAAATAATAGCAGTGATTAAAGATGTACCATAATATTTGTACATAGAATACAAGTTCCCCATATACTTCTGCCCATGCATCTCAAACCTCACCTGTAGCAGGCCTACTAATATTGTCCAGGGCCCCTTGTGGAATGCAGCTACCATTGACACCAAACTTTTTGGAATTGTAATGTGCACACATACTGGTCATGTTGTTATTGCATAGCTGAAATATAGTGCAATGGATCATTGTACTCCTAAATCTGCATTAGGTTTTACTATGCAGAATCACAGCAGTATTAGGAAATAATCTATTCCAGCAAAGGAACACAAACCGACTTGTGGTGTGACTAATGTTGGATAGTAAACAGTCTGGACAAGAAATTTCCTACGGCAAAGAAGAATAGGGTTGGAAAGTTGTTCTGAATTATAACCTTCAATATGGATCATAGACAATCTTAAAAATAATTTAACCATCTAATGTGTTAAGTAAGGCTTAGATCCATCCCCAAGTGGAGTTATTAACCAACTTGACGATGATGCAGAGTCCTAGTGCAAAAATGAAGCAATCCATTATATTCTAACTAGGAGAAGTCAAGGAAAGTTATGTTAAATTTAGTGAATACATCTCCAAGGGTTTAAAACTGAATGAATAATTAACTCCATAGCTCTGATGATTCAAAAGATTTTTTTTAATTTTTATTTTTTAATCTGTGATTTTGAATTCTTACAGATGTACATTAAATGGCCTTCCAAGAATTGAAACATTAGCAATTTCTGTTCCTCATGGACCTTGATTATTAAAGTTAAGATTCTGTCATGGGTATTTTTACTAAAAGTCATGGATAGGTTGTGGGCAATGAACAAAATTTCGATCTGTCCCAGATTTACTAAAAATACCTTGGGGAGAGAGGACAAACAGTGGGCTGCTGGGGCTTGCAGCTGCTCCAGCTGACCCAACCCTGGCCCCTGCTCTGGCGAGCTGGAATCCACTGCTCCGGCAGCCCCAGGGCTGGCCGCTGGTCAGCACTTCGGCAGTGAGCTACAGGGCTGACAGCTGCCCCAGTCATGCCCCAAAAGAAGTCACAGGACCCGGAAAGTCATGGAATCTGAGACTTTGGTGACAGAATCGTATCCTTACTGATTATCTTGCATTTGGTAGTCTGGGATATGTCCTTCCCCCACTGTTGTTACTTTTGTGGTGTAAAGTTCCAGCGGTGTTAACCAAATATTTTGTTCTTGGTTTTTTGTCCGTATCTTAAAAGCAATTGTTTCGTCAATAAAATAACAGTAATTCTGTAAAATATATTGCAGAAGTCTGCCAATTTACTTTTATACAAAAATATTTGCTTTTAATCAGCAGAATAGAATGTTCTATCCATGTTATATATTGTCACAAACAAACTAATATCGCAAGGAATTCTTTCAAGAAGGATTAAAACTGAGTGAAACACTTGACTGGAGGAGTTTTTTAATAGTTCTTGAAATATCCAGATACTTGTTATCTGTAAGAATGAGAGTAACTGTTAGTAAGTAATTGTGTCCCTCATCACACTGAACTAAAAGCAATATTAAGTGCTTGTGCTGGTAAGATTCCCCGCTTCCCTCCCAAGCACAAAAGCAATAGTTTATTTTCCTCAATTAATTAGGCATCAAATGTATGCTATAGTTAAAAATGCTCATTTTAGGGTTTTAATCTGCATTATTTTTCCATGTAACCTTAAGACTCGGCTTTTTCTTCCAAGACTCTGGTCTGATGAACTTTCTTCTTTTGAAAGAGCTTCAATGTGCAGTGTAATAAACTTCCTCTCTTCAGTAGTTGGGTTGCTGGTAGATGAGGTTTGAGAGAGGCAGGGGAAAAGGAAAGTGAAACAAAGTGCCATTTTGGAGAGCCTGGAGAGATCCTTTTGCTATCTCTAGGACAGTGATTCTCAACTTTTACAGACTGCTGCGTTTCTTTCAGGAGTCTGATTTGTCTTGCGTATCCCAAGTTTCATCTCACTTAAAAACTATTTGCTTAAAAATCAGACCTAAAAATACAAAGTGTCACAGCGCGCTGTTACTGAAATATTGCTTACGTTCTCATTTTGCCTGTAAGAAATTTTAGTTTGTATTGACCTCGCTAGTTCTTTTTGTTGTTGTTGCCTATTGTAAAACTAGGCAAATATCTAGATGAATTGAATTGAACTGGAAGACCTCTGCGCCCTGCTTGATAACCACTACTGTAGGAGACAGAGGCACAGGGTGAACATACACTGTTGTGTGAGGGATTTGGCTACATAGCTTCGTTGGGGTTCTGGAAACATGGTCTCACCTCATTTATTTGGGAGTGATACTACAGTGTGTATAATTTTTCCACTCCACGTAAGCATACTCTGGTAGAGACAGGAAGAGTATGCAACCTTCACCCCTCTCATGCCAATGTCTGTGGGGAGGAGGGTTGTGCTTATATGGGGGCAAGGACTTTTGCATTTGATCAGTGATCAGATTTTGATCTGAGGAGAAGCCAGGTCTCCTTTCCTCCTTACCCTGTGCACACTGCCAGTCGTCTCCAGTGTGCTAGCTATACCATTTGACTCTTCTCTGTCCCTAAGACACTGTGGTCAGATGATTATCCTTGTGATGCCGTGTTTTTCCCCTCACAGAATCCTGAATGCCCATTGTGTACGTTCATGAAGTCACCTTCAGACTCTGTCTGGGAACTCACTTCTCTCATAAAAAGTAGGTCTGGAAGGGACCTTGAACGGTCTTCAAGTCCAGTCCCCTGCGCTGAGGTAAGATGAACTAAACCTGGACCATCCCTGAGAGGTGTTTGTCCAAGTTGTTCCTAAAAGCTTCCAATGGTTGGGATTCCACAACCTCCTTTGGAAGGCTGGTCCACATTTTAACTACCTTTATAGTTATATCTAACCTAAACCTCCCTTGGACACAGTACTCCAGCTGAGACATAACTGTCCTGCTGTGCTCAGCACTGGTCATCTCCTCGATTTATATGTACAAGACTACTTCTATCCTTTTTTTTCACAACTGTATCACATTAATTCATGTTCAATTTGTGATCCACTATAAACCCCAAATCCTTTGTAGTAGTAGAACTGCATAGCTAGTTTCCCCCATTTTGTAGCTGTGCTTTTGTTTTTTCTTTCCTAAGTGATATATTTTGCACTGGCCTTTATTGAATTTTGTCTTGTTGATATCAGACCAATTCTCTAATTTATCAAGGTCAGTTTGAATTATGATCCTGTCCTCCAAAGTGCTTGTAAACCCTCCCATCCTGGTGTAATCCACAAAGTTTATAAGCATACTCTCCGTTATACAAGTAATTAATTAAAATATAGAATACAACATTTCAAACCTTTTGACAATGACTCACATTCCTGTACTAACCCTCAAATTTTTTATATATAATATATATTAACCGCCCCCCCCACACACACACACTCTGAATCCTGTGAAAGCTACCTACTTCGACCTCCCTCTTTTTCTCTAGCTTGATGTTGTAATTTCTCCCCCTGCACTGTATCTTGGTATAACCTAGATTATAAAACTTTCATGGAAGGGCTCTTTTCATCTTTAGGTTAGAGGCTGTGCATACCTATGGTGCTATATAGAAATAATTAAAAATTGTTGGTATAACCTTTTTGTCTGACCTCTTCAAGTCTATTTTTTAGCTATTAGTTGACTTCCTATAATTTCTATCTTTCAATTATTTATGGTAGTTTGCTTTACAATCTTTTTAGATAAGGCAGACTGCTTGAAGACTCTTATCAGTAGTTTGTGCTTTAATCTAGGGGCCATCAATCTTTCTGTAGTTTGTTGATTAAGAATTCCCAATATTGTTAATTTACAAGACACTACTTCACTTATCTAGTTTCCAGCAACGGTGGAAATCCCGTTAGTCCTATTTTGGCCACATGTACAGTATGAAAATAATAGAAATACAAAATTTTAATCCAGAAAATTCTCCATTAAAATACAACAGTGCTTTAATATCTTGGCAAGGGGACAGGTCCCTTGGAAAAATGGAGGTGATGCTAGCTATCTTTTCTCTTCAATATTCCTGACTTTCACACAGTTGGTGGTATAAATTCTCTGGACAACAGATTGACAGGAAATTGCAAACAATGAGGGAGATAAGGGACAGCCTTATCCAGTACCAGTCCAGTACCACATTTCAGGCCAGCCCACACAGACAAGAGCATAGCTGCTCAGCATTTTGCAGATAGAATTCACTTGGGCCCCACTTCTGTTGTCCGTACTGTGGTATAGCAAGGGCAGAGGGCATTGGGAAAGTTCTAGAAGGGCGCTATGTAAGTGCTAGAATGATCCGGGCTTTATTCCCTATAGACTAGCCAGAGTCACTAGAAGGTAATTAGGGTCAGCTGACACCACTTAAGGCCCCACCCAGGTGCCTGATAAAAACCCTCTATTCCTGAGAGGCAGGGTGGGAGCTGAAGGAGTAGGTGTGTGGTGAGCAGAGGAGTGTGTGAAGTTTGTGAAGAAGAACAGAGTACAGTGGTGTGTGAAGTCGTGCAGGAGAACAGAACTGAGTTCAGTGGTGTGTGGGAGAGAGGTGGAGTCCTGAGGAAGGTACTGGGCTCATAGACTCATAGGTCAGAAGGGACCAATATGATCATCTAGTCTGACCTCCTGCACAAGGCAGGCCACAAAACCCTACCCATACACATTTATAACAACCCCGAACCCATGACTGAGTTATTGAAATCCTCAAAA
>ML675616.1:108043448-108245709 GCA_007922155.1 Mesoclemmys tuberculata
ATCATCCTAGTAGCCCGTCTCTGAACCTGTTCCAGTTTGAATTCATCCTTCTTAAACATGGGACACCAGAACTGCACACAATATTCCAGGTGGGGTCTCACCAGCGCCGTATATAACGGCACTAACACCTCCTTCTCCCTACTGGAAATACCTCGCCTGAAGCAACCTGAAACCGCATTTGCTTTTTTAACAGCCATATCACATTGGCGGCTCATACTCATCCTGCTATCAACCAATACCCCAAGGTCCTTCTCCTCCTCTGACGTTTCCAACTGATGCGTCCCCAGCGTATATTTAAAATTCTTATTATTAATCCCTAAGTGCATGACCTTGCACTTTTCACTATTATATTTCATCCTATTACTATTACTCCAGCGTACAAGGTGGTCCAGATCTTCCTGAATAGCAACCCGGTCCTTCTCCGTGTTAGCAATACCCCCCAGCTTCGTGTCATCCGCAAACTTTATTAACATATTCCCACTCTTTGTGCCAAGGTCAGTTATAAAAAGATTAAATAAGGTCGGTCCAAGAACCGATCCTTGAGGGACTCCGCTAGTAACCTCCTTCCAGCCTGACAGTTCACCCTTCAGCACGACCCGCTGTAATTTCCCCTTTAACCAGTTCCTTATCCACCTTACGACTTTCACATTCATTCCCAAGAAGCCAGACACACAGAGGGGGGAAAGTAGCCCAGGGGAAAAGCCTTCAGCTGCAAGTAAGGTGCCAGCAGCACATAGCTGCTACTCAGAGGGCCCCTGGGCTGGGACCCGGAGGAGCGGGAGGGCCTGGGTCCCTACCCCCCTCCCTGGGAAGACGGGGTAACTGGAGATGCCCTGGCCCACTAAGAGAGGCAAAAGTGCGAGACCCACTAGGGAGAAGCCGGCCACTTTCCACAGTACCGAAATGGAATATATTTGTGAGGGGTCCCACTGAGATAAGGACATTTTATTATGTGTGCACAAGCACTGTTTAGTGTGAATAAGGATCTTCAGGGATCAGATGGTAGAGGTTTCCATCTGTATGGCGTTTCTCCCAACAGCATGCTGCTTTTCATTGACATAGACGTCGCTTTACCACGCAGATCATCCACTTGGCAGAGCCAGGATCATACCAAAGAGCACTGTTGCTCTTCTAGCTGGTCAGATTCTGATACCAAAAATTACTGTCTGGCTAGATGTGGTGTGAGACAGACACCTCACTTAGCAATCTAAAATAGATAGAGTAGCCTCAGCACAAAACAACTGATGCTAAAGCTCATTCAAGGCTCTCTTATTCCTTGGTTATTCGTCACTGTAGTAATAGCTATAGAAGAACAAAGCACAGGATGGAAAAATGAAGTCTTTGGTTTTTATCTGTTACGGTATCTTGTGCAAGCAGAGCACCTAAGCACTGCAGCTCATGTTGCATTTGTATCTTGAGGCTAATATACCATAGAAGCTATGCTTTTATTACTCTGTGGGGCTGAATAAAATGTTCATTGCTATTGATGTATTTCCACTCTCTTCACTTAAGATTATGGCTGAAATTTGACATCTTCCCATGGTTAGAAAGAGCTATAGCTGGTAAACATTTTAAAAACTATTGGTTTTAATTTAAACAATTAGTACATCGTTAATTTATTGAAAAGCTTCCCACATCTCCCAGCTATGAAATAAAATTTCTGTTTAATTTTTGAGTTTGTATTAGGAGTTTAAAAATGGATTTGAAAGTGATATTGCTATTAGAATGAATTTGGGTTTGAAATTAAGCAAAATGAGTTTGCCTATCCTTAATATGGGTGGGTTTAAAAGTTTGATTGCAGTTCAGTTATAGTTGTATCCAAGTTCTATTACAGGAAGACCGTCTGAAGAGGAAGAGGCATAGAGTGAAAGCCATGGGGCAGAGAAAAACAAATACAGAGACTCTAGGAAAAGGAACAAAGATTTTTCTAATGGAAAAAATAATGTATGGCACCTTCTAGGGCCCCAGTCTTGAAATGAGATCTGCACAGGCAGGTAAGTGAGGCTCTTCCTGGGCACAGGTGTCTGTCTTCATGAGCTAATTGCATGATCTAGGACTAAAGCAACTTGCAAGTAGGAGCAAAGGAACACTGTTCTGTACAGGCCTTTTTTTGGGGTAGAAATGTTTTTAATTAGATCATCCCTCAGCATGGTAAACATAAATGTGGGTTAGCATAAGGAAAAGGGCTTAATGACAAAGTAGTTCCATGAGCCGTTCATCCCCAAAAATTTGTGTTCATAAAACTTCGGGTCTCAACCAGGAATTGGGGAACCTCATAGTACTGCAAAATACCATGACACAGATCTGCAAAACTCTTGGATTTGATGAATATAATGGGGGATGGAACTAAAATATTTTCTCTAGTCAGTGTTCAAAACATGAATGATAAAGGATGACACATGCAAATTTCTTCATGAAAATGCCCCAGCATCCCTCTTCTGTTAACTCAAGAAATTGTGATGTGCTTCATTCCTGAAAGAAGGAAATTTCAATAATGGATGGGAAGCTGTTAGGAAAGAGTGAAAAGGAGAGAGATCTGATTATAAAGGTGGTCAGAACAGGAAGCGCTGGGTACCCTTCACCTGAGAGGTTTTTCTGCTTGGAATGGAGCATTGAAGAGCCTGTCTGGCTAACTGCACTATATCCTACTAGGCAATCCTGCAAAAGAGACCCAAGGGCTGAAGCACATTAAAGTCAGGTAAAGACTTCCACTGATGTCAGTGGATTTTTGGATCAGGTCCTAAGAAGCTGAGTCTTTAGCCCTCCCTGGGTTCATTCCATATGTTTTATTAACACAGGGAGTTAAGTGCAGTCTTGTCAAGTTCCCATGTAATTCAAGTGGTGGTTTCAATCCAAGAAAAAGTATAAAATGGGAGTTTTTAAGATAACAATTTTACCTAATTTCACAGTTCGAGTTGAAAGTTTTTGGCCAGGGTTGATCAAAGAGTTCTGCAGTTCCAACTCAGCCCGTGATAAGATGTCAGTGCAGGTCTCATGTGAGCCAAGCTTAGGTGGCCAAGCTTTGGGTCAGTCCATGTTACCGAAGAGCAATTGGCTGTGACTTCAGTCACAGTCCTCCTCCTTATAAATTCCACTTGCTTTCTTTGGGAACAGGATTGGGCCTCTCAATGGCATAGTTGTCTGTGTGGCAGACTTTTCCGAACAGAGAAAGAGAAACCAAATGTAATGAGGCAGGTGTAAGTTCTTGAGGTCTTGTGTAACGGATAGGAGCTGAGCAGAAGAATAGTGGATCAGACCTTTAATGTTAGCAGTAATGACTAAAAATGCTTGTTGCATATTGGAGCAAGATATTGAATATAATTAAAATACCAGTGCCAACTGAACTCAATGGTTTCCCAATTGATAGACCTGTCTTCGCTTATTTATTGTCCTAGCTCTGATCATTCAATTTCAAGAGAAAGATGCATACTATGACTTCACATACGCTATATTTGTGCAAATGTCCAAAAGTTCATATGGTCAGTTACTTACATGAACCTTATTGAATGTGCAAAATTGAGCTTCCAGGCTGAATAATTAATCATGTACTATTTCAGTAATCTTGCTCCTCATATTCTTTCTCTTCTCTTTGTACAGGACCCTCACTTGTCTTATGTTTGAATTTAGATTGCAGGTATTTTTCTTGTTTCTGTGCAGCACCTAATATACTTTTGGGTTTTCAAAAGTCAAGATGATTTTGCTTCTGGTTCTTGTTGAAATTGGGAGATGCAGAAAAGTTTTGTGTATGTGTAAGGGAGGAAGATTCAAACATCAGATGTTAAAACAAGTTTCTTACGTTAACTTCTTAGCATATGCACAATGTGCTTCAAGTAGTACATGACCAGGATTCCTCTGGTTAGATCATTAGCTTCCCTGGCCCACGCCTGGTACTGACAGGGAGTGTGACGTGAATGCTGATCCACTAAACCAGTTTGTCTGGGGTGGGAGTGTGTGTGTGTATCTAGATCTCAAATCAAAATGTATTACGTACAGTAACAGTCATAATAGAATCCTTTTAATCAAAACCCCCGAGGCACATGAAAAGTTTGACAAATCAGTCTGACTAGTGCAGCTGTTTTAGAACAGCCTGTCGCCAGGCCCAGCTGGCCCTTGTGCATAGTATTGGCTGATGCAGTTCTCGCCAGCCAGCCAGTGTAGAAAAGCTTACTAGCAGCTATTTGCTGCTGTTCAGGTTTGAGGAACCCAGAGAGCAGTGAAGAGTAGTTTACCCTTGAATTGTATGTAGAGCACAAAATGGAGGACATGAGAACAAAAACTACTGTCTGCCAATAGTTCAGAGTGTGAACTACGTGCTTTAGTAAAGGGTTATGCTGACCTGGCCGTTACGCTGCCATTCTAGAACTATACTACACATTGTTTTGCTTATGACCAAAAAAAAGTTCTGTACTGGTAGTTCAACTTTACTCAGGCTCTGTGTGGACTGTAATTCAATATAATACTGTTTTTAAACATGGGGGTCTGGGATTGTGCTCTGTTTTTTCCTTTTGAGAATTGTACTATAACTGCACCTATCACCACTCAATGCATTTCCCTCTTCTGTAGATCTTGTACCACTGATAGGGAGGAAGATTACACAACCTCCTGTTCATCCTTGATCTCTGCTTTTGCTAGTTGCAATTTTAATAGTCACTCTGTTGTTTCGTGTGTTTTGCAGTACTTGGTTTGAAATAACCTGTGGCAGAGGCATAATATTTTGTTTGTAGGTGCTTTTATCATTCTGAGAACTTATTTATCACTACTCATTTTTCTATTGAAATCAATAGGAAACTTCATGACTAAGGACTGAGTAGTACCATGTGATTTGGCCCTTGTTCTTTATATCCATTGTTCATTATATCCATCTTAGGTACTTATATACCATAGATAGATACATATGTTGACATTGAATAGCATTGTGGGGTTATGGGAAAAATTATAAATTTTTTACTTCACCCAACCAACAGACACTCTGTTTGGTAAAACAGATATTTTTATCTAACTCATTGTTTTTGCCAGGTGACTTCTCATTGGTCTGTAAGATAGTGTGTAACCTCCGTGCTTGCTAATTTAAATCATAAAGGGATATAGGCTATTCTTCAGCATTTCTTTGAAAGCAGGGTCAGAAGGTTGATGAGGATCTTTAGACTTCAATACAGATTTTTTAGAAACTGGTTATTTAGAATTACAGGCTGCTTCTTTGGTCTCCCTCAGGCTGCTTCTATGGTCTCCCTGTGGGCCTCCCACATAACCATGGAGCTTGAAGAGTCTGTAATACATCACGCATTTCAGGAAGTGTATCTATTGCACTGAAGAAATAAAGTTTTCCATACAGTGAATTTAGTGCATTTTACAGCATGCTCACCTCAGTGGGGCTCACCTAAAGATTTTTAACTGACAGCTACTGAAGCATGAATAACAGCTTGTAGTGAGTGGGCATTTCCCACAGATTATTGGTGTACAGCACTTCATTTACTGTGCTATTTTTGGGCATTCCAAGGATGTTTTAATCAATTCTAACTCATGAAGGAGAAGTTGCTAATGAAGTCTGGGATCAAGTGTAATAGAGGGGTGACAGGCTTTGCTGTTGCTTTCTGTACTCTTGAGCTTTTGTATTCTAAGTTTGAGATTCAAAACCTGCATTTGAACCTGGGAGGAAAAAGGACAGTTTGTCAGTCTGCCTGAGAGAGCTAGGATGGGGTATTTAAAATAAGTAACAAGAGGAATCTGAGCAATTGTCTACCAAGTGTTCAAACTTAATACTCATCAGGAACAAAAAGTGTCTAGTCAATCATCTTTACTTTTCCCTGGCACTGAGTTGATCTTAAAATGAGGTAACTCTTAATTAACCAGTTGTGAAAAGCCAGACAGAGAGGATCTCACTTGGTTGGAGCTTTTCTAAAGAAAAGGTATTAGGGACTCAAGGAATCTCTTCCTGTTTCCAGGTGACATGACCTCTTGATAGTCAGGTTTAGTGAGATCTCAGAATAAGCTGACCTGTATTTTTGTGTATCGTTATTTTACTACGTAATAAAATTTCTGCTGACATTGCCAAACTTTTAATCTCTCTGAAGTAATGCTCCTATGTAATCCATGTTATTTTCATGTTCTTTCTATTGTGTTCTGGCCTAGTAAATAGCATTAACTAGTTATGAAAACATGGAGACTCCTCTGCCTCTCCCCCACCGCCCTCCGCTCAAACCCTGCAACTTTAATTTATCTGAAAAACATAACATCGCATTTGTGATAAAGTACCTGCATTTATTGGGGGGGGTCATTAGATGCAGTTTAAATAACTTTAAAATTCCCATTGTAGCTAAACTTAAATATCAGTTACGTTTTTAGGGCCAGGAGTTTGAGATTGGAAAAGATTTATTAGATTGTGCCCATCTTCCTGTAGGAGGTAAAGGATACTTCCTGTTTCAGAGTATTGTATCAGTTAAGTGCTGGTGGTTTGGTTTGGTTTTTAAATTGGCACACTGACTTATTTTCTTAAAGATATATTGTCAGAGGCTTATCATTAGCTGTTTCTGACTTTTCTTCCAATTTAACCTTGTGCTTAAATTAATGTCGCCTTCTTTATTCTTAGGAATTTGTTTTTTTGTGGACAGAATTATTTTCCTGGAGATTTAAGCCTGACTCTGGTGGTTATCAAGTACTGGCAGTTCCCTTTGATTTTGATGGTAGAGGGAAGTGTTTTACAGCTCGCAGGATTAAGCCCTAATATGTACGTTGAGATAAGACAAAGTGTGAATTATGATGTAATAATACTTAAGTGATAGACATAACTGAATGACCTACTGCCATCCAGCAAGATGTCATAATTAGACAATAATAACCACCCGGTTGGGTATTACTGCTTTATTGTGAACCTAAGGGAATGCTCAGAGTGAAGAGCTGCTTTCCTATTGGTTACAGCTGGCTTTGAACTGCTAGGAGAAGATCAGTACTGTAAACAGAATCTGGTATCCATGGCAACATATTTCAAGTTTTGTAGCACATAAAAAGGTAAATGGCTTTTACTTTATGCTTCTTCTAAATAAACGTCAAAGATTTATAATAGCGGTAATTGCTTCCAGGTTGGGCAGTTCCTGCAGCTGGTCAGCAGCTGTGGCTCAGCTCTTCCAGAAGCCCATTAACTACCAAGAAATGTCTAACCAGAGGTCATTATTACTTAAATGTTTATTCTTGAAAGTGTTGGAGTCCAAGCTGCTTTCTAAAAGTCTTGTTTTTATGTAAATATTTAGCAAGGTAAAATGATGTGGTGTTTGTTTAGTGCTGATGGGGAGGGAGGGATTACACCTGCAGTAGAAAAACAAAATATTTAAGATCAATTTCAGCCTTGTATATGGCGTTCACATAGGCATGGATAATATTTGGAATACTCTACTTTCTTCAGTTTGTAAAGTCCATCTTCAAGTATTTTAGGACTTAACTATTCCGGAACTTATTTTGGTAAGTTTCATTGTTAGAGTATATTCAAAATGTGTTGCATTCTATATAGGCCTGTCAGAATTGCAGATGATCAGATTTAAATTTAAAAATGTGAAATCTCTAATCAAGTTGATATTAAGGATATCAATAACAACTAAATATGTCAGTTATTTGCATTACAAATATGTCACCTTGGCTCTCACTTGTTAAATACCATGAGTATTTAACAAGGAGGGCCTTAACAGCTCTCCATTTTCAATCTGTGCAATCAACTTACATAGAAGGCCAAGATAGTGCCATTGAGAAATATAACCATCTCTGTCCATGTGGCTCCGGTTAGGTGGAAGACCTACCCCATTATTTATTACATTGTAATCTGTATTGTTCTTTCAGTCAAAATAGCTCTCCTTTTTTGTCCTGGTTGCCTTTTTCAACAACCTTTCAGAAAACTGAACATTTATTAGGAACTGACAATGTATCTGTGATCTGAGCATGTGTCCTTTTTGCATGGACTGCTGTTAAATTAAGGAAAAGGCAAACACATGGTGATTATATGTGGTTTAATGGGTTTGTTCTTTTTAATTTGTGTTTATATGTGTACTAAAATTCTGGATTTAGTTTTAAATTTTATTGTAATATATTTTGGTTTTGGCACACTGGCATATGGCTTAATTGCTATTAATAAAATTAGCTTATACTAAAATACTTAAGTCAAGGTATAATTTTAAACTGATACAGTTATACAAGTTTAATCCTGTGTGTGGACACTCTTATTCTGATATAGAGTGACTTCTTTTGGTTTCATTTAAACCCCATTCCACATGACATAAGCAAAACCAAAAAAAAGCTAGTGTTTCTTGGGAAGGGGTTTAACCAAAATCAAAAAAGCCACTCTTCTATTGGAATAAGAGTGTCCACACAAGAGGTTAGACCAGTATAATTACGATAGAGTCATAGGTGCAACAAGAGGAAATACAGTGGGGGAATCTGCTCAACATCTTAAATATCTGTACAAAAATGCAAAGAGTATGGGGAAATAAACAGGAAGAACTCAATGTCAGTGCGTAAGCTAAACTATGATTTAATTGGCATCACAGAGACTTGGTGAGATAAATCTCATAACTGCAATATTGGAATAGAGCAAGGGAAAAGGGAGAAGGTGTTACACTGGACATTAATAATGTATTCACTCTGTATGTATGTATTCTCTCTCTCTTTGAATGTATTCTGAGGTCTAGAAGGGGGTGGGAGGACACCAGTAGAAAAGCTCTGGGTGAAGAGAAAAGGCCAAAAAAAAAAAAAAGCCTAAAAAAACCCAGAGGTAACATCTTAGTAGGGGTTTACTATACTCCACCAAATCAGGAGGATGAGATAGATGAGGCATTTCTAGAACAAATTATCAGCAATATCCAAAATGTAGCAATAGGGGGATTTTAACTATCCCGACGTGTTTCAGAAGGTGAACGAGGTAACTAGAAGGCAGCCATTTTAGGCTTGGTATTAATTAACAGGGAGGAACTGGTTGCAAATCTTTAGGAAAGAAAGGAGTGAGAGCAGCAGAATAGAGACAAAGGACTTCAAAAAAGCAGACTTAAAAAAACTCTTAACTGGTAGGTATGGCTCCATGGGAAAGGGATAAAGGGGTTCAGGAGAGCTGACAGTTTCTGAGACAATATTAAAAGCCCAGCAGCAAACTATCCTTTTGCAAAGGAAAATAAAATAGTAAGAAGCCAATATGGGTGCATCAAGAGCTCTTGGATAACCTGAAAATCAAAAAGAAATCCTACACAAGTGGAAACACGGACAAATTGCTAAGGAGTAGAAAAGAAAAGGACAAACATGTAAGGACAAAATCATAAAGACTAATGCAAAAAATGAATTACACTTATCAATTGACAAAAAAGGCAATAAGAAGAGGTTCTATAAATATATTAGCGGCAAGAGAAAGACTAAGGAAAGTATAGGTCCTCTACTTAGAGAGGAGAGCTAATAGTGGACGACACCAAGAGGGCTGAGATGTTTAATACCTATTTTGCTTCAGTCTTCATTAAAAAGGTTAATGGTGACCAGGTCTACCAGCTAATATTGAAAACGAGGGAGAAGGAACACAAGCCAGAAAAGGGCAAGAACAGGTTAAAGACTATTTAAATAAATTAGATTTATTCAAGGCAGTATGAAATTCATCTTGAGGAACTAGCTTTAGGAAACTCAGAACAGTTAGCCATTATCTTTGAGAACTTGTGGAGGATAAGTCGGGTCACAGAATACTGGAGAAAGGGAAACATAGGACTTGTCTTTTAAAAAGGGGAACATAATGGATCTGGGGAATTAGACCAGTCAGCCTAACTTCAATACCTGGAAATATACTGGAGAAAATTACTAGACAATCAGTTTTTAAGCACCTAGAGGATAATAGTATAATTAATAATTAATACAGATTTATTAAGAACAAATCATGGAAAAATATCCTTATTTCCTTCTTTGACAGAGTTGCTGGCCTAGTGGATGGGGGAAATCAGTAGTCATGATTGATCTTAATTTTTAGTAAGGCTTTTGACATTGTCCCACATTACATTCTCATAAGAAACTAGGGAAATATGGTCTACGTTAAATTACCATAAAGTGGGTGCACATAAACAACTGGCTGAAATACCATATAAAAGAGTAACTATGAATAGTTCATTGTGAAATTGGGAGGACTTATCTAGTGGGGTCCCAGAGGGATTGATCCTATGTCCAGCACTAGTCAACATTTTCATTAATGACTTGGATAATAAAATGGAGAATATGCTTATGTCATTTGCAGGGGATACCAAGCTGGGAGGGGCTGCAGGCATTTTGGAGGACAGGATTAGACTTCTAAATGGCCTCGATAATTTGGAGAATTGGTCTGAAATTCAATAAAGATAGGTGCAAAGTATTACATTTAGGAAGGAAAAATCCAAATACACAACTACAAAATGGGGAATAACTGGCTAGGCAGCAGTACTGCTGAAAAAATTTTGGGGGTAATAATGGATCATAAACGGAATATGAGCCAATAATGTGGTGCAATTGTGAAAAAGGCAAATATGCTGGGGCGTGTTAACAGGAGTGTCGTGCATAAGATGCAGGCAGTAATTATTCTGGACTACTCAGCACTGAGAAGACCTCATCTTGAGTATTGTATCCAGTTCTGGGTGCTGCACTTTAAGAAGGAGACAGGTAAACTCGAGAAAGTCCAGAGAACAGCAACAAAAATGATAAAAGGTTTAGAAAACCTGACGTATGAGGAAAGGCATAAAAAACTGGGCATGTTTAGTCTTGAAAAAAGATGGCTCAGTGAGGACCAGGTAACTGTCTTCAAATATGGTAAGGGTTTTTATAAGAGGGACAGTAATCAATTTTTCTCCATGTCCACTGAAGGTAGGATGAGATCTACTTAGCTTACTCTGCAGCAAGGGAGTGTTAGGTAGATGTTAGGGAAACTTTGTAACTATAAGGATAGTGAAGTACTAGAGTAGTGTGGAATCCCCACCAATGGAGGTTTTAAAGAATAGATTAGACAAACAACTGTCAGGGATGATGTAGACATACTTGGTCCAGCCTCAGTGTAGAGGGAAGGACTAAATGACTTTCCTGAGGTTCCTCCCACCTCTATATTTCTACAATTCAGTAGCTGGTAAAAAAATGTTTTTCCCATGTGGACAAGCCTTGAGTGATTTTTATTCTTCTCCCCACTTACACCAAATGCTTCATTAGTGGGGAGCAGGGTGTTTTGAGAAGTCAGTATCTTCCACTGAGCAAATCCCTTTAGAAATTTAAACTTGAATTTCATATATTTAGTACCATAATTTGACCTTCTGCCTCAAATTTGGACATGATGGCGTAATTGTTTACACTAGGTGTGAATTTGTCCAATATCTTTACCTTTTTTGTTTATTTAAAAAAAGGGGGTGGGGAATTTATAGGACAACGTTGGCACATGAATGAATTGGACATGAGTAAGTTTAGGATGGAAATTAGTAGAAGGTGTCTAAGCAGAAGAGTTAGGTTCTGGAAAGTAGGAATAGTTGGAGCAAACACCCTAAATAGTTTTAGGATTGACCTGGGTGAATTTTTCAATGGGATTATATGATGAGATTGTCTGTGAGATCAGGGGACTGGATTCAATGACCCCAAGAGGTCTCTTCCATTCCTATATTCTGTTTTCCTATGAAATCAGAAATCATTTCTCTGCACCTTTGTATAATTTTAATATAGCAAGAAAACCTATTTTGTCGTCTTTAGGATGAATTTGAATTATGACAGCAAATGCTTGTAGTTACGGTTAAAATTTCAGGGGACAGTAGAAGTAGAATCTTGAGCCAGAGCTGCTATTTAACATGCATATTTTGACAACCTTTGCTGACCTCAGCTGTTTCAACCATTGGATCTTTGACTTAGAGGTTGTTAAGGCTATGCAATTTGATAATTTTTCTTTAATCTGCAGGTGTCTTTCATTTACCTCTTTCAATGACTAATAGCTAATTCAAGTGTGTTTCTTTACAAAACCAAACTGCATCTAATGAACTAAATAGAAAATTAAACCTCCAAACAAAAAATACTGTGGAGTTATAAAATTGTATTAAAAACTAATTATGCAGATAGGAAATGCTTATTCAGTTGTACAGAAATAGAATTAGGAAATGGTAAATTTTTATAGCAAACCCCTTAAAACCTGCTATGTTTCCAACAACCAAACAAACAAAAACAAAAAAGTGTAAGGGAGATAATTGTGTGGGGCTGGTGAAGGATGGGGTAAGACACTATCTTTAACAAGGGCTAATGTTAAGGAAGAAAATTTAAGTTGTATATTTTCAAAAGATTTCAGGCCCAGCCTCCCTCTGTGCAGGTGCAATTTATGACCCCATTTTTGTAGCCACAAAGTAAATAACAGCTGTTTATTTCAGTACTTTCACCTTTAATTACCTGACATATGCCTGCAATTAGAGGCATTTGCAGTTCATTTTACAGGAGCTGACTATTTGACAGCACAAATTGCACAAAGGAAGACTGCCATTTGGAAGATGAATGCAGTGTTTTAGCCATGTCGGTCCCAGGATATTAGTGCCACAAGGTGGGTGAGGTAATATCTTTTATTGGACCAACTTCTGTTGGTGAGGGGGAGACACACCATTGTGACTTGTCATTGTACCAGAATACACTTCCCAGTGCTTTTGTTCTCTTGTTTTACATTTTCATTTTGGCTCACATATGCCCTGCCACCCTTACTTCTGCACTGCTGCTGGTGGCTGCACTGCCTTCAGAGCTGGGTAAGTGCAGAAGTAAAGATGGGAATATAGTGACCCCCCCTTCATTTCTCCCCCCCAAAAAATAGATTTGCGACCTACCCTAGGATCAGAACCCTCAATTTGAGAAACACTCTGTACTTTTGTATAATTTTATCCCATAGTATAGGGTAAAATTACACAAAAAACAGATTTTATGGTCTGTGACACATTTTTCACAGTCGTGAATTTGGTTAGGCCCTACCTATTTCCCTCTCCATGCAGTATATATCAAGGAAGTGAAAGGGGTGGTAATCTAAGGCTATCCCAGGCTAAGTGTATCCTATCTTGCCCATGTTCTAGTCAAGTGTCACTGCATGTGCTCTTCCACTGTAGTGATTTTCTTTGTTAATCTTATATGGTCTTGCACTAAATCATGTTTGATATAAATAAGCAGTATTATTTGTGTGTATAAACACAAGCAGGAGGCTATGGAGAAAAGTTTGCTGTTTATCTCCCCGTTGTTGCCTCTACCAATGAGTAGATGGTGTGTGCCATAGCTACAGGCTTTCAAAGGGTACATTTGTTCCTAATACTAGCAGTTAGTGTCTGGTGGTGGTGAACTATATGAACCATTTTAACTTGTATATGAACAATTAAAAAAAAGTTTTGATTGGCTAGCTACATAACTACAAAGGCAATGAATGTCCTGAACTGCACGTGAGAGTGCTATCATAATGGGAAGGAAAAAAGTGAATGCAGTTCTTTGGAAAAGACACAAGCCATGTCTGTCTTGCCTGTTCGTGTTAATACTTGGAATGATATTTACTTATGTGCATTCTTATTGTGAACTACATATCTGTCGGTATTACAGGAAGGGAGCATAGAAACTAAGAACCATCAGACAGCTTTTAATGCAGAGGCAAGTCCCAGGTTGCCATAGTTGAGCTCTGGGAATCATTTTGCTTTGAATAAATAAGAGCCCTGTTGTGTTTTGAATTGATTGGGTCAGAGAGAAATAAATGTAAGTTGAGATCTGGAACTTTCACAGTATCCATGAAACTGGATTTTTTTATCTATTAATTTAATTTGTTTCTTAGTTATCTGTGAACCAAAATATCCATTTTCAGTTTTATCCAACAGTTGATTCTGTAGAAACTCTACAGTTCTGGTTTGTTTTTTTGTTAGTCTTGCTGTGGTCTTCAAGGTGAGGTGCTTAGCCATGTTCATGCAAACATGTAAATAAGCAGCTGACTGGATCCTAAAACAACGCATGATGTAATAAAATGAAATAGGTTGGTGTTTTAAGAATTAATATGTTTTAAAAGTATCAGCAGTTGAGCCACTGCTCTGCTGCTGTCAATTGAGTATATAGACATTAAAACTGTGGTTGTAATGAAGCAATATTCACCCCCAGTTTAGCCTTTCAGGCTATCCAGACCTGCACGGGAATAACAGTGCCATTTCACACTTGTATTCTTTCTTTTTTGTGTTGAAAAAAAAAAAAAGGCCCAAGATAAACAAAATATATGCAAACAGAAATGAATGTCCTTTTTTTTCCCCCCCCAAAGATAACACTCTTTTAGGATTTTTTTTTAATGTAGCAGATTTCTTGGAGTGACTTCAAATTGTCAATAGGTGAAAATGGAAATTACTGTTGTCTGGCAATGTCTGAAAAGTGAAGAAATCATTTCTTGAAGAATTTGTGTCAACTACATTTGAGGGGACTCATGGGATTATTGGAGCCTTTGTGTATTATAAATACAATCTGTGCATTAACACTACCGCTGTTCTCACATTACAGCTACTTGCATGCTGACTAGGATATTCGTATAGTGCCAGAGGAAAAGTGGCATGGCTTTGTTCCCATGTACACCAGTTTTTTACAGTGATGTAGCTCCAGGTTTCTCAAACTGGAGGTCTGGAGCCCTCAAGTGGTTGCAAGATTATTATGGGTGGGTCACGAGCTGTCAGCCCCCATGCATGCGTGGCTGACAGCCAGAGCCCTTCAGATATGGGTGAGTGGAGAGCAGCGGCTGTTGACCAGGTACTCTGAAGACCATGCTGCCCCCAGCAGCAGTGCAAAAGTAAAGTTACTATGGCATAGGGGTTTGGGTGGCATGGCATCATCACTTTGTTGGGGGGGGGTCATCGCAGCCTGAAACATTTTCAGAAGGGGTCCCGGGAAAAAAAAATTTGAGAATACCTGTCCTTATTTACATCAATGTAAGTAAAAGGAGAATCTCTTCCAGGGTACTGTATTCATTTACTGTTGACTGGGTTATTGGGTGTTTTTAAAGAGATCATCAAGAGGTGATACGATTGTTCACAAAAAGTGCTTTAATATCTTTTAGGATGACGTTATATAATTGCAAAGCTGTGTAGATAATTTTTTCTCATTAACACCATATAAAAATGGATATATTTTTATATTATTCTCCCTGGCTTTTTAAAGATGTTACTACAGTTAAACCATCTTAGACATTCCTTTTGATAAGACACAAATGCTAGTGGTTAGACAAGGGAACCTTGGAATCAGAAGGCCCAAATTAAGATCCTAACATCTGCCATTAACTTCTGCATAACCTTGTGCAAATCACGTAATCTTACTGTCTCAGTTTCTCTATCAGAAAAATAGTTATTGAAATTGAGCTCCTTTGTTTTAAAAAACCTACAAAAACCAGTGTTATGATAGTTTATGCGCATTTTTTTCAATGCCATTGCAGTACAAGCTATGTATTGCTTTACCTTATTCTGCCATGGATGAACATAATCAGAATTTAAAGGACAAATTCTGGGTGACAGTGTACATGTATGAACACCAGGAACCTGCAGGATTGCATGATGAAAGATGTCTATCCCATTTCTGCCTAGAATGTCATGAGATGAGACTGTTTTGCATGTTCTCCAACTGGTGTCATGGAGAATTATTTCAGGGTGTGTGGCATGAATATACAACTCCAGCAACCTAGGCAGACAAAAGTAATGATCTCTGTGTAGTCGATGTCTAAATTATTCCATATCAACCTACGGATAGGATGTGTGAGGGGGATAAGTACATAGGGCAGAGCTCAAACAGTCTAAAGATAGACAGTAACAATGTGTTTTCTGTGCCACGTGTCTTTTTAACTCTGCAAAATTATCACTGTGGGTTTTAGAGATGCAGAGCTTGAGTGCCCAAAGGTTACAACTTTAGAAATATGGAGAACATCTCTTTGTTTGCAGGAACAAGAATATAAATGTAGGAATATAAAGTTTCCACCTATGCTGAGCTCTAATTATTCTACAGTCTTTTTCATTATTTGTGTGGTTCTTTTTGGTTATTTAAACAAGCAAATGAACAAAAATAAATAAATATCCGACATTTAATGGGCAGTCTTTGTTTAGAGTTCATTCCATTTAAAATTTAAAGCTTATCTTATAGTCCATTGTGGCAAGCTGCCAACTTCCCCCTGGTGGGTCTCATGCTTTACCTCCACCTTCTATGGTCAGGATGCCCCCAACTACCTTACTTCCCCTGGCCGTAGCGGAGCTCTGTCTCCTAGCCTGCGAGAGACCCTTCTCCTGCAGCTGCCCCAGACCTTCTGGCAGCCCTTACTGCAGGTGTTCACTCCCCTTCCTTTAGGGAAGGTAGGATTTAAATACCCCAGGCCTGGCCCTTCATTGGGTCCAGGTGCCATTAATTGCCCTCCTGTGCTTTTCCCTCTGCCTGCGAGGCAGAGGGTTTTTAACCCTTTTGGGCCCTCTTACTGGCCCTGGTATACTCTTCTGTAGCCATCTGGCCTGACTTTACCATACCATATTTGCCAAAGAGTTTCCCATCTGTTCCCAACAGTAATCAGAGCTGAAGGTTTTTAAAGCTGTATTAACTTAATGTGAGTTAGTTGCTATTTGAGCCAATGGAATCCAGTCCCTTTCACTCACACACACAGAAAGGAAAAAAAATGAATAATGTACAAAATTGTAATTGTGATGGAGGTCTTTTACATTAAGTAGCTTTTATTGCCATCGCTTTGCTTGATCTAACTAGTTCTTTTAATACGTCTGACATGGTCTTTGTAGTGCTCAACAGGTTTTAAATGTACTGGACTAGAGGGTGGAGAAGCCTGTAGAAACATCCTTTGTGGAAGACTAACTGTAAAGAGTCCTGGCCTTGGAAATGACGATTGTGGTCCAGTTTCTTCCCTTCCTAAAACAGTTTCATCAAAATAGTAGTAGTGACTAGAAAATAAGATGTCACTTCTCCCCTGCCTAATGCAGAGATGTGGGTTAAAAAACCCAGTCACTCCACTCATTTCAGTATACGTAAAAGTTCCGGTTTTGGAAGCCCCTTGACTTTCATAAATTCCATAGCCAGAAGGGACCACTGTGATCATCTAATCTAACCACCTTTATAACACTGACCATAAAAATTCCCCAAAAATAATTCCTAGACCATATTATTTTTTTTAAATAATATCCAATCTTGATTTTAAAATGGTCAGTGATGGAGACTCCACCACAACCGTTGGCAAGTTGTGCCAATGGTTAATTACCCTCACTGCTAAAAATGTCTGCCTTATGGCCAGTCTGAAGTTCTCTTTTCAACTTTGAGCTATTGGATCATGTTATACCTTTCTCTGCTAAACTGAAGAGCCCAGGATTAAATATTTGTTCCTTGTGTAGATATGTTAAGATGCTATAGCTGAACTGGTGAACCAAGAGGAGTAAATAACGTAAACCGGAATTTTGAGATGCTTTGTATTTAAGATGCCTGAAACCATGGTAATGGACACATTAGAAATGCCTGGGCAGATAAAAATGGAATTGAAGCATATAATTGGGCTATCCATGTAATGTTGATGATCCTTCAGTCATCTGTGTGTGGCAAGTGTAACAACATTTAGTTAGAGATCATAAGTGAATTTTGTGATCTTAAGCGCTGGATTGGCTACCATGCCCCCCTATGAGCATATCCACAGACCAGGCCCAGCAAAGGCAGCAGCAGGTTGAACTTCCCTATGTAGTCCTAACATTGTACCTCATTCCTGACCTGGAACAGCCATCTCCACATAGGTAAGAGGATATACTATTCTTATCAGCAAGTTAAAAAAAAAATGGGTTGGATGAATGGACTATAAAATGGATAGAGAACTGGCTAAAGCAAAGGGCTCAGTGAGTAGTGATCAATGGCTCCATGTCTAGCTGGCAGCCGGTCACAAGTGGAGTACCACAGGGGTCGGTCCTGGGGCTGGTTTTGTTCAACATCTTCATTAGTGATCTGGAGGATGGGGTAAATTGCCCCCCTCAGCAAGTTTGCAGATGACACTAAGCTAGGGGGAGAGGTAGATACCCTGGAAGGGAGGGATAGGATACAGAAGGACCTAAACAAATTGGAGGATTGGGCCAAAAGAAATCTGATGAGGTTCAACAAGGACAAGTGCAGAGTCCTGCACTTAGGACGGAAGAATCCCATGCACAGCTACAGACTGGGGACCGACGAGCTAACCAGCAGTTCTGCAGAAAAGGATCTGGGGGTTACAGTGGATAAGAAGCTGGATATGAGTCAGCAGCGTGCCGTGGTTGCCAAGAAGGCTAATGGCATATTGGGCTGCATTTCCAGCATGTAATAAGTGATTATTCCCCTCTATTCGGTATTGGTGAGGCTGCATTTGGAGCATTGTGTCCAGTTTTGGGGCCCCTCCCTACAAAAAGGATGTGGACAAGTTGAAGAGTCTAGCGGAGGGTAACGAAAATGATTAGGGGGCTAGAGCACATGACTTCTGAGGAGAGGCTGAAAGAACTAGGCCTGTTTAGTCTGCTGAAGAGAAGAATGAGGGGGGATTTGATAGCTGCCTTTAAGTACCTGAAAGGGGGTTCCAGGGAGGATGGAGCTAGGCTGTTTTCAGTGGTGGCAGATGACAGAACAAGGAGCAACAGTCTCAAGTTGCAGTGGGGGGGGTCTAGGTTGGACATTAGGGAAAAAGTTTTTGTCACTAGGAGGGTGGTGAAGCATTGGAATGGGTTACCTAGGGAGGTGGTGGCATCTCCATGTTTAGAGGTTTTTAAGGTGCAGCTTGACAAAACCCTCGCCGGGATGATTAGGTGAAGATATCCTGCTCTGAGCAGGGGCTTGGACTAGATGACCTCCTGAGGTCCCTTCCAACTCTAATCTTCTATGATATAGTTCCATCACTGTAGCCATTCAGATCCCACCCCCCCTTCTGTTGATCCTTCTAACAAGGTTTTGTAATATGGAAGCTTTCCCCCAACACCCCACTGGAAACTAGGCAGAGATCACACTGTTCTCACAGCAGGCTGTTTATACAGTTATTAGATGATCACTTTTGGTCGCTAATGATGTGGGGATGACTAGTACCAAATTGACCTGGTTATGAGAGGCTCATCAGCCTATTCCATCCAATCTTTCCTTTGCTATCCTACCCAAAAACGAACGTACCCTTCCAGCACCACCAACCCACAACATGTGCAGACCTATTGCTGCACAAGGATGTGATGGTATTTCTTCTGTCTGATGACCAAGAGTGTAATAATAAGGAAGCTTAGCTATCATCATATGATTGAATTAGGTGTCATCTTCCAGAATTGTCAGTACCTTGACAGACCATTCAGGATAACATCATGCCACTTCCATTCTCCTATACAACTGACCAAAACTGTGATCCTGTTCAACTACAGACAGTGTCTCCTTAGAGATAATGACTCAGCCTTCTGCAATTACTGCTCCTATAGTTTTGCTTTATGGTAAATTGCTGCTTCTCTTCAACAAAGACAGAAAGGGCTTTCATATAAAAGTTCCTGCTTGTAATGAAGAATCCTGCTTTCCTGTATTTATGCAAAAAAGGCTTTTCAAAAGCAAGCTGTTTCTAAAAATTATTCTTCAAGTGCTTGCTCATGTCCATTCCTAATTTAGGTGTGTGTGCGTGACACATGCACCCATTTTGGAAATATTTTTTCCCTCAGTGGTACCCGTAGGGGCCGACTCTTGTGACCCTTGCAGCAGCACATGCGCCCACATATAGGCACTGCCGATCGTCGTTCTACCTCCCGCCTTTCAGTTCCTTCTTACCACCAGTGACGATGCTGGAACATCTCTTGCTTTGCAAGTCTTTCTCGAAACCCAGTGGTTTATACAGTAATACCCTGACTTATGAGTTTAATTCGTTCTGTGACCGAGCTCGTAACTTAATTTGCTCGTATTTCAAAATAATTTTCCCCATTAAAATTAACTGAAATGCTATTAATCCGTTCCCGCCCCCCAAAAACCACCCCAATTTTTTTTACATAATTTTAAACTATGAAAAATAGCTTCATCCAGCCCGCGCCACCTCCACTCCAGCGCGGGGCGTCCCCTCCCCCCCATAACACACGCACAAGAACAAGTCAGCCAGCTGAA
This sequence comes from Mesoclemmys tuberculata, assembly GCA_007922155.1. Classification (NCBI taxonomy): domain Eukaryota; kingdom Metazoa; phylum Chordata; order Testudines; family Chelidae; genus Mesoclemmys; species Mesoclemmys tuberculata. Next base: position 108,063,525 of record ML675616.1, read on the forward strand.
GCGTCCGTGCACCCTTCCCCGCCCAGCTGTGCGGATAACAGCACCTCCCTGCCGCTCCGCCGAGCGTCTCCTCCCCCCCCCCCCCGCACCTTGCCACAGGGAGCCCAGCGTGAGAGCCTGGCCATGCCGCCGCCGCCGCCTCCCCTCCCATGAGTGTCTCTCCTTAGTAACCATGCCCGCATCCCGCCTCCGCTGGTGAGTTACCGTTCCGGACGGGCTGACAGCCCCACTGCTCTCCCTCCATGCCCCGCTCCCATTCTTCGCACGTCCTCCAGGACTGCCCGCTGCCTGCCTTACACAGCCTCCCCCAGCCAGAGGAGATCTCTGCTTCCCCCACTCCTTCCCCTGAAAAGGGAACTCCCAGGAGAGCCAGTCTCAACTTGCCATGCAAAAGTTGTAAGCTCACTCGTAACTCAGATATTGGCTCGCATCTCAAAGCAAAAAATCGACCGAGCGACAACTCGCATCTCAGAAAACTCGTAAGTAGATTCGCTCGTATGTCAAGGTTTTACTGTACTTCTTTGTTGTGTGTTTATAGTTACTGTTCATTGTAGTTAGTTATAGTATTGTAGTAATTAGAGTCCCATGGTCGGGGCATGGCCCTGTTCCCCGAGTATTAAACCCTGCTCTTCATGTAAGAAGCCTATGCCAAGGAGTGACCCACATCAGAGTTGCCTGAAGCATCTAGGGGAAGCTCATATCCATGAGAGGTGCAAGATCTGAAAACATTTTTGCCCATGGATGAAAAAGGACCAGGACATTCGAAGAAGTTAACAGGGCACGAGGCGAGGCCTGTGTATTGGGCCACCAACCCCTTCCACCTCCAAAGGGTCCTTCGCCACTGCAAGCTTTGACCCCTGCACCGGGCCCCCCACTGGCTCTGGGGAATGGAAAAGGCCCTTGTCACCTGGTGGTGCCATCAACTCTGGAGGCTTTTCAAGCAATGAAAGCTCTCCTGTCAATGCTGGTATCACCAATGCTGAGACACAGCAGACTGCACCGAGACTTGGCGCTGGCACAGGTGGGTACTGTGTCAAGGGGCAAGCTGAGTGCCAGGTCTGCCTGATAGTCCCTGTCTCCCAGGCACTGTTTGCAGTGTGCAGCTGGTCCCCGGACAGGAGACCATGGTGTTCGGGCCAAGGCAGTGAAAGATTGTCCTGCCTCCAGTCTCTGGAAGATTGGCACCAAACATCGGAGTATCAGTACTGGAGCTCGAACAGCGCAGGTCACTGGAATCCCGGCGTGTTTCCCTGGGATCTCAACCCCACCTGCCAGTCCTTACAAAAAAACGAAGGACAAGAGCCGGTCCTGTTACAGCCGATGCTTGGGATCTCCGTGCCGTTCGCTGGCACCAGAGCACCACAACTCCCCATGTGGTGGCAGGAGATGTTCCACCTTGGCTGTCGGATAGCAGCACCTCTTCCTCGGAAAGTGAGGAAGTGGTTCATACAGTGCAGATCCCTGCCTCAACATCGGACTTCCTGACAATGCCACCAATGGAGTTATGGCTGCCAGGATAGTGGCCGTGGCCATGGCCTTGCTGGTGGGGGTTCCCACAGACTGGTTTTAGAAGAGGGGCCTCAGTGCTGAAGTCCTCTATTCCCCAGAGCTCGGCACTGCACCTGGTCTCGGAATCTGACCAGGGGCTATCACCTATCTCAAGTCCGAGGGACACTACCCCAACCAGAGTGATGGCCCCTTCCCTGCCCCATCTACCAGCCTCTTCCTCTTCATCACCAGACAAGGCAATAGTGAGCCCTTCATCAGGACCTTTTAAGAAGTGTTGGCAGATGACAGAACAAGGAGCAATGGTCTCAAGTTGCAGTGGGGGACGTCTAGGTTGGACATCAGGAAAAGGTTTTTCACTAGGAGGGTGGTCAAGCACTGGAATGGGTTACCTGGGGAGGTGGTGGAATCTCCGTCTTTAGAGGTTTTTAAGATGCAGCTTGACAAAAACCTCGCTGGGATTATTTAGCTGAGGTTAGCTCAACTGAGCTTTGAGCAGGGGTTGAACTAGATGACCTCCTGAGGTCCCTTCCAACTCTAATATTCTATGATTCTAAGAAGGATGGCATCCAATTTGGGCCTCAAAATAGAGGGGCTGGATGAGCCTATGGATGACCTGTTTGGGATCCTGTCATCAGCAGCGCCCAGTAGAATGGCTCTCCTTGTCCATGAAGGGGTAATCAAACTAGCCAAAACACTGGCAGACACTGGCCTCCTTGCCCCCCACATCAGAGGGCAGAAAGGAAGTATTATGTACCGGCAAAGGGGTTTGAGTACTTGTACATCCACACCACCCCAGGATCACTAGTGGTCACGGCTGCCAATGAAAGAGACAGACAGGGCAAAGTGAGCTCTATGCCTAAAAATAAAGAGACGAAAAAGGCTGGACTTGTTTGGACAATTTATTCCACCGCTAGCCTACAGCTATGGGTAGCAAACTAGCAGGCACTGCTAAGCAGGTACCACTTCAATGTCTGGCAGTCACTAGAAAAGTTTGCAGACTCATCGCACCCCTTCAGGCAGGAATTTGAGGCCATCTTGGAGGAAGAGAGGATGGTAGCCAGGGTGTCCCTGCAAACAGCCTCCCTGGACTCTGCAGCCAGAACCACGGCATCAGTAGTGTCAATGAGAAGGCTGCAGTCCTTGGGCCTTCGATAAGAAGTTTTACAGTCAATCCAGGACCTCTCTTTAATAGCGCGTCCCTATTTGCCGAACAGACTGACTCTTGGCTACATGGCATGAAGGACTTGAGAGCAACCTTGCAGTTCCTTTGCCTGTACACCCCACCTTCATCCAGGAGGCACTTCAAGCTTCAGCAGTTCTGAGGCCATTCCCATAGTGACTTCTACAGGAAAAAGAATAAGGGTTATAAGAAACATCAGAGCCACTTATCTGCTGCCCCCCAACCGAGCTCCAGCCTCCATAACTGGGGTGGAAAACAGACCTTTTGAAGGTGAGCCCAAGGGTGACCTACCAGTTTCAACCATGGACCTAACCCCTCTGCTATTCTTTTCTTGTTTAATCCCTTTTTTCCCAGCCTGGGCTACCATAACATTGGACCTTTTGGCTGCTCAACACAGTGGCCACTGGCTACATCCGCCAGTTTGCCTCATTTCCACCTTCCCACCCTCCTTCCCCCTCCCTCTTTGGGGACCCCTCTCTTGAGCAACTTATCAGACAAGAGTGCAAGCACTCTTGCAGGTGGCTGCAGTGGAAGAGGTTCCTCAGGCCTTTTTTTACTCTTGGTACTTCCTGATTCCAAAAGCAAAGGGAGGTCTGAGGCCTGTCCTGGGATTAAGACACCTCAACAGGTACCTCAGAAGGTTAAAGTTTCATATGGTTTCCCTAGCCACCATCATTCCTTCACTGGTATGGCACCCTTGATTTAAAGGACACCTATTTTCACATCTCGATCTTGCTGGGTCACAGAAAGTTCCTGCAATTTGTGGTGGGGGATCGTCACTATCAATTCACAGTGCTTCCATTTGGCCTCTCAGCTGCACCAAGGGTCTTCACCAAATGCATGTCAGTGGCAGAGGCGTACCTCCGGGGAACGGGTACAATTCCTTACCTGGATGATTGGCTTGTTGAGGGCATGTCTCAGGTCCAGGCCAGCATCGCAACTATTCAGAGCACTTATCAGGTGCTGGGCCTACTAATAAACTAATAGAAATCAAGATTAGTCCCAGTACAGAGGATACAATTCATCAGGGCGGTCCTAGACTCTACCAAAGTCAGAGCATTCCTTCCAGAGGACAGGCTCTGGGCAATGTCAGAGGTTATAGCCCGTATTTCAGCCCATCCTCTCACCTCAGTGAGGGTATGCCTCTGCCTCCTAGACCACACGGCGGCCTGCATATATGTAGCTCGGCATGCCAGATTGCACCTCAGGACCCTTCAGATGTAGCTTGTGTCAGCATATTCGTCAGCCAGACATCACCTAGACAGGATACTTACTGTCCCTCCACAAGTACTCACTTCTCTGAGGTGGTAGATGGAGCTGTGTCAAATACTCTCGGCATACCCTGCCTCAGCCGTCGATATCTCTAATCTCGGATACCTCAGATTTAGTCAAGGGGGCTCACTGAGGACCCAGGACACGCTGTCTGCAAAGGAACTGGTGTTACACATCAACATCTGGGAGCTCAAGGCAATTTGCCTAGACTGCTCAGTTTCCCTACCACAGCTCTTCAACAAGGTCGTGCAAGTCCTCATGGACAATACAGCTTCCATATACTACATCAACAGGCAGGGTGAGGTCCAGTCCCCCGCCCTATGTCAGGAAGCAATATGTCTATGGGATTTTTGCATCAGCCATGGCATTCACCTGGAGGCGGTGCATCTCCCCGGAATCAGCAACTCTTTAGCGGACCACCTCACAGGTCTTTTTGCTCTCACCACAAGTGGTCCCTCCCCCTGGAGGAGGTCACTCACCTCTTCCAGAGGTGGGACAATCCCCGAGTGGACCTCTTCGCCACCAGGGACGACAGAAAATATAGTCAGTTCTGCCAAGGGATCAGCGAGGGTTCTCTAACCAATGCCTTTCTCCTCTCTTGGTTGCGGAATCTAATGTATGCCTTTCTGCCAATACCCTTAATTCACAGGATCCTCCTAAAGGTGAAGAGGGACAAAGCATGGGTCATCTTAGTGGTGCTGGCATGGCCTGACAGCATTGGTTTGGGATGCCACTTGAACTGATAGGGCCAAGGCAGTGGATGCTTCTGTTACGTTTGGACCTATTGTCCTAAGATCGAGGTCATCTACTCCATCTGGAGCTAGCATCCCTGCACTTGACTCTATGGATGCTCCATGGCTGAGAAGAGAGAAGCAAGCCTGCTCAACCCAAGTTCAGTGAATCCTCTTAAAGAGCGGAAAGCTGTCTACCAGATCGGCTTACCAGACTAAGTGGAAACGCTTTGCCTGTTGAGTGGCCAAGTGGGGCATTTCCCCAATGGAGGTGTCACTTCTACAATCTTGGATGCTTGCTCCACTTAATCCAAGGGGGGTTGACCTTCTTGTCTATTAAGGTCTATTTAGCGGCCATATCCACTTTATACCCTCTGGGTGGGGGTAGGACAATTTTCTTCCACAAAATGATGGCAAGATTTCTGAAGGGCTTGGAAAGACTTTCTCCCAACACACGATCCCTCTCCCCAGTGGGATCTGAATTTTACCCCTTCTAGACTCAATAGGCCTCCCTTTAAGCCCCTAGCCTTGTGTTCCCTTACGCACCTTTCCTGGAAGGTTGCTTTCCTGGTGGCTATTACATCTGTGAGGCAGGTGTCAGAGATCAGGGCATTAACCTCAGAGCTTCTATACATTGCGTTTTATAAGGAGAAGTTCCAGTTATGCCTGCACCTGGCCTTTTCATGAAGGTTGTCTCATTTCCACCTTAATCAGGACATATTCCTGCCGGTATTCTGTCCCAAGCTGCATAACTCCAACAGCGAGGGTGCCTTCATAGCTTTGACATGAGAAGTGCTTTGCATTTTATATTGATAGAACCAAGCCCTTTCGTCACTCTACTCAACTCTTCATCATGGTCGCGGATAGAATGAAAGGATTGCTTTCTTTTACATCTTCTGCAGTGTAAGGTTAAGCCAATAGTATCTATTTCTATGATTTAGATGGGAAGCTAGGAGCCTAGAAGGTTAAGAAGTGAAAGCAGATAAAATTTCAGCATTTTTGCATGGAGATTCCATAGGGTTTTTTTCCTTACCAGAATCCTGTTTGCCCCTGTTTTCTAACTCTTTGGAAATGGGGTATAGCAAGTGATCTTCTTTCCCAGCTATCACTTGATTGGTGGATTGATTGTTATAAAAATCCTGTCAGGAAGTGATTTGATTTGAGGACACAAAGCAGGTGGTGGTGGTTGCTGGAAATCTGGATTTGCAAAAGAAGAGGGTCTCTAGGGACAGAATGTGGGATGGATTGATTGAACTTACCCCTCCCACTCTTAACCTTTTTTGTGAGGTTTTGAACAAGTCATGAGGGGTTAGTGCTCAAGTTGAGCTAAAATTAATATAATTCTGGCTGGCTGCAGGTTAGCCATCAGTCCAAATTGATGGATTAGCATCACATCCACTAAACTTTTAGGTAAAAATTGACTTTTCTTTTGAGTGTTAAACTAGGTTGATGGAGCAGTTAACAGGGAGAATTTCAGTTAATACTTGTTTTGACCTTGCTTGACAGTCTCTACTATTACCTTCATTTATAGTAACTTGATTGATTGTCTTGAAGCTGAGCTCTGACAGCTTTTTCCAGAGCAGAACTTAACCAGATGTACGTTTTCAGATAAACTGAGTCACTGTTGTACATTGCAGTTTCATTTATATCCCTATTAATAAGCCCTAATATCTGTGCACATGGGTTCTGATAAGAGGTATTGGTACCCTCATTTTGATGATTCATGCTGATAGGTGCAGTTGGTGCTTGATTCTGTAGCTGTCATTTGACATATGGCAAATAGAAGCTGGACAGAATGAAAAATCAGTTATTATTGTGATGGGTCCCCATAGTCTACAAAATTCAAGGCATCACTTCATAAAAATTTATTCTGAAAATCCAGAATTAGTGTATAAAGTCAGCTTTCGTTTGTTAGCACAGATCCAAGTTATTGTGATTGACTATATTTGTTAGTAAGTAGGAGGGGAATTTGTATTCTGTAGGCAGTTTATGTCAGGGGCATCTGGAGCCTTGAAAAGGAAGCCCCTTTCATTTTTTGTATAAATCTGCATAAATTAAAATGAAGTTTTGTGCTTGGAGTATCATTGTATGAAAGCATTAAAAATTGATACGCAACTCAGAATGCAGACTTAAGGTACCATAAATACATTTCAGATGTAGAATGAAAATCAGTTACCTCCTGCACTAAACTTTTTCAGGAGATGAGCAAATATGGAATTTGACCACAGCAAATTGCATAGCAATATTTGCACTGGACAAAAAATTAAAAGAACAGACAGATGTTTAAACAGTAACTGAACTGATTTTTTAGAAGACCAAAAACAAGCCTGCAATTATCCATGAGCTGGTGGGGAAAATGCAAAACCAGTATATCTTTCACAAACTAGTTCATGTCATGACAACATATGCCTAGAATAAACCAAATTGTTGCAACATTCTGTCTTTTCAATTTACCGATATTGTTTCTCCTCCTTCTGATACCAGTGTCTCATTATGACATCAGTGTCACCCCTCTGCCAAACAGTAGCAGGTGTTTGAGGCCTTGCAGGCGGACTTATCAGTGGATGAGAAATAAGTGATGTGGATTGTCACTTTATCTATAGTTATGGGTTACTTTAACCAATTACCCAACCCAAGGTGAGGGTTTACACCTAGTTTAATCTGTTCGAGCTCAGCCCCCAAGATCAACTACAGTAGAGGGGTTACCAATGGAAGGGGGACTACACCGTGCACAGCAGAGAATACATAGTGCTCTTTCTAAAATAATTGCTTTTATTAACCAAACAAAAAACACACATGCTGCAGTCAGGTAAAGGAGAGAGTGTGAGACACCAATGCAAAATGCATAACATTTGCATTACTCACAGCATGCCTTGTGGAAAAGCCTGGAGTGCTCATGTTCAGTCTCATTCTCACCATCATCATCCTCACCAGTGGTGGTCATTCTGGCATCTTCCGCCATGGAGGCCAGGAGACAGCTTTATTCCCAGGATACTGAGACACACTGGGTTTTTATTTTTATCTCTCACTCACTCACTCACTCACTCACTCACACACACAATGAAGGTTTTAACCCCTATTTTCTTATTTGAACTTCCAGACCTTGCTGTATGTGGAGCGCCCGTTTTTCATAGGCTAGCTCCTTAGTTTCTCTTTTCCTCATTAACATTTGTGTCAATTTGTCATCATAGTAACAGGCAATAACCTTAAGGAAGTCTCTAACATGTTACCCTAGCTACCAGTGGTCATCTTCTTGTGTCTACTGCCATCTCTCATAGACACTATTATCCAAAGTCAGTAGTTATTTTCAAAACATCAGCATATCACAAACACAGACACAAGCCCAGCAGGTTTATTATTTATTTACTTACGCTAACTTATCTGAAGTACTAAGGCCTAATTTGGCTAAACTGAATATTGAACTCATTACAAACTGAAAGCCTGTGGGTCCTGTGCTACAACATTAATTAATATGTACATGTCACCTTTATATCCTAAATATACCTGACACCTTTTATCCTTGGCTATGGGAGTCCTGGTATGTTCTAACTGTAACTTTATATTTACACACATACATCAGTCTTGGAACAGACTTGGTCAAAACAACATGCAGGCAAAACCCTCTTTGAAAAATGTCAGCCTGGTTCCCAGGGAGCAACTTTGACTCAGAAATCAGTCTCATTAGAGTCTAGGCAAGAGAACAAAGTCTCCTGCTATTTGCACAGTCCTCTACACAGAACCTTGTATAACAAAACCACTACATCTAGAATATATGTGTTTTTTTTAATTTTTATTTAAAATTTTTATACCACACATTTTCTCAGTGAGATGCTCTAATTTTAATAAATATTCTCATTTTTAATAGTGGATAGGGCTAAGTTTGCAAGGCCTGTTTTTCCTTCTCTTTTCTATTTTTCTGTTTCGTTTGCATACATAGATGAGCAGGCATTTACTCTGATGCATAAGTAGAAATGGGTATGAAGGCAGCCATTCTGTCTCTCAGACTTTGAACATATGTGTACATCTGTATACCTGCTCCTGAAGAGAGCTCACTCTTAAAGGTAGTTAGGTCATTCATTGGTAAAAGTTGTATATTAAAAGGAGTATCATGACTGGTCTGTATTGCAACATATAATACTGCTTAAGGTTTATAATTTATTATATGCTTAAACAAAGCTACTAGGTCTATTAAGTATCTAATACTCCCATCTGAGACTCGTTCTCTTGCTCTAATGGGTCTCTGGTTTTCCTCTCCTATTGCACTCCATATCTCAATCCACCTTCTGAAATCTGTAGAGTCATCTTTTTAAACTTCTGTGGCATAGATTTGCTCAACTTCCTTAACAGTGGAAGCTCTCCATGCTTTCATGATAGACCTCTCCCATTCCCTACTACGAGAGTCTCTCCTGAACCCCACCCTTTGACATAATCTAGGGTAACCTAAACAAATCTCTTGAACCAGTTCAGCCATTTCGATAGATCCCTTTTAATCTTTCCTCCTTTTATAAAATTTTGGCAAAAACCCTTCATGCCCTTTGAATGGGATTCCAGTGCTTTTCCTAGCCAGCCTTGTTTAGAATCAACTGTTGCCTCCCTTACTTAGGGAAACTTTCTCATCAGCTATCTGTTTGGATTTCACATTAAGAGTTCCTTTGGTTGCATTTTTTGTCTGTCTCCTCCCCCACTTACTGATGCTCTGTACTAAAGTTTCAAGACTTGGAAGTTTTCCTGCCTGTGTATAAAAGCCCTAACATCAGTTAGTGCATTTTTGTTTTTAAACCAACCAACCAACCAAAAAAAAAAAAAAAGTCAACCCCCTCCTCCCCCAACTTTGTAACAAACCTCTTTTATGCATAACAATCCTGTTTGGTTTTTTTCCAGTTTGCTTCTGCCAAGCATCTGCTTCCACCTCTCTCTCTCCCCCACAATCCAACCACATCCTTAATTTTAAAAAAATTCAGAATTGTCATATAGTTGGGTTCACCTGGAGAAATATGACCCTCCCAGAGCCAGTCAGCATTTCATGTCAGTCAGGCAAATTGACAGCCTATTTAACTTCTTCCACTGGTACATGGTTTATCTGCTGTTTGGATCTAAGTAATTTGTAAGAGATATGTTTGCTTTGATGTCATTAAATGCCTGTACAGGCTGTGAAAGGCATTTATCTCTTGTGCCCAAATAGAAACAGCAATCAATGTAACTGGTAAGGAAAAACCAACATGAAAACCTAGGGGTTTTTCATGTAACAAATGCTGCCCTGTGAATGAAAATCAGGTATACAGACTGAGGCACTGAAAATAGGTTCATAGATGGCTTAGAACTTCAGCATTTATTGGACATCTTAATTTGTACCTTTTAGGACATAGCAACAGAAATAACTATCCTCATAAGTGTTTAATATGTAGTCCTTCTGATCTATAACTTGATATCTGATGCATTCTTATAACTATTTAGCTTTTTATTTTAAGAGGACATGCCATGTTCCAATCTCATTATGCCATACTCACATAGGTCATCTACTTATTTAATCAGTGTGCCTAGCTCTGACTGATGGGTAATTTGTGGGAAGGCAGCTTGCCTTGTCATAGTAAAGTGACTTAATACAGAAAATGGGGAGAGGGTTCAAAGGCAAGGAAAGATTTCCCTTTAGATCCCTGTAAATATATAAAAGTTTCTGTTTAGCATTAAGGATAATAGATGTTGTTAAAGTAATTTTAAGAGAGTCTCTGGCAAGGATTTAAAAATAACCACCTAAATATTTCCTGTTTGGTGGCTTTGTCCTGCTATAAAGCAGTGTTTGTAAGCCTGGCACAATAATGCTATTGTAGGAATATAGTAAACACTGGTGTTTATTATAAACATCCCTTCCACACTGATATTTGTTTTAATTTTTAAACCAACAATTGAGATCTGTGTTGCTCTGTTTTTTTTTTTTTTTTGGTTGTTCTTTATTTGCATTGTATCATTGGCCTGGATGAATGAGTTTGCCACTATTTCAGGGGAATTACTCCTAGTGCCCTTGGAAATTTTACAACTGGAACGTCTCCAGAGTTTGGATTATTTCACAAGATTTTTTTTTTTTTTAAGAGAAAAAGATTTCCCCTCTTAGTTAAAATTTAGCACTAATAAACTCTCGTGACTACCCAATATGCTGTCTGTTTAATTTTCATGCTGTTCTGGAAAGCTGTTGAAATACTGTGTACCACTTTTACTTATTTATAGCAGTAAAATGTGACACATGATTGGAGTGTGTTAACAAATTAAGACACACTTATATTCCACTTCATTTTATCTCAGAGATGATGATATTTTTATGGTTTAAAAAAAGACATGATTTTTACTCTGAACAAACTTTGTTTAAAAAAATTATTTAAATTAGCTAGCAACTAGCTTCCCTAAACATGTAATTGATGGCATATATTCAAAGCAGAAAGGTAGCGTTAAACATACAGAGCCCCTGTAGACATCTTCACAACAAAATTAATCTGTCTTCATTTAGACATACGGAATATAAAGTTGTGGCAATGAAGTCTCAAAGGTCTATTAAAGTTATTCCCCACGCTGAAAGTGCAATTGTGTAGATGTGCAAAAAATTACTTTAAACTGTCCTTTTTAAGCCCTGTACCGATCAATTTTCAAAACCAGCTGTTCCTCTTGGAAGTTGGAATTCTGTTGGGCCCTATGTAGTCCCGAGTCATGGCTACTTTATTCTCTACTGTATATATCTTCCTTTCACAAGTTACTTCTAAATGCACTGAGATAAGGGGATGGTGGGTGGCGTGGTGTTTCAGGTTGAGTTCTGGAATTTGTTTGCCAGAGTTTGACCATCAGGGCAAAGCCTATTAAGATGTTATGGAGCTGCCTGGGAAATAGGGTGACCAGATATCCCAATTTTTATAGGGACTGTCCCAATATTTGGGGCTTTGTCTTACACAGGCACCTATTACCCTCTATCTCCTGTCCTGATTTTTCTCACTTGTTGTCTGGTCATCCTACTAGGAAACTGGTAGGTTTTGGGTGCCTCCTTTCTTTTTATTTATGTACATATATTAAAGAAGAAAGGAGGTGTGTGTGTGTGTGTGTGTGTGTGTGTGTGTGTGTGTGTGTGTGTGTGTGTGTGTAATAAAAAATAAATACATATATGAGTGGCTGGTGTTGAGATACACTGTCTACTTGAAAATCAGATTTCTTTTGGAAAAAGTTTTACGTAGTATTGACGGTATTTTGTTATCCATTCAACAGTTGTCACCGTTTTTTGGCAGTTGGTTTGTCTGGTGGTTTTTAGAGTTCTCAGAATTAGTCACAGAACTGAGCTCCAAAATCCAAAGATTAACGTTTTGGGTTTTGTGTTAATTAGTTCTATTATTTGTTTATGAAGAAAATATTACACACGTGAACAGAATTCAAACTGATACAGAGCTGACTGCCTGTGTCTGCAAGCAGCCTGAAACAGTAACTGTAAGACGGGTGAACTGGCTTATTCTCAGTAGGGTTTCATTCTGAAATCCAATATTGACAATGTCAAATGTTTCACTGCTGATTATTTTAATAGAATCTAGGTAATGTTCTGCTGTCACAATCTCAAATTGCCTCCTATGCTCTCAGGTGTCAAAAGCTCCCACTGTTATACCTACAGCTTTCCCTGGCATCTCCTCTGATTCAGTGGTGCCTTGTCACGCAATAATTCTTGGCATGTTGAAAGCTGACAATGATGAGACAATTGAAAATGTATTGATGAATATCAAAATAAATAATACAAGGGATACTGCATGGGCTGTATTAATTTTTCACGTTTGATTCATATAAATTTCTCCATTTTTATGATGTAAATGGTGTTGTCAAGGAATTTTGCATCTGCTTTGCAAAAGTACTGTAGAATCCATGAACCTTACCACTGATTTTATTCTAGCTTGCTACAGGTGACCATATTACGAAGGATGGGGTGTGTGCGCGTATCCGTGTGTGCGTTCGTGCGTGCGCGCTTCTAATTCTGTCCCCCCCAAATATTTTGTTGACGTTTCATGTGCCTGGGGTATTAACATAATTAAATACCATATGATACAGTACTTCAGCCATTTACCAAAAAATGATCACCGATCTAATATTTAACCCCATGTATGCAATATAGATGTAAGAGTGAACATATGGAAACTTTTTATCTGGGAGTTAAAATGTGGACGAAATTCTATGGCCTATGTTATACAGCAGGCCAGACTAAATAATCCCAATTGTCCCTTCTGCCCTTAAAATATATTAAAGTATTACTTGATCTGGGGGTATCAAGAGTAGTTCAGTTATAGAGTACACAGCCTGTTACCATGGGGCAATACTCAGTACTGTCTTGGAGTAGTGCTAGTCTAAAAAGCCCTATCTTATGTTTTTGATCTCACATTACAAATGCCATATCTAGCCATAAAATATGAACCACTTCACTAGTCATAAAATATAGCCAAACTCTGGGGTGGTCCACAGCAACTGTTGAACAGCATAGAATGACCCTATGCAAAAGACTGGTAGATGAAGTGAAGAGTATCCTATCTTAGTGAAATGGCAAGGGGAATTTAGAAAGACAGAATGTGATTTCCCCAAGTGCCGTTTGTCCAGAACAGATGCTTACTAGCACCAGAATGGATTGAATAGTACTGAGGAAATAGTAAATTCATTTGACTTTGTTCAGTTTTTGGGGTCATGAATCTATGGTAAAAACATTACAGATTTTTACTTATCTGAATAAAGTATTTGAAGGAATTTACCGAACAGTCAAAGTTAATGTTAACAAAGTTAACCTTTTGATTATTTGCCAGGTGACTGGGATCATTCATTATTTATTACTTCAAATTGGCTTGTAGGATGCATGATTTAGATGGCCTGCGTTACACAACCAGAAAGTACATGTTTTTGTAGTGACCTCACTGAGACTTTGATTCTCTCTGGGAGTGTGTGGACTTGGAGAGTAAGGACTTGCTTGTCTTGTTGTCACGCATTTTGAACAGACCAGTATTTTTTCAGATCGGCATTACTAGTATTATCTAAGTCTGAATGGTTTATTGCTGTGGGTGCATGCTGGTTTGATGCCAGGAGGGAGGCTATCAAAGGACTGGCCTCCAAAATGTCATTCAGAGATCTGTCTGAATACTGTAATTATAGTCAAACATAAAGGTGTATGATCACCTTCCAAACATGGCAGGTAAATGAATGCTAAAGAGTTCAAACAAGCCCCTTCTTTTTGTGAATAGAGTTGGTCATCAGGGTGGGGAATTGCAATTTTTCTCTGATTTTTTTTTTTTCCACCCTGAGATTTGAAATTTAGTCAATTCTGACATTTTAAAAATTTCAATCATATTTATAGTTGGCCAAAAAGTGGCAGGGGAGAGGTTTTTTTTGGAACATTTCATCAATCCTCCCCACCCTCACCCCATTTCATTCTTCATTTTGAAAAGTGGAAACTTAAAAAAATTGACCAGTTCTGTTTGTAAACTATTCCATTTTTTCTTTTTTTAAATCCTAATCAACTCCTAAATTCAGTTCAACATGGCACACATTAAATGGATTAAAAACTAGGTAACTGATAGGTCTCAAAATGTAATTGTAAATGGGAAAGGAGCTGTGTTTCCAGTGGGGTTCCGCAGGGATCATCTCCTATGCCAGCACTACTTTTTCTTCCAGGTCATTGATAAAAATGACCAAAAGAGCTAATGCGATCCTTGGATGCATAAATAGGGGAATCTCGTGTAGGAGTAGTGAGGATTTTACTTCTGTATTTGGTACTGGTGCTATTGCTGGTGGAATACTGTGTTCAGTTATGATGCCCACAATTCAAGAAGGATGCTGATAAATTGGAGAGGGTTCAGGGAAGCATCACAAGATTGATTAAAAGACTAGAAAACCTGGCTTATAGTGATAGACTCAAAAAATTCAATCTATTTAGTTTAACAAAGAGAAGGTTAAGGGGTGACTTGATTAGTCTGTAAGTATCTACAGTAGGAACAAATATTTAATAATGGGCTCTTCAGTCTAGCAGAGAAAGGCATAGCAAGATCCAGAGGCTGGAAATTGAAGCTAGACAAATTCAGACTGGAAATAAAGTATAAATTTTTGTTTGGTATGGGTAATTAACCATTGGAAAAATTTACCAAGGATTCTTCATCACTGACCATTTTAAAATCAAAATTGGATGTTTTTCTAAAAGATATACTCTAGGAATTATTTGGGGGAAATTCTATGGCTTGTGTTGTATAGGAGATTAGACTAGGTAATCACAATGGCCTTGGAAACTATGGATCTAACATCTTTAGCTAAATTGAAAGCAATGCCAAGGGACCTTTAATGAATACATGAGTTCAGGTTTAAATCTCATTTCAAAGCATGACTCTCCAGCAGCACTCTGCCCACTAACATTCCGGAACACTGATTCATTACTGACTAAGGAGGAAGAGAGCTATTGAGTCATTGATGCCACTTCCTGCAATAGTCTGGTTTTCCATGTACTTAGATGGTCAAGCTACTAACCAGGTCTCTACTTACTTAGCTCCTGAAAACTGACAAGATCACAGCATTGGAAATAGGATATTAGATTTGCTTAGAGGCTTGAGAAAGAATGAAAAATTAGATTTATGGGATCAGAGACACATTCCATGTGCTCAATATTGGCCTGAACATTAGGATTCCACCCTTCTGCATCAATAAATGGAGATAGGGAGCTTCTTTTTGTTGTTGTTTTAAGCCCACTTCATTCCTGTTTGCTGTTGCAGCAAACCCTGTTGCTGTAAGCTCAGACAGTGTTCTTGATTTTTCCATGACCCGTCTCCATCAGCATTTTGTCAAGCTGTTTTGCACAGTCTGTGGATGTTTTTGACTGATTAATTGTCCACTCCCTTGTCCCGTCAACCCTTCCATTCCACTACAATTCAGCTCACAGTTCTGACAGTCTCTCCAGCTCTAGCAGCACCCTTGAAAATGGGCAAATTATCAAGAGCCATCCCGTTACACAAAAGATGGCCTTATTCCTCTGAGAGTCCAACTAAGCCCAGACCTACTGACTCAATATGCTCCGTACAGCCTTGTTAACATTCAACCCTGCTGGCATTTTTGCTTACCGTACTTGAGGGCCCTTTTTGGTAAACAGGCTTATTTTTATTCTCCATATGAAAATTGGCAGTTGGCTCATGCAATGCGTTAAGACTTCTTCATCAGTTTGAATGTAGGGGGTGTCTGTTTGTGGGACTTATCATCAATTCCTCTGATTCTCATCTTCACTTTGCTGCTGGTATCCACTGAGAGTAATGAAGAGGTGGGTGAGTTCCAAGCTACTCTAAAAAGGTGTTTGGATAGGGAAGTATTTTTCCTCCCTTTCTGCTGTCACAGGAAGTTTTGGCTGGTATAGGGAATAATCAGAAAGGAAACTTACTTGTTACCTCTAGCTTTTTCAGTGTTTCCAGCAAATGTTTCAGTATTACTATGCATACCTGCCTCATGTCTCTTAGGTTAGAGCTGCATATAAAAAATCAGGATTCCTTCTTCTTGACAATGTTATCTTTGGAACCAAGCTTTGGATTTTACTGTATTTTTCTGAATACAAGATTACTCGTTGTCTCTTCTTTTTTTCGCTCTCCCCCCCTTCAGAGAGAGTTAAACACAACACAATGTGCCTTTTCTTCCTGAACTTTCTGTTGTAGCTTTTTAATGACCTTGCACTTGTTCAGACTGGTGAGAGAGCGTAGCTGTAGTTCTATATATAATGATAAAAGCATCTCTTTTCTCCATTTCCTTGTTTGTGTCCCTTGTCATTATGACTGAGTGCTTGCTTCACCCTCATTTTTTTAATGCAGAATTGCTGAAGTGTAGATCTGCACATGCAAATATAATTTTATTTGCACTGGTATAACGCCTTCCAAGGCTCTCTGAGCAAATTACAAATATTAATAAATTTATCCTGAACACCTTAGAATATTTAGGCAAATATTTCTTCCAGTGTGTAGATGATATAACAAAGGGACAGAGAAGGTGGGGATTTTCAAAAGTGACTGCTGATTTTTGGAGTGCTTTAATTTTGGGTACCCAACTTGAGACACCTACAAAGGGCCTTGTTTTCAACAAGTGCTGAAAACTCACCCTTTGAAAATTAGACTGCTTTAAAGTGTCTCTGGTTGGCCACCCAACAACCAAAACACCCAAAGTAATGAGTCACCTGTTGAGAACGTTGGCCAAAGTGTCTTGCTGAAAGTCTCTCACAGGAAGTTTGGCAGAGCTGGGAATAGAACTGAGATCTCCTGGCTGTAATATCTGTGCTTTAACCCCCAGGCTTGTTCTCCAACCCGAAAAGCTGTCTTCAGAGGAGGACACGATTCTTTCCCTAGGTTGCACCAGGGTGTTTTCTTCCTTTCTTTAGATAACCAATGCAGGTCTGTTGCCTCTCCAGATGCATAGTGTTTCCTAAGGGGATTGCAGGTTGTCTGTTCCCTTAATGGACAGCCTAAGGGCAGGAAACAGCCTGTTCCTACTGCTGTCAGCTGTAGATTGAGCCAGGGTCAGTTGTGCCACCCTCCTGCCTCCCAAAATCCCTGCAAGTGGTTTTTGGTTTCATTATGAAACTGTGAAACAAGTGTACTGCAAAAGGCTTAAAATTATAAACGTCCTGTAGATGGTCAAATATTTAAATTGGGTTTACAGGGCAGAGGTAGATTTTACCAGAAAAAAAGTTCAAGCGTGAATGTCTTTTGATCCATCTCTGCATTACAACTTCACAGCAACCGCAAAGTGTCACTTACAGTTCTGGAATCAGGTATTTGTGTGGGTGGCTGGAGGTTGTTGCCCTTGAAGATTAAACAGGTTTTGGACCTATTGCTAGGTAATAGGGCGAAAATACTAGAATGGTCATCACTAAAGCATTCATAGATGATTGTTCTGAGTTTGCAGTCATTCTCATTTTTCCACTAAGTAGCAAAGTGAAAATTCAAATGTGAGAAAACTGAGACAGAACGTATCTGGGAACTTGTGGAGGGAAAGAGGACATGGAAAAAGACCACAGGAAGAAAAGATCACTCTAAGAAAATGTACTATATACAGAGGAAGGAAAGACCAGAATGTATACAGATGGTTGTACTTCACAAACAACTGAACATTTTTGGTTTCAAATAGAATCTTTGAATGTTAGACATTTTTGTCATGGAGCAGTGAAAAGAATGGAATTAGTGTCCTTCCTATAAAATCATACTTGTATTTATAGTTTAGTTAGCTGACCTTTTTATAGTTTATAATTAATCTTCACTTCAGTTATTCCACTGATCTACTGACTGCTGGGAAATTATGTAATACTTAATCATTGAAATAGCCAGACATAGTAATGTATGATGCCTGCTTCATTGTATGAAACTATTAAAAATGCTTAGAGCATAAACTGTATGAGTGTTACACGCACTATCGATGGCAAGGATTCCAAACTCGACCTCTTAATGTTTGTATGAACCAGTATACAAACTTAGTTATTGTCTCTCACAACTTGCGCTGCAGGTTGTATTGATTTTTAAACGTATTGAAATGCACCTTAGTCACTCCTTAGGCTAGCAGGAGAGAAGACTGCACCTTTAGCAACATGTCAATCTGAGTACAATCTTGTGTTTTCTCTCTTCTTCAATGTAACAGTTCCATTTCTAACCGATCACTAGAAAGAGAGGCTGTATGTTGTTTGAAAACTGGGATTCCAGGCTTTGAGGGCATAAAGCCCTAGCTGTTTTCAAGATAGCACCAAAATAACACAAGTAAAAGTGGGAAGAAAAAAGTAATATGGCAATCAGACTGAGGCAAGCTTAAAATTGAATATCATGTAGACTTGCAAGTCTAGAAAGACTTTTGTAGATTACAAATAGTCTTACTACAAATACTCCAAACTCTAGTCATTAGTCAGAAAGGAAAAAAATATGGTTTCCGTACATGTTTTTTATTTCTCTTGAAACAATCCTGTCTTCTATTTTGAAAAGCTGTGTCAAATTGCGATAAGCAGCAGAGTTTGCTTCTTTTTTCAACAGCATACAGCTGTGTCCAAATTTTGGGGTTATTTTAGTACAACTTCACAGAAAGAAGCCTTTTCATAAGAACTTCTCGTCTTCACTTGTTAAAAGGTCTGATAGCTACAAACTGCAGCAAGATTATCCTGTTGTGGAACAAATATCTATTTTGGATTCTAAAATGGTCTTTTGTTTTTCCATTAAAAACAAAATACAGAGCATACCACTGTTTACCAATTCTTTTATTTTTTCCTTAAAAAGAACTTAAGTATTTCAAGGATGGTGGCTTGATATATCATAATAAGCCAAAAGGGATTTATTAGTTTATATCCCATTGTTTTCCTGACTGGGTGTGCTTTTCTGAATCAGAGCCTTAAAAGATGGCTGTGGGTGTGTCTGTATGTTAGGATGACCAGATGTCCTGATTTTATAGGGACAGTCCTGATATTTGGGGCTTTGTCTTATATAGATGCCTGTTGTTAGTCCTGCTTTGAGCAGAGGGTTAGACTAGATGACCTCCTGAGGTCCCTTCCACCTCTTAATATTCTATGATTAACCCCTAGCCCTGTCCCGATTTTGCATTCTTGCCATCTAGTCGTCTGTCTGTCTGTCTGTCTGTCTGTCTGTCTGTCTGTGCGAAAGAGAGGGAGATTGAGAATGTACTCAAGAGTAAAGTAATTTATTTGCATTTTTTTAGGTTGTTGTGGAAAAGGATATGAGTCATAACATAGTATGGGAGGGTTTTGTTTTTTTTTAATCTTTCAATGATAAGGAAAAGGTTATTACAGAAGTATAATTTACAAACTTTATGCCTCATCCTGCAAAAGGCTTAAGCACAAGCTTAATTTAGCACATGAGTAGATCTATTAAGAAGTTAGGTACATGCATACATTTTGGAGTTACTTTTGTGCTAATGAGTGGAAAATATGATTAGGTACCCCATGATGATATCTCCACAGATGATGCAGTAAAGATTGGGGAAACAATTTCTGTGGAAATAAAAATGGCTTGACTAGAAACTCTTTATTTCTGCCTTTGTGTTCTGTGTCTGTAGGTGGGAGGGAGGGAGGAAATAGACCCCACAACATAAAGAAGCCTAAGTGTGTGTTCGCACATTTGTTGTGTGCCATTCCCTTAACATTTTTAGGTCTCTGATCATGTTCAATAGATTTGTTGTATGAGAGCTGACTCACGTTTTATTACAGTGATTTATACTTCAGATCAATCCAATGGAGAAACTAGGGATTTCTATTAGAATTGTAATGACAAACTAAAGCTGCACCAAACTGACAATGACTGATGGCTTTGACTATAAGCAAGAATGGGCTATATCTAAGTGCATGTCAAAAGAGTAAAGAAGTGAATTTCAGTAACAATAATGTCTTTGGTTTAAAGTTCTGTCAATCAAGGGAGGCAAAGGGAAGATGCAAAGAGATCTTTCCTGGCACTGCTTGACTGCAACTCTTGTCTGCTAAAAGGTTCACTATAGATTAGCAATTTTATACTAAATCTTTAATCCAATTTAAAGCATATATATGGTTGAGGAAAAATGGTATTCACATATGAATTTTAATTCCGCCATAATTGTATTTGAAAATCTCATATGCAAATAAAACATAAATTCCTTTTCTATCCTATTCAACATGTCTGCTCAATTTACTGATTAAAAATAAATTTTTAGTTCTGTTAGTAGCCCAGTAGTATTTTATTCTGACTCATGCATCAACAAAATGAATAGCTAGTTCTGGTTGCATAATCTTGTTAGTGTCTATCTTGTAAGGCAGAAAGACTATGGCTAGACCACTGAAATCTTCTCAGAGAGAGTAATGACTGGAATAGGTGCAGAGAAGGGTTACTAGGATGATCAGAAGAATGGAGGGCCTATTTTATGAAAGAAGACTAAAAGAGTGTGGCTTGTTTAGCCTAGCAAAACGAAGTCTGAGAGGGGATATGATTGCTTTCTACAAATATATCAGGTAGTATACACCAGGGAGAGGACAGAACTGTTTAAATTAAAGGGCAATGTTGGCACAATAAAAAATGGGTATAAACTGGCCATGAGTAAATTCAAGCTGGAAATTAGAATGTTTCTATCAAAGGAGTGAGATTATGGTACAGCCTTCCAATAGAAATAGTGGGCATAAGAAACCAAACTAATTTTAATATGGAGCTTGATTAGTTTATGAACAGGCTTATATGACTAGGTTTCCTGCAATAGTAGGAGACTGGACTCCATGATCCAGCAAGTCTCTGCCAGTCATATGTTCCTAACAGGATATAATTTTTAGTAGTAGTGTATTAGAACTCTGACTATCCAAATAGAACGGAGATGATGATTTTTTTTGGTTAAAAAGGGGTTTGGATCAATGGGAATGGAAAGGTTTTTTTTTATTTGCAAATGATTGTACATCACTGTCTATAATGTTACTTAGATACTGCAGATTTTTGGAGAAGTGTCTTAGGTAAACAAAGGTCTAATGCAGATGTGATGAGACATGGAAGAAATAATGCTGATAGGGATTTTAAAAATATGGAGACTTGTTCCAGTAGCTGATGCTGAACTAGGAATAACTAGATAAAGAACACATGAATCACATAGTCAGAAGATGGTACACAGTATACATCACCTTCCTGACACTGTTTTGTAGTGCTTTAGGGCACTGCGTACAAAGCGGATGGGTTATGGATAAATATTGGGATCAGACATCTGCTGCTGCCTACAACCATTTCTGAGTACTCTCTGTGTGTAGCTGAAACTCTCCTAGAATGGATCAAAGAAAATCACTGAACTTTAAAAAACAAAAAACTCCCACACTTTTTTCAAACAATATACTGCCATAATTGATACAGCTTTAGGTTCCTGTATAACCTTTATGCTGAGTCTTCTGGAGAGAGCTTTTTGTGGAGCTCTTGTTTTTCAAGCCAGTTAGGAAGCTAATGACCCACTCTAACCAGTAAACCTGGTGGCTAGTTTTTGACCTTGCCCCAGTTCAGATCTCCTTTTATATGACCCAGAAAAGGGCCCTGTTGCCCCTTTTTCCTAAACGCATTCTAATGTTGGTCACTTCTGCTCGGCAGTTTAAGGAATAGATCCCCTTTTATGTTTCTGGTGGCTTTCACATGGATCAAGTTCTGTTTTTTGTGCCCTTGTTCTTATTATCTGTTGTCCCAGTTTTGTTTGAGCAAGGAAGTCAGTAAGTAGTTTTTATTTAAATCCTACTTCAGAGCAGGAGCATTCAGAGCAATGCCTAAAGTATTGCCAACTCATGGTTTTATTGCAAGTCTTGTGATATTTCTTAAAGCCCCAGTTCCTGGAGATGTGTGGCTACACCCCCTAGCTCCCCCCCACACTTGTTTTAGCCATTGTGGTTGCAGAGAAAAGCTTTAAAATGTGTCCCCTAATGGCTCAAAGACCACTAGGAAAATAGAAAACCCAAATTTCATTTTTTTATTCTCATTATTTTAAAGCCAAATTCATGCTATTTTGGGGGCCTGAGTTGATATTTGAATATGTGGAGTTAGCAAGACAGACTCTCAGAAAGACACTTTTGTAGAGATGAGATACAGGGTTCTAAAGGAGTTTATACTCTGAGAATTTAGAAGTTTTTTGACAAATCTAATGTATAAAACAAAGTCATCTGTTGAGAAAACATCACTGTTTTTTAAAAAAGGAAAAAGGACGCCATAGACCTATGAATGCCAGAACTAATCAGAAAACTATACTATGTCCCTTTTTAATGTACGTCTGCTGTGTGGGCCTGAGTCTTCTCACGGGGGGCTTTAAACCCATATGATTCCACTGACTTCAGTGATGTACATGTGTAGGCATGAGGTGAGTCAGGCCCTGAATGTGCACATGGGTATGGACTTTCAAATCTAATAAAGCAATTTGTCCCAGAGCTTTGTGCTCTAGTAGGTTGGTTGTGCATGCCTTTGGTGCATGTTGGCAGAGTGCCTCCAACCACCTGAGAAATGTGCCAATAACAGGACATGGTGGTATAGCCTACTGCAATGAAAATATGGCTTTTTATTTTTTTTATGTTTGTAGATGATCTTTGTAAGGGTTTTGCAGTACATCCACCTGCTCTGGAAAAAAAGCAAAAGCAGGAAGCTAAGAGTCTAGCAGATGGGAAAAGTTATACATTGCCTTGCCTAATCTGAATATGTATTTTGTGTAATTTCCCCCTGGCAGCTTCTTGCCTATATGAATGCCCTCTCTCTTCTATAAAGTTCTTTGGACTATGTAAACTCTTTTGCTCTCCCCAGTGTTCTGGCTCCATTTTCAGCAGCAGCCTGTGGCCTATCACTTAGCTGACTCTTCATTTCTAAATTCAGAAGCTGTTCCAATAAACAATATCCAAAAACAACTGCCTCAAACAGCACAGCTAAATCATCTCTCAGTTAGGTCTAATGAAAGTGTTGCAATATTTAAAGTCACTTACATCTTGATGTAGATATCTCTCACAGAAGAGGAAGCAAAGAAAACCAAGTTCCAGAGGGGTAGCCATGTTAATCTGTATACAGCAAAAACAATGAGAGTACTTAAGCACTTGAAATACTAACAAATTTCTTCAGGCATAAGCTTTCGTGGCTGCAACCCACTTCGTCAGATGCGTGAAATAGAAATCAGATAGGGGGTATATATACACATCCAAGGGCAAGGAAACCAAGTTTGTTAATGATAGATTTCACATTAAATCCGAAGGCTCTAACAACACTGTAATGAACAGCACAAAGGGTTACTTAAAAACTATGTTACCAACAGGGCCTCAGAATTGCATAAGTTGAAAATCTCTAATTCAATCACTTTCATAAGGTACTTCTCTATTACTCTGGAGTGACCAGAGGCTCTTTACAGTCATCATAATCAAAGAAAGTATCTTTCGTTGTCTTTTTTTTAAAAGTAGAGCTTTGCAGCATGCAAAACATTTGCGAAAAAACAAACAAACCCCACAACACGAAACAACACTTAAGCAATGCATTCTAAATAGCAGTAGCCACCTTGTAGCTTATTGTGGCCTTAGAAAGATATGGGTGTTGTGATCATTATATAAAACTTTCCCTTTCCATACTTACTGCATAAATTGTTATATATCTGCAGTTGATGCAACAGCTGTGATTACACTAAAGGGAAAACTTGACCTGACAGATTTAGATGGCAGTGAGACTTATTCTGATATCCTAAATACCTTTATTGTCCAGAGAGGTAGGTCAAAAGCAGCTATGGAATTGTTTAAATCAAGAAATTTCTCCTATTTCAGATATCTCAAAAAATGCCAATATTCTAATATGGGATGCTTTAGTTTGCTGTATAATAAAGATTTCTGAAAAGTATATAAAGGAAGTATCTCTGATGAATGCACACATAAATGGTTCAGATTCCAGTTCATTTCTTTTCTATAATTTTTTTAAAAAAATCAATTATTCTGTTTTTTCACTGTAACTTTCTGTTGTTTACTCTCTAAATTAAGCATGTCAGATTTTGTCTCCAGTCCCTGAAATGTAAAAACTATGATTTCCAAAGAGTCTCTATGTTTGTATAAGAGGAATATAAGATTCAGGGAATTCCAAAAGCTTTGTCAATTAGCAAAACAGGTTTGAATTCCGTGGTTATGGTTGGAGATCATATTGGAGAACTAGATGTAAGGAAATGTCTCCTTACATTTTGTATAGATTACCTAGGTGTCGCTGCAGATTCCATTGTATTTTCCATAGTACAATTTTTATCCCTTTTTCTTGTTATATTCATTTTAACTTGTAAAATTTTAAGTGTAATGATGGGCAATATATAGCCTGCTGTTCATAAGCATAGCATTAGAAGGTTTAGCTAATGAATGAGGGAGCAAAATCTGTAATGTGAACAGTAGGGAAATTTAGAAATCTTAGACAATAGGCCCATTAATAAAATAAACAGTAAATTGTATAAAACCCTACCTAAAGAGTTGGTTTTCAAATTTTCAGTGCAAAAATCTTGATATCGATTGAGAGACTCTAAAGCCTAGTGAATTAAACTGGGAGCCAGTAGGATCTGGGTTCTACTCTTGGCTGTGCCTTTGTTCTGCTCTGTGACCTTAGGTAAGCCACTTTACCTCCTCATGCCTCTGTTTTCTCCTCCAACCCGTTTTCTATCTATTCTTTGATTGTGAACTCTGGGGCTGTTGTTTATTGCACATGTTCATACTGCACCTAACACAATCAGAGTCTGATATTGGTTGTGGCCTCGAAGTGACACTTGTCATACAATTTTTGTTTAAAATAGCAGTGGCAAAGAGCAGATGACTGAGGTTAGCATTTGTCCTATTGCTGGATGTGTTGCTAACGCCCTGTCTGCACGGGAAAGTTTCACGAGTGATATCAAGAGTACTGGAACAGTCTGTATAGTGCTGAGAGCCACTGAACCAAACTACAAACCCTGTCTATGATGGAAACCACTTCAAAACCAAGAGGTGCGACCACACCTATGAGTGATTCAGGAATAATTATGCAAGTATAGTTCAACACCTGTAGTTATACCAGCATAACTCCATGTGTGGACGTGCTCTCATTCCACAGTAAGATTGGCTTTTTCCAGCTTACTTTAAACTGCTACCAAAGAGACGAGCTGAACGGGCAGAAGGCACTCACGTAATGGAATCTGAAAGTCCACATGGGGCTTATACCAGTATAGCAAGAGAGCACTTTAAAATTTAAAGTCACATTTTACCTTGTATCAGTGTAACTTTTTCCTCTGTAAACAACCCCTACCTAACTTTGATTTTAGTTCCTAAGCGACTTGCTTTTGAGACACAGTGGTTATCTGTTAAGTGGTTATCCTACACAATTACCTATGGAATGTTCCAAGGATTAATTTTCGTAAAGTGCTTTGAAATCTTGGGAATAGCTGTTCCACGGTATATAATGTCGTATGTAGTAGAGTCTCCCTTACAGGCCACTTTTTCTAAAATTGGTATGTACCATATAATATAAGACCACCAAGTTAAACTAAAAGTTTAGCCCTGGGTTTATTTTTCTTTGTAAACTTGGGCATGTTGTTTGGGTGCTTAATTTACCAGCTGAGATCTGAGAAGAGCTTGGGAAATCTGTGGTGTTTACTTTGAAAGTTCCTCTGTTTAGTTTTCATTATGTTCATTTCATTAAGAATTTGTAAGTCTGTAGATACTCCGTCCCACACTTGCGTTGGTTGAATCATGAAATTTGGCCTAGGCAGGTTAATTTGCCTGTTAAATGAAGGGAATTTGATGCTTATTTCACTGGGTTTGAGGAACAGAAAAATACTTTGGCAGTGATTTATGCTAAATTGACAGCTTTTGTTTAGGACTGAATTAGGTTTTCCCCTCTAATTACTCTTCTATCTTTTCTTATAATATGTCAGTTTTAGTTTTCACTTGTGGTGGCTGGCTGAAACCTCTACACAGTGGAGCAATTACAGTCTGTTGCCTTCAGTGGCATTTTTCAGGGAAAGCTGTGATCTATCTGGAATCTTGCAGTTTCCGTTTAATTTTTTACCATAACTAAATACTGAGTCTGCAAGTTGTACAATGGAGATGCTATGCAATCTCTGTTGTTCAAGAGAGATTCTTATAATCTGTATTCAGGTATTGCATCAGGCCACTTTAAGTATTTTCACTGTGTGAAGTCCAGTGCTCAGTTAAACTCTGGTAATGGCCCAAGTTCAGCTTTACTCCATGTATCTGCAGTGATCTAACACTAATATCATAGGACATAAATAGGTTAAGAAAGCTCCATCATAGTCTTCATAAGCTCTGTGTTTATGTTGATCTGTTCAAGCTGTGCTATTTGAGTAGAAATTTTAAGATGAATCCATTTTTCCTTTGGTAAGTGTGTAAAAAGTACTTCATTCAGTGGTAGGTTTCTTCATTTCTTTGAAGGCCTATGGAGCACTTGAGTAACTTTATGGTGAAAAGACAAGCACTTAAACTTTCTACCACTGCTCTTACAGCAAGAGACGTCCCATGTGTTTGACTTTGACAATGACAGCTTGCACGTTAAAACTAACCTTAGATCAGATTTAAGGTCGGTCTTCAAGGCTGAGGCCTGTTGCTAAGTAAAGCACGTGAAGGGCAGCTTGACCTCTGGCATGCCGTTTTAAAAAGAAAAAGACAACACGTCGTGTCTGGACAGAAGCTACCAATTGTACTGAATTTCCGTGCCAAGAGTTACATTTCCTCTAGTATTGCAACGTCACCAGAAAGAGTAGCAGCAAAACCAATAAATCTTAACAATATCAGGGGTCTGTTAGCATAACAAAAATGAAAGCTTAATTGTACTAGCTACCCCCTGGTTACTGAAGTCAAAATTTAATAAAGGAAATGGAGCCTCTTGGTCACTTTTCATTAGATCTCTGAGTATTATCACACGAGGGAATGAACTCTCAATGAAGCGTTCAGTATTTTCTTTGAACCAGAGTTTAAAATTGCTATAGGTAAGATCTACTGTCATCTGTTCGTAGAGTTGCCTAGTTAAAATGTGTTTATCTGTTATGTTGATGCCAATGTAGAGCTGACACTAAATTTCACAACAAATTGATTAAAGTGAAATTTCTTAACATGTTGTCTTGCTTGGGCTTTTCAAAATTTGCTGATCCCTGTTGATGCTTTTTTTGGTACATGCAAAAATATTGAAAATCTAAACTGATTAATAAATAGGGCTCAATGCTTGATTTTAAACTTGAAGGCCTAATATGTCTGGTTACTTGTTAGCATTCCTGAAAGTTGCTTGTGGTACTAGTATGCTATTTAAACTGTCGCTTTTCTCTTTGGCATGGTATTAAAATACGTAAAAATTAATGCTCCTACTATCTGTTTTATTAACTGCTTTCATTTATCTACCCATCATAGATACGGATAGGGTTCCTGTTACATTGTAATCTGAGTGCCTCACAATGTTCAATATATGTATCTTAGCAACACCGCTGGGAGGTAGGAAAATGCTATTATCCTCATTTTACAGGAAACTGAGGCACAGAGAGACCCAGTGTCTTGCCCGAGGTCACACAGGAAGGCTATGGTGGAGCGAGAATATGAATCCAGGTTTTCCAAGTCTGTCTTTCTATGGCTTAGTCCTGTTGTTTCAAACAAATGATTACCATCATCTGTTCCTGAAAGATGTTAGAGAAAAGATCCTGACTTAGAAAGTTAGTTCTTTACCAGCTGGACTTCTACAGAATGATTTGTCAATTTTTATATTATCAGTTGCCATAACAAATATTAATCCATTTTAAAAATAATTTATGTAAATGCAGGAAGTTACAGGAAGTTATCTGTGCTAAAATTTGGTTGAGCAATTCCAGGGCCTGGAGTCTGTTCAGTAAAAGACTGCATTAATCTTTCAATTGTTTTTGGCTAGAAAGAAGATGGAGTGTGTTTGGTGGAATTCTTAGCTTTTGGTAAAAAGTACTCTTGTATGTATCTGGATCCATAACATCAAAATTAAAAAGGTGACAGCATATGGAGAGAGAAAAGAGGCTACACTAGAATCTGGGCTGTTTTCCTACAGGTTTCCTTTGAGCGTTTATCTTTTAACGTACGTTTTGACAGAGTGCAGCAGTTATTGCGTGCCTGACAGTGGATTATGAAATTGTTTGTTTAGGATCCAGAAGCCTAGTATTAGATTGCTGATTGTCAGCAAAGTGCAGGATATACCACATGGTATTTGCACATGGAAACAATATGACTGCAGGCCCCGCCAGCGCTGGAAGTCAGATAAAGTGATACTGTTCTCTTTAGCTTTCGTATTTTCTGCAGAGAGACCTAAACGCTGTGACTATATATTGAAGCTTTTGAATGTGATGTTATTCTGCAATTCGACAGTTTTTAACTTTGTGAAGTCATAAATTTCAGCTGTGGCTTAGCAGTATCATTCTTAGATCTGTATGGATATGCAGTATTAACAACAAATAAAATGCAGTGTCAACTTAAATTAGAAACATTTCAAAAGAATTTAAACCTGCAGATCCTACTTTTTTGTTTCATTGCAACTAGAATGTCACCCCTATGTGAATTTCACTAAGTGAAACAACTGTAAATAGAAGACCAAATCAGACTTCAACCTCAACAGTTTTGTTTTGTTTTGTTTTGTTTTTTAAATTAAGGGCTTTCTCTTCTGTGGGTTACTCCCATATAGGGGAATGGAAACTCAGCTGTTTGCATGCATGGAAACTTTCTCATCCTTCCACTGTGTGTGGAGGGGACAAGCTTGACCACCAACATAGGATGCAAATCCCACACTAAACAACAACTTCCCCAGCCACAGAACTTCTGAATCCTCTAGCAGAGATTCTCTGGGAAGGAAAACTAGCTCTAAGTCTGGTTTGTATAGACCTCTCTGCAATTTGTGTGTGGCAGCAAATTCTAGTTTTTATTATTTGTATGTTTCTTTTTTAAGAAAAATCAAAACAGAAGAAAAGTACTTCCAACTGCATTGCACTGCTTTTAAAATGCTGAACAATCCCTTGAGCAATGATGCCAGTGTTTCAGGTCGAAGTTCAGGCAGTCCAGCATGCCTAAAAGAGAGCTATCCTTCAATTCCAGTTATCATGGAAAACACGTGATTCGGATCATCTTTAATCACTATGGGCTTCAGGTCAGGAGAAGAGGTCTTTTTGAGAACTGGGGCTTAATCTTTCCTTCCAAAATGTAGTTGAACTAACTTAATTTTTTGATTCTTTTAACAAAACATTATGAACACTTAGAAGGGCTGTTCCCTACTAAATCAGCACAGACATTGTGAGGAGCTGAGAGTTTTGAGAGAGCCTTGTATGGGTTGCAGGAGAGCTTACATGCCCTTCCTGCGCTGCCTTGGATTCCTAACTTTTCAGTTCTCTAGCTGCAGATGGATCAAATCACTAATGCCATGCAATTGCATCTATTCAGAAAATGGCCATTTCCAAACAGTAATAACCTTCTCAAAGAACTTAAGCATGGGATACCATATGTGCACAATTTATTTTTTATGCAGAACCATTTCGCTGCATATCATCCTTAAAGGTCTAAGACAGGGGTGTCCAAACTTTTTGAATCACGGGCCACAATGCGTTGTAAAATTTGACAGAGGGGCCGGGCAAGGATCGGATGGATGGAGTGAACATTTATGTGCACAGCACCCAACACACTGCACCCCAGCAGGCAGCACTTCCAACCACTCTCCGCCGTGAAATTGACTCGCCCTAGTCAATTTCAGTGGCGGAGCTGGGATCGCAGGGTACAGCCTCCACCGTGAAATTGACTCGCCCTAGTCAATTTCGGCAGCGGAGCTGGACAGTGGGGCTCACAGCGCAGAATTTCCGCCGTGAAACTCACTCTCCACTCTCAAATTCCGCGGCGGAGCTGCAGACTAGCGGGCACGATGCCATTTTAAGAACCGGTTCGCACGAACCGCTGTGAATCGGTTCGATGTGCAGACTGCCTGACCCGATTTTAAGAACCCGGGACCCGGTTCGGCGGGCCGGATTAAAAAGCATGGCGGGCCGTATGTGGCCTGCAGGCCGGACTTTGGACATGCCTGGTCTAAGAGAAATAGAATTATGCTGCCACACAAATGGATTAGAGATCACAGAGAGGTCAAACAGTGAAATACGTGCAGAACTGCCATCAAAAATCCTATTAAAATCTAACTTGTCATATTTGGTTCTACTAGATAACCATATATCAAAATACTATTCCTGATCTGTGCCCCATATAGTGTACTGAAAATTTTATAGTAGATTTGATCATATCACACCCATTCCTTTATTCCACAAATGACACTATATAATCTAACGTTATGCTGGTTTGGTTTTTTGGAGGTTAAGATCTATTCATGCTAATGACTACACTGTTTCAACAGTAACCAACGCCTTTTGCTATCAGAAAGAGTGGAGAAAGGTTAAAATAAACACTAAAATTGATTTAATTATTCTTTTGTTTTCGTTGTACTTTGCCTTTAAATCTCCAAGACCTCTATTCTTGACAGACACAGGAAGCCGTTTTGGGAAGAAGGACTTGAGATACCCACTGTGTTCTTTCATGCAGATTTATCTTTATTTGGTGTAATATGGGTGCTCTGTCTGAGGAGTGCACTGCCTAGGGGTCATGAACAGGTGTTATGGAGTGCTAACCATCCCATCCTACCCTTCCATAGAGCCAAGTGGAATGGAGAGGGTCTCGGCTAGAAAGTGGCTAGCTGGGAGGGGAGCCCTGCTGTGGAAGCTTTTTGAGAACCACTGATCTTAGCAAGTCGTTCATAATGAAATTATATGTTGTTCTTTGAGTGGAAAAACATAACGAAAGCCCCAGGCAGAAATCAAATACAGGATGATGATGGGTGCTGGAAAGATTTTGACCTCAGGAGTCCAAAACAAGTAGTGACTTCATGCACCTCGGTGGTTGGGTTGAGACCCCTGAAGGGGATCTGATTTGCAGAGGGTGAGTGCTCCGTACTTTTGGAAACTTAAAGCTCTTTAGGGCATGTCAAGCTGAGGGCACAAAAAGGGAGGTACCCAAAATCACTCGTCCATTCGAAAAATGTAGCTCTTTATTGCCACTTGCATCGTCTCGGCCTCTCTTCAGACATCCCAAATTCCTATCATGAAAAGCTTTTATACTGATCTATACTATCATGTATACATGGAGCACAAAACTGGCTTATACGGTCACTCTTCACACTTAGCTCTCTCTCTGATGTATCTATTTGTGTAATTTTAAACTTTTATTAAGGTTTCATGCTGTCAGACCTCAGATTTGCTGAGCATTTCACACCTTTTTAGTTCCCTGTGAAATTATCCAATATATCTCTTGAACATAGAATGGGTAGTAAGCGTTTTCATTCACAGTCCCTTCTTTCCAGGATTTAGGTGGGCTGTCATATATTTGTGCTTATATATGTTTAGCCTCCTCTACTGTTGAACTGTGCGGCACTAGATAATATTAGGACTAGTTGGACCACTCTTACTTCAGTGAGAATTAGCCTCAGACCTTTGAATCAAGATTTTTAAATACTTCACTTAATATATTCTGCCATGCTGAGTCCTCCAAGAAGAGAGGGGAGAGCTACAGAGCCTACTTGCTATCCTCTTGGGGTGGTCACCCTGCTGCCTCCTTTGGCATCTAGTCATCTTGAGGAGGCAGCTAAGTAGCCTGCTCTTCCTCTCTGTAGTGGGACCTTTGGGCCACTGATCTCACCAGTTTAAAAGGTAAAGGCAGTTGGGGATGCCCATACAACTAGTATTTCAGAATGCACAATGGGATTGTAGCCCTCAGCATACCATGATCCCCAGCCCTTATGGCTTCAGTGGCTCAGTGTGTTATTACAGGTTTCTTGTTTACCTTGGTTGGCAGATTTTAAAGCTTGTATGTGTCTGTCCCACTCCCTGGCATCCCAGGAATTTCATAACTAAATCAGAGCAGAAGGTGGGGAGTCAGTACGGTGGGAGAAAGGGTTCCAAGAATCATGGTGGCGAGGGCGTGCTCCCAAAAAGCTTGATTAAGCAGCCAGTCCTTTGGCTGCTTCCCCAGAATTATGGATGTTGATCTATACTACTACTAATACATTATTTGTATTTTGGTAGTGCCTGGGGCCCCAGTTGTGTGCCAAGGCCCCACTGTGCTAGGTGCTGTACAAACATGTAATGAAATGATTGTCCCTGCCCTGAGTTTACAATCCCGGTATAATGTTAGAGACAACCATTGGATGCAGCAGATAAGTAGCACAAGGAGACAATGAGGCAAAGCTGGTCGGCATGAAAAGCAGTGGTCCTAGCACATCAGCTGTTGAGCTTTTTGTGTGCATTGCACCAGATGAGTGTGTTAAGGAGGGATTTGAAGGACAATAAAGTGGCTTAGCTGATGTTTGTGCCATTCCTCCCATGTGTAAGAGGCAGCATGAGGGAGCACAAAGGTGCTGGCTGAAATTAACACGTGTGTTGAAAGCTGGCATTGCAAGCAGAGCAAAGACAGCGAGTTAACGTCTGGAGGGCATCGGTAAGATAAGTAGGGTGGGGGTAGGTGGTGACGGGCTTTAAAGTGAAGATGAGTGGCTTGTATCTGATGCAGTGGAAAAAGAAGGGAGCTGCTAGTGAGACTCGGTGAGAGGGGTGACATAGTTGCAGTGGTAAGTAGAGCTGGTCAAAATATTTTCATCTAAATGTTTTTCTAATGAAAAATGTCCTTTCTGAAAAATCTGTTTTGCTATCAAACTTTGGATTTTCCAAGAGGGAAAACGGAAATGACAATTCCCCAGCTGCCCACTATGAAGGATCTTGTCAACTTCACTTTCTGCCAATGAAATTGACAAAAGCTTTTCCAGAAGGGGCTGAGCACCCTGAACTCCCGCTTTCCATCCCAAGCTCTGGGCCCAGAGCGTAGAATGGCGGGGTGACTGTCAACCTACCCCCTAGCGCCAAGAGCTGAGGAGGTGGAAAGCGGAGCAGCCAGGCTGTCTGCCTCTGCAGCAGATGGGGTGGAAGTCTCTTTGCTTGTTTATCAAATTGCCTTTATGAGCTCCATCTCTTTGTGTTGCATTTGTTTTAAACGCAGGACTTAGCAGAACTAACTCCATATCACCTAGAATGGAGTTGGAGTACTTAGGAGTATCTAACGTATAGCCCTATATTATGACTTTACTGCATGGAAAATTGCCTTGATGGAAAAACTCAATTTAAAAAAAAAACTTAAAACAATTCCCTAGAGATGTGAAATGCTTAATTGATGCAGGTGACCCTTATAAATTAGGGGATGGAAAAATCACAGAGAAATGTGTTCACTTTGTCCTGGGGGGATTGTGAAAGTAAGTGGCGCCAACAAAACAAACTTTAGAAAGGAAACTTTTTTCCCTCTTTCCTTCCTGCATATTCACTTTCTTTAACTGATGTTGTTTCAGATCAGTTAGTTTTAAACACTCCCTTTTGGAAATAAATTATATCTTGGGTTGTCCTATTATACAGGCATACCCTGAGGGCTTTTCCCATAAGGACTACTGACTTAGTAACAGAGGACTTCTTAAAGGGTGATCTATTTAAGGAATGGTGTGACATTCTAACTGAAGAAAACTGTTAAGAGTCTAGGTCACCATTTTAAAATCTGTGGTATGCTGGTTGAGTTTTAAATGCCTTACTTTATTTCAGCTTCTGAAACGTCATTTATTTGCATTGAGATAATTTATCCTTTTTAATAGTCATGTGTACAGAGCTTGTAAACCATTTCTTAATTGACTTTAAAATATCTAAGCAAATTCCTTTTTAAAAAATAAACACTTCACTTGTAAGGCCTATTTTTTCTTTCTTTGTTTCAGTGAAGGCATTAAGTTTGAGATGTCAGTTCATTCCACACCTGTAACTTTCTCAAAAATGCAGTGGTTGAGGGTGATATTTTCTTATGTTTAGGCCTCAGTCTGGAAGTGGGGGTGAAGTGGTTATGGGTCCTGTGGCTTTTTTAAGCTTAATAAATTGGCATGAATCTTTCAAGTTAGCAGAGGACGGAAACATTTTTTCCTCACCTGTTAATTTTTTTTTTTCAGATGCTCTTTTCCTCTTAGTGCTTTGACTGAAGCCTGCTGTCTAGAAATGAAGAATTTGGCAGGTACTCCATGAACTGTATGAACAGTTCATGAATTCCTGAAGGAACAGTAAAGAATTGGCTTCATTTCAGCAGCAAGTAGTTTAACCCTTTTTTCTGTGAAGTTGAGTTGGTTATTTCATTAGTGCTATGGTCTAAACTTAGGCAGTTATTATGGACAAATGTCTTCACTCAGATTCCTGACAAGGTCTTAAACATTTGCAGACATGTACAGGCGATATTGTGAACTGTAAACAAACAGGAATTGTCTGCTTTGACTAATGCTTTGTGAAGCCCATTAAGAAAATAATCTGCTTCCACACAGCAATAGAAAGGAACACCATTATGAATTGAGGATATCTGGAAGGATAAGCTCAAAATGTACTTGTGGCATGATGAGAATTGTGAAGCAAGTTGCATATATTGTAGTTCATTTGTTTCATAAATCTTTGTTCTGCAATAGAATTATTTCCCTAGACCTCAGCTTTTTTAATACCAAACCATTCTACTTGCATTACATTAAATTGTACAAATAAGGGCGCAGTGGATAAGCCCTTTCAGAAGTTACCTCTACATAAATTAGCTATTTTTCAGTAGCATTGCGTTTGCTACATGAATTCAGTAAATTCTCCATAAGTATGGAACAAAGGAAGTGAGATTTTTAGAAGAGTTGAACGAATGAAGCACTAACAAATAGTGAATGGGCCCAGAAGGTCAGCACAATGTAGTGAATGTATCTATTTACTTGACATTGAATGACTCATGCTGGAATTGATATTAGATGTGCATGTGATTGGTTGACTAGGAGTGTAATTAGCATTGGAAGAAAGCGATGGATTGACACCTCTGGAAGGAGATCTCTTCCGTCCACTAAAACAAGTGCAACGCAGATAGCATCAGTATAAGCTTGCCTATGTTACAATAGCAACATACCCCATCCCAGACCTGCAGGGCTGACATATAAAGATGAGAGGTTTATTTTCCATGCCCATTCAAACCTTGATCTCTGCTTAGACTGCCAGTGAAAACCAATTGTGCCAATGGTTTTGTAGTCTGGGCACCTGGAACATGGACAGAAGCTACCAATTTGTTTCATATAGAACAATGATCCCTCGTCAGACGGTCACTACCAAACTAAGCCAGAATCAGAATCGTGAATCAAAACGTGAAAGGTTTCACATCCTCTCTTACTAGCAGTCCTCATCTGAGCCGAAGACAAACGTATATAAACTAAATCTACTGGGATCATTTTGGAGAGCAGCAAGCAATGAATGGAATACTTTTTTGATTTGCTGGTACCTAGCTTTGTGCTTTAGATTTTCTACTTCAAGACTGTGGGCTGCACTGAGATCTGGTGGAGCAGATGGAAATGAAGATCGGCGTGGCTCAGTGCTACGTCTGAGTTAAGCTTATAGCCTGAAAATCTTTCCCCTTTGTTCCTGAGGTCAGTAGTGATCTTAGAACAGTGTATTGTTTATATCTAGGCTTGCCAGAGGAAGGACCTTAGCTCCAGATTTTTTGTTCTTTTTGGATTAAGTGTATATGTGGGTGGGTTTTTTTATGAATGTTACAAATGCTAAAGTTCCATTCTTAATAGTGGCAAAACAAAGAGAGGGAATTAAATAGGCCATCTGTTTCATTAGTATACCTTCTGTTTTGTTTCCTTGCAGTCAATTTTTTGATGCTTCCAGGGTACTCCGAGATGCGTAAAGTGTGCCAAGCCTCATTGCACCTTGACTCGTGCTTTTGAAGCACTACAACAAGGATTGAATGGGATGCTTTTAAAACTATTAACAGTACAAAGTATTGACTAAATACACTGGCAATGGGTAGAGCTTAGCTCTATATGGGCAGATGGACTTTAAATTCGCTCTGCAATCATGAGACTTTAAAGCCGCCTTGCAGTACCCCAGGTTGAAGAATCTCACTTTATGATGCAGCTTGATTCAGTGCTGACTGGAGTCTCAACTCAGCCATATTTAACATTGTAGCCAATCACAAGCCAGCAGGAGTGAGAGGGAGGTGTCAACAGACATACCTTAGCGCTGGTGCATCTGTTCCAGCAGCATCTTTATAGGGTAGGAAGAGCTAAGCGAGCTGGTCAAGTCTTCATCTCAGTCATTAGAGATTATAAGGGCATAGTAGGGAAATGACTACAGTCTCCACCTTTCCCACTGACACCAGCAATGCAATAAAGAAGGGGAAGAGACAATGCTAAGCTAAGGCATCTGATTCTAGAGATGGGAAGGGGAGAAGAAAGATTTGGTAAACTCTTGATCAATGCAGTGCTAATCTACTCTGATCTCATAATTAAGTTATGTATATAGCCTAAGCAGTGTGCTAGAAGCTTTACAGTCAAGAAGGAGGTGTGCGATTGAAGTCCATAAGAATTCTGCTATTGACTTCAGTAGAACCAGGACTTCACCCCAATCTGAGTCCAGAAACGTCTGTACATGGACAACATAGAGATGAGAGATGGTATAAAACTGCCATGTTAACTTTGTTAAACAATCATAGTTCTAATAAGTTAACTCTTCTTCTGGGGAAGGACTAGGTTTTATAGGTATTTATTATGAATTATTTTCTCATGGCACCTGAAAGAGTGGAAGGTACTTCAGAGAAGGCACAAAAATATGATACTTACTCCACTGAGCTTACAGTCTATATAGCATAACTGTGCAGGTGACCAATCAGTAGTGAAGGGAAGATGAATGGGACAAAGGGGGGACTTAAGGGAAAGGGCTTCAGCGTGATGAATTAGATAAGTGAGGAACTCCAGATATAGGGGCCCAGTTGGAATAATGCACGGAGAAGAGAGAGATGAAGATGTACCTTCGTGATGGTCAAACTTGAAAAGGTTTGACTCAAATTAAGATGGAGTTGATCCAAATCCTAGATCTAAACATTCAAGAACTTGAGAACGTTTCTGATGAAAGCCATACTGACTCATGCCTGTCCCTGTACAGATAAGCTTCAAACCTTCTTGGGTATAGAAATATTGTAGAGCAATATGGGTCATCCTCACAGCTCTTTCCAGTCCTTGCTAAAACCAGGAACTGAGACAACATGCCACGGTTGTTGGGGCTTTTTTAGTTGAATTATATTGAAACCTCCAAGGTAGTTCACGTTCAGTTATCATTTAATGGGAGAGGTTCAAGCTAGTTCTTAGTTTTATCCAGTCCTAATTAAGGTGATTAATTTGTATGCTAATCAAGGCAAGAGCTGAGGCAATGGTCATGTTCTGTGTTTGGAGAGTGTTTAACACATTTTGAACACTAACTGCAGTGTAAGTAGTAATTTTTGTTATCAGCACAAACCTCAGTGAGAAGGCAGAGAAACCAATAACTGGGCAATGTTAGTGTTTACTGGCAACAAATAATGAATTGAATAAGTTGGGGGGGAATTAAAATGTAGTGCAAAAGGTAGTCTATCCTCATAGGTGAGTGGATCTTTTGGGAAGAGAGATGGTTATAAAGGCCAAAAGATTTTTCTCCTTTCTCAAACATTTCCGTAAACTTTTTATAGTGTAGTCTTATAATCCAGATTCATTTCACA
Organism: Mesoclemmys tuberculata; assembly: GCA_007922155.1. Classification (NCBI taxonomy): domain Eukaryota; kingdom Metazoa; phylum Chordata; order Testudines; family Chelidae; genus Mesoclemmys; species Mesoclemmys tuberculata. Next base: position 108,101,323 of record ML675616.1, read on the forward strand.
TTATATTAGTTTGATAACTGTTTAGCTTTATTTGAAAACATGTGATATATATTCTGAAATCACTACATCAGACCATAATTTCTGAAGTTCATGTATGTGTTCCATTTGGCAGATGTTAGGAAGCCTGACATATTAATACCTTTGATGATCATGCAGTTCTTTCGTTTGGTTCTGTGTATGGACACTGGTGCCATGCTGATTGGAGCATGTACTATAGGCCATTTTGAGGTTATTTTGCCCTTTTAAATTGCAAATGTCAGTATTTTTCTTTAACTTGAATTATTGCAAGAGATTTTATTGTTCAGATCATATGCTTTTTTGAAACAGGAGGTGACTGCAATATTCTACTAAATAATAATTTTATGATTTGTTTAAAAGAGTGGCATTCAATAAAAGTGCAAAATCATGTGCGGCAGTGAATGCTGGACTGTTCATTATGTATGCTGACAGAGGGAAAAACACTAGCTGTCTTGCTAAATTAAAATAATACTTTGGATGTTGACAGACAGAAAAACAATTAGGGCTCTTGGATGCTTTGACGTGTGTTGTCACAGAGAGATGGCTTGTTTTATGTCAGTAAATCTGAACTATCCAACTCTCAGCAGTATATTAAGTTAATTAGCAAAGTTCTTTACATTTTTGCTTGGAATGTGAAGTCTGTTTATTTGTGAAGACAGCCTTTCCAGGAATAAACAATTTAAGGTGACTGATGGGACCTTTATGAAGCGTTTCACTCATTCCATTATATTGTGGGTCAATAAAAGACCTACTTAATGATTGGTTAAGACTACTGCCATGTACCAGTTGAGCAGTTTTAGTATTTGTTCTGGTAATAGTTGCATATGCAGGTAATGTTTGAAATACAGTTTTATGTGTGGAAAATATATTTGTTTAAACTGTTAAATCCCCTGTGGATTAATTTTACACAATGCTAACTAAGAAGAACATAATTGTGTATGAACTAGAATTCTTAAGAGTCTTACATATATTTGAATTTAAAGAGTTGAATGTATTTTAGACTGGTTTTTATTTATACATTTAGAATCAAATATTTGCTAGTACTTGTTTTTGGAAATATGTGTTTCACACAAGTGTCCATGTCCTGAACAGGCTTCACAGCTGAGTTTTTCAAAGCTGCTTCGAAAAGGCCTGCATCATGGACTTCAGTGTAACCATGTCTGCAACCATGGAAGCAGATATCCACAGATTTGCAGGACTGTACTAATGAGGATCACTATCCCTCCTGAAAAGCACTTCAGATACCTGCCACTTGGAGCAAAGAGACTTTTTGGATTTGAAACTGAAAAATCTCTTCTACGTTAGAACTATTGCGCTGGATTTTGTTACATATAGAAGCTGATGAATGTTTACGTCCTAAGAAGAATACAATACAGTTCACAATTTGTAAAACGTGAACTATTAAGCATTTACTTTGAGTTCTTTCTGCACAAATTCTGTCTCGAGCACAATTGGACTAAATCCATCAGCATGATCAGATTCCAGCTGTTTTGTGTAACCAGACCCTCTTTTTCTTTTGCTGATCTCCTCTAAGTAACTTTCAGATCTCTTTTCTGTGTCCCTGTGCTTTCCACTCTTTTGGTACTTAACTCTTTGAAAACATCTTCTCTTGTTTGATCATCTTTTATCCATGTGGGATTACTCAAATATTTCCGTTTCCTTTGCTGAATTAATTTGGTTTGTTTTCCTCCATCTGTTAAATAATTCAGCTGTCTCTTTACATTTTAAAAGGCAAACCAATATCACAAGTATCGAATCTTAAGCCATCTAGATAATGCTTCCCTGGAGTTTACTTTGAAGTCTTTGAAATTCAACATTTTCGCTGTCCTGGAAAGAAATTAACTTTTTTGTGGGACATGATCCAGACATATCTGTTTCTGCTCACAGACGCACTCTCTCTCTCTCTCTAACACACACACACAACCTTGGAAAACTGAACTGTTGCAAAACCACATTTATTCAGAGCTACAGTTATTTTTAAACTAAAACTGACAACCCTTGTATAGTTTGACTGTTGGTAATGAGGTAGGTCTATGCAGGCAAATGATTAAAAGGAATGGGCAAGGAACAAGCTGTTCTTATGAGGTATTCACAGATTAGTTCTTCCAATTTTTTGTCTTCCATTCCTGTACTTCAGTTCCATTCTTTAAAATGCCAGCATAGTGATGAATTTGGGAATAAATTTGATATTGCATTTCTGTTTACTCAAAATTAAATTTTTAAATTGAAAGGGAGTATCTTTTTTTTTTTCACTGGGGAAGTTGTAGTTTTTAATGTTTCATGTGATCGTGGTAAGAGGCAATAGGACAGTTCTTTAACTGGAGTAACCTGATTTACTTTCACTGGAGGCAGTGTAAGTACACTGGATATGCCAGCTGCAGATTGGGTGTAAATGGTTTCTTTCCCCCTCCCCCCCCCTTTTTTTTCCTGTAATATATTCAGTGTCGTTTCTGTCAGGATTGCCAGTTAGCACACCTGGAAACTGATGGACACTATCTGCAGAGCAAGTACCGTGTGGCCAGTGGCAATGTAAGCATCACTGCATTGTCTTCCCAATGTGGAAGACATATTCTGGAACGAGTGAGATAAGAAGGTAGTTCGGTTTCCATAGACTCCTAGACTTTAAGGTCAGAAGGGAGCATTGTGATAATCTAGCCTGACCTGCTGCACGTTTCAGTCCATCCACTCCTGTAATAGACCCCAACCTCTGGCTGAGTTACTGAAGTCCTCAAATCATGGTTTAAAGATTTCAAGTTACAGAGAATCCACCATTTACACTAATTTAAACCTGCAAGTGACCTGTGCCCCATGCTGCAGAAGAAGGTGAAAAATCCCAATGGTCTCTGCCAATCAGACCCTGGAGAAAATTCCTTCCCAGCCCCAATTATGGCAGTCATTTGAATCCTGAGCATGTGGGCAAGACCAGGCAGGTACGCAGGAAAGAATTCTCTGTAGTAACTCAGAGTCCTCCCCATCTAGTCTCCTTTCTCTGGTCATTGGATATTTTTGCTACTGGCAGTCACTGATAGACCACATGCAATTGTAGGCAGTCCAATTATATCATCTCCTCCATAAACTTATCAAGCTGAGTCTTAAAGCCAGCTAGGTTTCTTGCCCTCACTGCTCCCAGATCTTCACTCCTCTGCTGGTTAGAAACCTTTGTCTATTTTGGAGCCTAAACTTGTTGATGGCCAGTTTATATTCATTTGTACTTTTGTCCACATTGGCGCTTAATTTAAATAATTCCTCTCCCTCCCTGGTATTTATCCCTCTGATCTATTTATAGAGAGGAATCATATCTCCCCTCAGCCTTCTTTTGGTTAGGCTAAACAAGCCAAGCTCCTTAAGCGTCCTCTCATAAAGTAAGTTTTCCATTCCTCAGATCATCCTTGTAGTCCTTCTGTGCACCTGTTCCAATTTGAATTCATCTTTCTGAAACATGGGAGACCAGAACTTCACACAATATTCCAGATGAGGTTTTACCAGTGCCTAGTCTACTGGTACTAACATTTCCCGATTTCTACTGGAAATACCTCACCTGATGCATCCTAGGACTGCATTAGCCTTTTTCATGGCTGCATCACATTGATAGCTCATAATCATCTTCTGATCAACCAATACACTCAGGTCTTTCTCCTCATCTGTCACTTTCAATCGATAAATCCCCAGTTTAGAGCAAAAATTCTTGTTAGTCCCTAAATGCCTGGTCTTGCACTTTGCACTATTAAATTGCATTCAATTTCTGTTACTCCAGTTTACAAGGTCATCCAGATCTTGTATGATATTCCAGTCCTCCTCCATATTGGAAATACTTCCCAACTCTGTCATCTGCAAGTTTTATTAACACACTCCCACTTTTTTGCTAAGGTCATTAATAAAAATGTTAAATAAAATTGGGCCCAAGACTGCTCCCTGAGGAACTCCGCTAGTAACCTCTCTCCAGCCTGACAGTTCACCTTTTAATGATTTGTTGTAGTCTCCCCTTTAACCAGTTCCTTTTTCACCTTTCAATTTTCAATTTTAATCCAATCTTCTCCAAATAACTAATAATTTCCCATGTGAAGCTGTATCAAATGCCTTACTGAAATCCAGGTAGAGTAGATCTACTGTATTTCCTTTGAGACAATAACTGATTTTTTTAGACAAAGAAAAGAGATCATGTTGGTCTGGCATGATCTACCTTTTGTAAAACCATGTTGTATTTTATTCCAATTACCATTCACCTCTATGTCCTTAGCTACCTTCTCTTTCAAAATTTGTTCCTAAACCTTGCATACAATTGAGGCCAAACTAACAGGCCTGTAGTTTCTTGGATCACTTTTTTCCCTCTCTTAAAAATAGGAACCATACTAGCAATTCTCCAGTCATATTGTTTACAGATTTATTAAAAATCCTTGCTATTAGACTTGCACTTTCATATGTCAGTTCCTTTAATATTCTTTTATGGAGATTATCCGGGGCCCCCAATTTAGTCCCATTAAACTGTGTCTGTTTGTGTCTCTTTGGTCTCTTTGATCCTGCAATCAATGGTGCTAGGTATGAGTTTTATGATGTGGGTGCTTCTGCACTAGAAGCTGGACAGTGATCACGAAATTGCTTCATGCAGTGAGTAGGACTGGAATTTTCAAAGTATCCTAAAATTAAAAGTACCAACCTCCCACTGGGTTCAGTTTCAAAAGGGAAGAGGTGGCTATGAAGCCTGCTCAGCAGCCATCAATTGGAAACCACAACCTATTTGGGCTTGATTTAAGACACTGAACTAGTGCCAAAGGATTCTGTAGCCCATTACCAATCCCTTGAGAGTGCCAATCAACATATTCGGGCCTCTTTATTTTATTTCTCATTTTTATTTTCGGAATTACTTTTCCCACATTTCTCATAGACTCATAGGTCAGAAGGGACCAATATGATCATCTAGTCTGACCTCCTGCACAAGGCAGGCCACAAAACCCTACCCATACACATATATAACAACCCCGAACCCATGACTGAGTTATTGAAATCCTCAAAAGTGAGATTTGAAGACCTCAAGCTGCAGGGAATCCATCAGCAAGCGACCCATGCCCCACGCTGCAGAGGAAGGCGAAAAACCTCCGGGGCCTCAAAACGTTGCGGTTTCTATTTGTAAATAGTTGCTAAGTACTGCATGGTAGGCAAAAGTTTGATTGAAACCGTAACCTTTATTACTTCAGAGTAAATTGATGTAGCTGGGGGGAAAGCAGAGAGTGAGTAGAGTGTGGCAAAATAAAACTCCTATTTAAAACAATATCTGTGTTAGTAAAACTTCAGGTTATTAAAACCATATGAATTTTTAAAATGCGGGTGTATTCACATGTGCATGTGTATAAATGTGCTCATGTTCAACAGGAATGATCAGTTTCACTTTCTTATTCTTGAGAACTAGCACAGTGATGCTGTGCTAAGGTTTCCAACCTTACAAGAGAATGCAGAAATGCCCTGAAAATTAGTTAATTTAAAATAAAAATTGCATCTCTTTCCTTGTTGTGTTGTGTAACTTTGGGTTTAAAATGTTTGACATTGAAATAGGTGTCTTTCTATTGGCCCTCCAATCCCATGTATGTAAAGTAAATTATAATTGTCAATGCCTCACACCAAAACACAGAATTATTTTCTTTTCCAGCTGATTGATTACTGGAAGTCAGCCTCATCGTCTTTGGTGTAGCTGTAAACATGACTTGACATCCTGATGACTGCATTCATGGCTCTTGGATGATCTGGTGAACCATGGAGCTCAAAGTATGGGTGGATGGAGTCCAGAGAATCGTTTGTGGGGTCACTGAAGTCACAACTTGCCAAGAGGTGGTGATAGCCCTTGCTCAGGCTATAGGTATGCAAAAGGATTACTTAAATTGCTGGAAATTAATTGTTGTGATGTATTTTATGAAACCAGAGGGAGGATAGCTTTGTCTCCTGTAATGCTCTGGTTTAATTTTGGTAGCTGGTTTTATGTGGGGGTGGTGGTGATGGCCTGTAATAGACGGTCAGACTAGATAAGCTAGTGATCCTTTTCTAGTCTTAAACTCTGAATGTCCCTCTTCTAAACTCATCACGGTTTGATTAAAATATACAGGTGAGATGGGGGTCATTTGAAATTTGCAAAAAGCAAATATACGTGCACATCCTTTTTTAATCTACTTCAGAAAAACACTGGTTTTGAAATTTGCCAACTTTTTAGTTCTGCATAAAGTTACTCTCCAGTTAATAACATGCTGTTCTTTGTTCTAGTTTGTAAATACAGCCCACGTATTTTCTGTAATAGACTTTAAGGACTAACCTGTCAGTGTTGGTTGCTAAGTACTAAGTAAAAACTAGCATAAAATAACTAGCTGTCTTATGCAAGCTGGTGATATTCATTGAAATTATATACATTGGAAGTATTCCTAGTTGCCCATCAACAGAGCATAGTGTATTCAGTTCTTCTCTTCTTAATGTTACCCTTTCATTAGCAATGGGTGGTGGTAGCTGTGTCTTGAATTTCAGCATAAGAAGTGTGTTCAGTGTTCTGGTTGCTATATGCTGAAACAGTTTGTGTAGACAGAGAAACACCTTTCAGCATTCCCTCTAGTACTTGTAGAGTATATCTACAATGGACACTAAGCTCAGGCTCTGACTTGGGTTTCAGCCCCTCCTTCCATCCCCACACACATCAGCCTGAGTCAGGCCAGCAAGCATTCAGGATCCAGGTCCTTGCTAGGGGCGGGGTCAGAGCCTGAGTATCACTGTGACTCAGATCCAAGCTCTGTCATTTAGAAGGTCTGCGTAGTGTAGCATGGATGTGTTGGCACAGCTGTGAGACTCAAGTCCAGCAATTGTAAAACCAGGTTCACTGTGTGGTGGTCACACTCAAGCATGGATTTGGAAATGCTGAGTCCACAAGCCTGTGACCCACTGACCCAGACTTAGTTTGCAGTGCGGACATACTTCTAAGGCGGGGGGGAGAGGACACTCCTAAAGTGTTGCCACACTTCTTTCTCAAATTGCATAGGGTTTTTAAAAAATAGTTACGAAGTCTTGGACCCCACTCAAACAAGGAAACCCTGACATGGAGAACCTCTGCTGACACCACCTCAACTGAACAGTGATGGGCTAAGAGCAGCAATGGTCCCGCACGCACGCATGCAGTCCACTATTTGGGGTACGGCCAGGAGAGCCTGCCTGCAAAACAAATAGCTTTGAGTTCATAGCCCTTTGGGATGAATAGAGCAGTTCACACCTCTCAAAGCTATTGTTTCTCTGCAAAGTCCAGCAGACATTGCATCAATTACAGCTGGGTTGTGTTTTCTTTGTAACAGTGAAGGCTAGAAATTTACTTCATTTTAGAATTTTAGATGTAATACCTATCCCTTAATCCGGCCCTGTTGGCCATATACCCACTTCTAGTGGGTTTTTTTTTCCAGATCTCACTATATTTCCCCCACCATCAACCCTCTTTCTCATGATCCAACATCTTCCCTATGCTTCTAGAGCCTACTGAAGGACATCAGGCCTGTTTAATAACATTGTTTTGATGTGTCACCCACACATAGCACAATTTCCACTCTGCATGTACATCTTTGAACTGAAGCATTTATGTACCAAACTTAGATATTGCCTTAGGCAATCAAGTCATCAAGCCAGGCATTTTAGACAAGGCCATCAGGTACCAAAATGGAAAGGGCAACTAATCCTTTAGGGAGAACAGGTAGTGTGTCACTGTCTGCCTCCCCCACGTCTTCTGTAAAGCCTTCCATGAATTTTGAGGTAGGCTGTGCATTCTACTGAATGAAATGATCTCTTTATTTTTTAAAAACTCACAGAACAAGGAGTATAACCATCTAGTTTTCCATTCATCTCTGCCGGCAGCAAGTTAAATACTCATAGACTCATAGGTCAGAAGGGACCAATATGATCATCTAGTCTGACCTCCCGCACAAGGCAGGCCACAAAACCCTACCCATACACATCTACAACAACCCCGAACCCATGACTGAGTTATTGAAATCCTCAAAAATGAGATTTGAAGACCTCAAGCTGCAGGGAATCCACCAGCAAGCGACCCATGCCCCATGCTGCAGAGGAAGGCGAACAACCTCCGTGGCCCCTGCCAATCTGCCCCGGAGGAAAATTCCTTCCTGTCCCCAAATATGGCGATCAGCTAAACCCTGAGCATGTGGGCAAGACTCACCAGCCAGCACCCAAAAAAGATTTCTCTGCAGTAACTCAGTTCCCATCCCATCCAGCATTCCCACAGACCATTGAGCAGACTTATCTGCCGATAATCCAAAATCAATTGCTCAAATTAAACTATCCCATCATAACATCCCCTCCATATACTTATCAAGCTTAGTCTTAAAGCCAGATAAGTCATTTGCCCCCACTACTTCCCTCGGAAGGCTATTCCAGAACTTCACTCCCCTAATGGTTAGAAACCTTCGTCTAATTTCTAGTCTAAATTTCCTAATATCCAATTTGTACCCATTCGTCCTCGTGCCTATATTAGTACTAAACTTAAACAATTCCTCTCCCTCCCTAACGTTAATCCCCCTGATATATTTATATAGAGCAAGCATATCCCCCCGGAGCCTTCTTTTGGCCAGGCTAAACAAGCCAAGCTCTTTGAGTCTCCTTTCATAAGGCAGATTTTCCATTCCTCGGATCATCCTAGTAGCCCGTCTCTGAACCTGTTCCAGTTTGAATTCATCCTTCTTAAACATGGGACACCAGAACTGCACACACTATTCCAGGTGGGGTCTCACCAGCGCCGTATATAACGGCACTAACACCTCCTTCTCCTTGCTGGAAATACCTCGCCTGATGCATCCTAAAACCGCATTTGCTTTTTTAACAGCCATATCACATTGGCGGCTCATAGTCATCCTGCTATCAACCAATACCCCAAGGTCCTTCTCCTCCTCCGTCGTTTCCAACTGATGCATCCCCAACGTATATGTAAAATTCTTATTATTAATCCCTAAGTGCATGACCTTGCACTTTTCACTATTATATTTCATCCGATTACTATTGCTCCAGCGTACAAGGTGGTCCAGATCTTCCTGAATAGCATCCCGGTCCTTCTCCGTGTTAGCAATACCCCCCAGCTTCGTGTCATCCGCAAACTTTATTAACACATTCCCGCTCTTTGTGCCAAGATCAGTTATAAAAAGGTTAAATAAGGTCGGTCCAAGAACCGATCCTTGAGGGACTCCCTTCTGTGCATCCATACTAATAGATTTATCCATCTGCACCAACTTGTCAGATGGTTTAGTCATCAGTAGGGTCTGTCAGAGGGGCTTTTTTTTTTTTTTTTTTAATAAATCTATAGCTATGTTTAAGTCTTCAGTTCCTTGGAAAGCCCTCACCTAGCACTTTGTGGTGAATATGAACAAGTTACTATTGGCCTGCACCGTGGCTGGTTCTGATCTTAAATTTTCAGTGGATTAAGTCTGTGTTCTAGGTAATTCACACTGGCCATGCCACGTTAATAACTATCTCTCTCAGAGACTGCTATTGGCCTGCTTCCAAAGCTTTGCAGATACTCTTTGTTTTTCCATGTCTGTGTCCATCGAGGCTGCATTCCTGAGATGTAACCAGTCAGGTATGTTATGGGAAAGAGCAAACTTTTCATATGGAATCCTATTTATCTCTCTAGATATAAGTATACATAGAAAATAATACTGTGCAAAGTTTGTACTCAAATTACATTTCAATTTCCATCTCACTTGGAATACAAACTTGTTTTGTTTTTGTTGTGATTTTAAATCTGGAATAATTCTTGGCCTTTAAAGAAACATGAAAACTGCACAAATTTTGAACTAAATAGGGAAGAATTGGCGGTCTCCAAAACTCATCCTAGCAAAGGTAATTTAAATATATATATAAAAAAAATCAGGGATATCATTATGGCTGAAAGATTACCTCTTTCAGATTCTGCGTTTTCCTATAGCTGTGCCTTGGAAGGATCTGGAAATGGCTTAGCCGGAGGAGGAGAACTTCAACACTCTTCAGTAAAGAAGTAAAGCTACCAAGTTGTGTTTGCTTCTACTGAAGTAGCTTCCCCCTGAAATATTGAGAAACAATTAGTGTTACACTGTACAGGTTTTATCTAGTACTATATGACTGTTACAAGGTGAGGAAAACTTTACCATGCTGTATGATTCAGGGAAACCCAATTTCTATAATGAGAAACAAAGATTTCTTCTCCAACAGGTAAAAATTTTAAAAAAAAAAACAGCTTACAGTTTAAATGGAAAATCAGGAAGTTTCACTATGAAAATGAACATTTGCCAGGAGATGCAAGCCATTTTTTCCATTGTACTCATCATTGTCTGTTTTAAATAATAATATAAAAACAAGTCCTGCTAGTTTTCTGCTTCTACCAGCCTTCGTACTTCTAATGTTTTTCTTTGATGGTCTTAGGAACATCTTACCAGTGCAGCTTCTGATAAAGAGAATCTTCTCTTTCAATTCTCCTTTTTTTAATGCTGAAAACTACAAGCCCAGTGTTTAAAAAGAAACTTAGAGGTGAAAAAATGTCAGTAATATTTGTATTACAGTAGCGCTTAGAATCCACAGTCAGATCAGGATCCCATTGTGCTATATACCATCCAGGCACAGGTCTCAGTCCTTCATTGTCTCATTATGGTACAAGTGAGCTAGCATCCACCCATGCAAATAGCATTGCAAGTTTGGGGCTGTGGAATAAAAATGACGTCTATCTGGAAGAATATCCAGTGACCTTAGCTGATTAGAATGGGAAGCCTTAAGAGTATACCACTAAACTTCCTTCAGTATTTTTCCATTAAAAATTCTTCCTACCTTGCTAAAATATGACTATCCTCCAGAGGAAGAACAATGAATATTACTGTCATCAGTACAGTTGTCCTATTTTTCAATAGTGATTTCCTCTGTCTTCTACCCCCGTATCACCCATTGCACTAGCTGATTTCCTTCCCCTTCAGGAATAAATGAGTCATTAATAATCAAAACAACAATGTATGTTTGTTTCATGGAAATAACCTTCTGGAGACTCAAATAGTTTGTCTGAATTTCTAACCAAAGTTCTTTTTATGGTGGGGTTTGGTTTTTTTTGTTTTGGTTTTTTTCCCCCCTCTGTCCTAGCCACAGTTTCCTGTGGAAAATAATTAAAATGACAGAATTGCTTTAAATAGGGATGTTTTTAGCTGAGCAGAATATCAGCAAAACATGGGCCCATTGAACAAGAACCACAGCTGTCTCTTCAAAAAATGCAGTCCATCAAAGCAATATTTTATTGGTTTCCTGAAGTATTTGTTTCTTTGTGAAAGCTAGATGGACTCATGAAGAAGGAGCAAAGATTTGTTAAAGCTGTTCCAAACGTGCATTACAGCATTTTATGGTTTAGCTAGGGTTAGATCTGGGAAATCACATAAATACTACCTTCTTTGCAACTAATTTCTGTTGAAGAAAGCACCAAAGTTGGCTGTGGAACACGGCTGTGTCAAAAGCTCTGAAATGAAATTGAGTTACACCAAATCTACAGCGGATTAGAAAAAAGACAACCCTGTCTATTATGTGCAAATTCAAGTGATGGTGTTTTTTTTTTTTTTTTTTTAAATTAAAGTGCAGTCTTAAGTTAGTAATTGCAGAAAAACTGAAGTAATCTGCAGTACGAAGTAAGTGCAGTTTGAAACTTACATATGTTACTTGTAGAGAGGTAAGTTGGGTGAGGTAATATCTTTTATTGTAGCTTTTGCTAGTGAAAGAGACATGCTTTCAACCTACACAGAGCTTTTTTTGAGGTCTGTGTAGCTCTAAAGCTTATCTCTTGCACCAACAGAAGCTGGTCCCACCTGGTCTCTCTAATATCTTGGGACCAGCACGGCTACAAGAACACAGCAAATTGCATATGTAACTTCTGACATTCATTGCTGCTGCTAAAGACAGAGTTAATAGTAGAATAGAGGTATAAGATAGTGGTGAGATGGGCTGACCGCACAGCTTTGTGTGTAGAATTTAGGCTATTGCCTTTCTCAGATAAGCTTTGTGACTCTTTTTTGCAGACCTAATCACATTAACATCACATAAATAAATTGTGTTTTGCTATTTGCTGCCATTGTTAATGAGATGAGATGGAGTGTTTCATGTAGTGGTAAAGAATGCAACTGTGAGCCAGACTAGTTTTTTTTAATCATCAGATCTGCCATGACTTGCTCTCTGACCTTGGGCAAGTTGCTTACTCAAACATCTCCTACCTGACTTTATCCATCTGTAAAATGGTTATATCATGTGTATGTTTGTGTGGCACTTTGAGATGCTCAGATGGAAGGCAAAGGAGTGTGAAGTTTTTATATTAGATCGCCAAATTATAGGGTATTTCCTGTGCTCACACTTTTTTATTGAAGGAGCACATCATAAGCTGAAGACTTGTCTACATGGCAGGTTACCACATAGCAAGGTAGAGTGTGAATCTATGGTGCATCAGTTGCTGTACAGTATAATCCTGTGTGGACACAATTATGGTCCACTGAAAGTCCCAGAATGTAGCTTGGTATATAGTAGCTTTCTGGAACTTTTGCTGCATAGTAGCAGTGTCTACATGGGACATGACTGTGCAACGAAGAGGTGCACTGTAGATTCATACCTTAGTTTGCCACATTGTAACTTGCCATGTAGACAACCTCTGAGGCCATAGTCACGTAAATACTTATGCCCGTGAATAATTCCACAGACGCGGGTGGGTGTGCGTGTGTGTGTGTGTGTGTGTGTGTGTGTTTTTATAAGATTAGGATCTAAATCTGATGTCCATTACTTTCTGCATGGATGGAGATCATGGAAACCTTTAGTAATTCAAACTCGCTAGTCTTTACTTTTAATTTTTTTTGTTCTTTTAATCATTCCTGGCATTTAATGTAAAATGAGTTCTCAGGTAGCCAGAATAATACCTTTAAATTGCTATGGATTTAAATTGCTTTAATCTGTGTCATTTAGTGGATCAAATGTCAGCTTCATAGTTCAGAAGTATTGCATTCTAACCTTATTTTTATTAAAATTACTAGCAATTATTTTTCCCATCAGTGCCCTTAGAGCTTTAGCATTGCTACCTTAGCTAAATCAAACAAAATCTGATCTAAATGTTTTACACATTTAAAAAAAATGATTAAAAGTACAGTTCAGCCATGTGTAATCTCTCTAAAAACAACCACATTAGGAAACAGTTAGCCTTTTAAATTGTCATGATGAATAAGACAGCTAAATTTCCCTCCCTTCCATTTCTTTCCTGGGGCTAGAAAGCCACACATGAGAGATCCAGATAGGTGGTAAAGGGACTGGACGAGGCCTATATGTGTGTTAAATTGGATATACAAATGGCTCTCTTTTCTAGCTATTTTATAGTGGTCACATCTTGACTAGCAACTGCTAGACTGGACCAGACCCAAAGTCCATTTAGTCCACTGTCCTATCTCTGACTATGGCCTATACCACGTGTCAGAATGAAGTGGAAGAGCCTTGGCAGAGGACACCTATGGAATAACCTGATAACAGGGAAACTTCCTCTAATCCCCAACTGTTAAATTTTGGTTTAAACCCTAAAGCAGGAGAGTTTATAGCTGTTAATCCTGATATTGTAATGCTGGATATTGTTGTTATCCACACAAATGTCCAGTCCCTTTTTTAATCCTAATAAGTGTTATCATATGGCAGTGAGTTCCAAAGGCTGTGAGGACATTGTAAGGGAAAAGTACTACTTTTGTGAGTTAAAAATTTGCTGCCTTTTATTCCAGAGAGTGTCCCCTTGTCCTTTGTATTATGAGAGAGGGTGAACAGAAGAACCTGCTCCACCTTCTCTATTCTGTTCATTGTTTGAGCCTTGCAGAATGAATCTGTTCATTTCAAACTGGACACTCTTTGGGATTTTCATTATTTCTTCTGCCCCATGACATTATCTCTCTTTGCCCAACCTATTAATGTATTGTTTTTACTCAGGATCATTTAGGCCCTCCTTTGGTTTGTTTTTTTCCCCTCTCACTTTATCCTACCACCAATTCCTACCTTACTGATTGCACCTCTTTCTGTCTTTATAATTTGTCCTGCTTCCAAGGTTTTTTTCCTTCGTTGCGTTCTCTCAGTCCTTGTTCATGTTACCTTCTTTTCTTGATCCTTCTCATCTTCTGCTGTGTTGACCAGTGAAGACTGGGGTTGGTGCAAGTACTGATTCTCTTTTTTCCCCAAAGTCTCTCATTCTGGTCCTCACCCCCCACGCCTTCACTTTCCTTTCTGTCTCTTTGTCCTCTACTGAAGTCAGGGCCCCTACCATTCCCAAGATTTACCAATGACAACTGTTGTCAGTGTCCGAAGAGGAGCCAAGATCTTAGGATGCTAGGAACCCTGATTGAAGTGCTCTTCTTCATACCTCACATCTCGTAGTACAGGAGTAGATATTGCTTTTGCAATGGGAGGTGCAGCAGGAGGGAGAGATGCCTCCTGGCTTGATCTGGTACAGGAGCACAGCAGGACTATTAAAGGGACATTCTTTATTTGAATTACCTTAGCATCTAGGAGCTCTAGTTATGGACCAGGACCCCATTGTGTCCAAACAGAGCAAACAGATGGTTTGGGGGGCTTACAAAGAAGGCAGGCAACGCAGGTGACAGCACAGCCCTTGTATTAGCTCAAACGTGGACAGTCCCATTTTTAATCAAACTAACGGGACCACCCTATGGAAATAGTATTCTGCACTGTCATTGTCATTGCTATTCATGTTGTTTGCATTGCAGTAGTAACTAGAGGCCCTCGTCGCATTGCACCAACAAATACATATGGCCCCTGCCCCAGATTGCTCAGTGTGCAAGTATCACATTGAGCATTGCAATAGTGAAAATGTATTTGATTTTAAATGCAGTATTAGTGGTCAGTTGTATTATGATTCCAACAAAGGTGTTTTGTTAGAGAAGGGAACGGGTATCTTTCGTTGGTTTTTAACTAGCCAAAAGAATACTGTGTCGGTTGATTGCAGCCGAAGGGCTAAACTTGTACAGACGGTTTTAAATGGGCACTGTTAAATAGGCCCAGAAGCCTGCTCCATTTTTACTTTCAAACCATAGTCTTGAAGCATCTTCTAAAAATCTGTTTTTTTCAGGTTAGTTTTAAAAAGATCTTAATTCCACAGTAGCTGTATTTCATCCGTTTAATCATCGTTCCATGAAACTGAATTTCTCTCTAACCCTAAACTGATTGCCGTGCGAGGTGCTGGTGTTCAAGTCCTGAACCTGATGCTTCGCTCTCCAAGTTAGCAGGCGCTGGCACAGCTCACTGGTTAGAGCTAACTATGATTGTCTGAAAAAGTGAAGTTTATGATGTATAGGAGGAGCTGGGACCGAGCCTCTTTATACACGATCTTGCCAATTTTAAAGCATTCTACAAGCTTATATGCAAGTCTGTAGTTTCTGGCATAGACAGTGCAGTTCACAGAACTACAAAGCAATCCATAGAAGTAATTTTATATTAAAACTAAAAACTAAACAGTCCTTATTACACTTTGCACTTCTGATGGAAGTGTAACAGCACAGCTATTGCTGGCATACGTAGTCGGGACCTGTATTTGTCACTAGCTTCTTCAGCTGCTCATTTGAAAGGACGTTGTGCAGTACGGGATTGCTGACTCCGTTTCTTTCTCAGATGTGTATTTTGATAATGAACTTACCATATAATTTGTTCATGGATAGACCGACCATTTTCATTGGCACATTGGCCCAGTAGACACATACAAAAATATTCTAAGATGCTACATACGTGTACCTTAGTGAGTAGAGAAAAATGTGTAATGATGTTGTTTGGGATGTGGAAAGCAGGCATCTTAAAGATTGTATTATAATATATGTGCACAAGAGGTCAGAGATAAAGCTGTGCATGCAACCTTCGCTTTTGACATTTCCTGCCTTTTGAGTGCTTAACTATACAACTTTAATGTTCCCTCAATCTCACTTTTTGTATGGAAGTATATTGTAAGCATTTGTGTGATTACCTATCTAAACTGCACGCTTCAGAAAGATAGACTGTGTTTTATTGAGTCACTGGCATGGAACATGTGTTCCAAGAAATGGAACACACGGAATTTACCTTTAACCTGAGAATCAGTGTTCTTTATTAGGAATCAGAGCAGCTTGTTTCTCTCTAACGGTGGCAGATTACAAACAGCGATTTAGCTTTAAAGGTTCCTGCTTCTAAAACATTCTGAGGTTGGTTTTGAACGAACTTGTTTGCGTTTTCACTTGTGAATTAGCATTACTATTATAACTAGAGTTTGAAGTTTGTGT
Source organism: Mesoclemmys tuberculata (assembly GCA_007922155.1). NCBI lineage: Eukaryota > Metazoa > Chordata > Testudines > Chelidae > Mesoclemmys > Mesoclemmys tuberculata. The sequence continues at coordinate 108,117,633 of ML675616.1, forward strand.
ACAGTAAAGAGGATTAATCTATACCATAAATGGCCCGGAGAACGAATCAAATAATATTTAGCTTTGATAAAAGATTTTGTTTTAGGGCAGCACTGAATTCAAAGCATGGTTGTTGCACTATATAAATACTAACTGCAATGTGGGCCACAGTTTTTGTGCTGAGGTGGGACCATTAAGCTTATTGTTTTAGGATTGTATGTTGATCTTGAACAATAACCCAATATATGAACAGCTATGTCTTTGTCCAGCAGCTCAGTAAATTCCCTTCATTTTCTTTTGAGATTGCTATGTTTATCCCTTATTTTTCCTTGTTCTTATGTTGCGTTACAGAAGTGCATTTAGTAGCGAACTAAATGGAAATTGTATGCTAAGTACTCCCCTAGTGGGCTGCTGTTTAGACTTACAAGGTTTCTTTGAACCTGGCACTTTCTGACACAAAAAGAACATTAGTAGCATTACTGTGACTCCAAGAAAAAGAGCTATGAGCATTTAGGATTAACAAAGTAGAGTGCAAAGCTACAACCTTTGCTCCGAGATTCTGGAACATGTTTTTCCTCTCCTGAATTTTGAGTGTTTAATTTACCATGGTGAACTGCATTAGGTTTGATTTACCAATAGTGAGATGGGTGCCTCGTACAAATTCTAAGATACTGCCTGTTAAATGTAGACTATTTTGTGTTGGCAAATATCTACAATGGTGTCTCTTGATACACTGGCTGTGTTTCAACAACTTTATTCCAATAAATGTTCAAACTGATTCCAAGAATTTCAGCCAAGTACATTGGTACACTGATAAAATTTTCTTCACTGCTTATCTTGAGTCACCATTAACGGGTTTTTTTTTAGCAAAAACAACAAGAGGTCCTGTAGCACTTTAAAGACTAACAAATTTCTAGAGGCATAAGCTTTCGTGGGCTGCAACCCACTTCGTCAGATGCATGAAATAGAAATCACAGATAGGAGGTATATATACACTTCCAAGTTAAAGAAACAACAATGGGGAGGGCAAATGTTAACCAAGTCCATTCAGTTAGAGTAGATGAAGCCTATTCACGACCATTGATTTAGAAGGTGAGACTGTGTGTACAGTGACAATTACTCCATGTAATGAGAGAACCATTCCAAGTCCCTATTCAGACCCAATCTGATTGTGTCAAGCTTGCATATGAATTCCAGCTCTGCAGTTTCTTGCTGAAGTCTGTTTTTTTGTAGAAGTATGGCAACTTTCAAGTCAGCTACAGAGTGTCCTGGGAGATTGAAGTGCTCTCCTGTTGGCTTATGGATGTTCCCACTTGTTATGTCTGATTTGTGTCCATTTATTCTTTTGCATAGTGACAGTCCGGTTTGGCCAATGTACATGGCAGAGGAGCATTGCTGGCACATGATGGCATATATTACATTAGTAGATCTGCAGGTGAATGAGCTCCTGATGGTGTGGTCGATGTGGTTAGGACCTGTGATGGTGTCACTAGAGTCGGTGTGTGGGCAGAGCAGGCAACAGGGTTTGTTGCAGGGATAGGTTCCTGGGTTAGTGTTCTTGTTGCATGGTGTACGGTTGCCGATGAGTATTTTGCTTCAGGTTGAGGGGTTGTCTGTAAGCAAGGATAGGTCTGCCTCCCACAGCTAGAGCGAGTGAGGGATCATCTGCTAGGATAGGCTATAGATCCTTAACAATGTGTTGGAGAGATTTTAGCTGGGGGGCTGTAGGTGATGGCCAGTGGTGTTCTGTTGTTTTCTTTGTTGGTCTGTCCTGTAGTAGGTGACTTTTGGGTACCCATCTGGCTGTGGTTTTTTTTTAGTTTTTTAATTTGAGCTGCGCTTCCCATTTTTACTTGCCTCATTTTGCCCATGTCATTCAGGGGGTTGGAAACAGTGGGTGGTCTTTACTTACCCTTACAACACTCATCTCTAACAAAGGAAATGTACTGAGACCTAATCTTCCACTCCATCCTACTGACTGGCTAAATATCATTAATATGAATATATGCAGTGGTGGTATAGCTGTGTCGGTCCCAGGATATTAGAAAGACAAAGTGTGTTAGGTAATATCTTTTATTGGACCAATGTCTGTTGCTGAGAGAGACAAGCTTTTCAGGTTACACAGAATTCTTCATGTCTGGTACCTGAAAAAGAGCTTTGTGTTAGCTTGACAGCTTGTCTCTCTTACCAACAGAAGCTGGTCCAGTAACTGATATTAGCTCATCCACCTTGCCTCGTTACTGTGACTAGTCAGTCCCAGTTTTCTCTCTCCTCCTCAGTCCCTGTCAGTCTCATTTTTAGATCCTGGGCATACTGAACTAGGAGCTCCCAAGACAGAAGAGGTAGTTTTGGACACATTATGCTCTAAAGCATGATTTCCGAGGATGATCTGACTATATCAGATCATAGCGTCACCTAGTTGCCCTACAATTGCCCTTCTGCACCTTCCTCTCTAGTGCTGTGAGTGTCCTAAAAAGTGTATCTGAGGGTGTTGTCTTGAGCAAATGTAATTGCAAGCCAAAGGCAAATCTCTTACACCAGATTAAAATACCTTTTGATGTTCTTGGAAAGGGATAGTGGTTTGGGGGATGGTTATCTTTTCTTTGGATCTTCTCAAATGTCTCACATGAACATCTTACGATATAACCTTAACGCCCCATCAGTCTCTTAAATAAGGATATATCTGTCAGCCCCATGGCAATGAGCCACCAAGTCCAGGTAGACAGGTTCAGGCTAGTGCTCTAAAATATCTGGGTATACAGTACTTTGAAGTTGCAGCTCGGACTGGAGCTCTGGCTCTGAAGCCTCCAGGGCTGAGGGGCTCACTCCCACAGGCTGTGTAGACATACCCTTAGTGTGTCCAAACCTGAAAAAGGGAAGAAATTGTATCCCATAGACATCCATTGTTCACTTTTACCTGGGGTAAAGAACAATTGCAATTGCTTTGGAAAGGATAAATTTTTAAAAGTGCAGTTCAGGCACTTACGTGATTAAATACACCCAGCACTGCCTGCTCATTCTCTGATTTCCCCTGAACACTGTGTGTACTGGGAGGTTGTATTAAGAGAGCATATGATTACATTTTTCTGATAACTAATAATTATGGAGCTGGTCAAACTATTGCATAGGATGCTTTGAAAGCAATTAGACTCTTTCCTAGTTCTTTTATAAATCTACTGTTTTTTCAATAGAACAGTCCTCACAAGGTAGGGGAGGTGCCGTTTTATTTTCCCCTCCCTGTGAAGACTGCTTTATTTTAACATAAAAGTAGTGTTAAAAATAATGGGGGGAAAGAGGAGAAGGAGTCAACTTGTTGGCTCCATACTCAGTATTACAGACAACCTTGGAAGAATTTAATTTTTATTGGAAAATGTCAGTGAATGTCAATTTCTCTGATATATACACCAACTGGAAAAAATATTTCTGTAGATACTAATTGAAATTTGCAGATAAGCAGTATTTTTCTTACTTTGCCTGAGAAAATATTAGTCTGATTTAAAGATATTTACTTTGTATGTTTTGACAATGTGATATTGACAATTTGTGTTTGAATGGTTATAAAGCTTTAACTCTTTGAATCTCAACGTCTAATGTCCTTAAATAATTATTGGCTGATCCCCTACCTATTGTCTAACCCCTTCCATAATATCATGAAACTGTGAAAAATTAAATAAATAAAAATGGGGAAATGATTAAAAATAAAGATTAATATCCATTAATTTTTTTTAAATCTCATTCTGCCGAGCCTAATTATAGAGGAATGCAAGAAGGAGATGACCCTTGGACGAATAAGGGATAATTTGGTGGCAGCAAAAACATAATATATTTCTTCAGTATTAAAAATTTAAACCATATTGCATTGTACAGGCAGTTGCCTGGATAGAGGTTAGAGATCATCACAGCAGTTGTCAAAGGATTCCACATACCAAAGCATTTTTCTGAATCCTCAGAAGTCCAGAGAAGATCTGATCAGTTGCTTGTATGCAAATTTTCTGAAACAAGTAGTAGCAACCATCAATTTTAGCATCCTCCTACTGGTGTCTCTTGAGCCCCATCTACTCTATGAAGTCTGGACATGGCTGACAGCAATCACCTTGGTTAACACAATGCTGACCATGGCTTAGCAGTTGTCACAGCTAGGATAATGCTGTGTCAGCATTGTCTAGTCTAACTGGGGATTTAATTGTGGGTTATGGTCTTAACAGGAGTGATCATTAACCATGACTCTAAGTGATGACTTATTGTCCAGGAGAGAACACAGAATTTAATTTTTGCAAATAACATAAGTGGAAATACAAAATACTCTTGGAAACGTTTCTAGTCTCATTTGTCATTTCTAATAATTAACTCTCATCTTTCCCCATTGCTAGAATTCAGAGTTCATTGGGACACGATTATAATGTAGCCGAGGTGGCTTGATATTTTGAAATGCAAGGTGAAAATACGGTTTCTAGTCCTGCAGCTTCCATGAGGTATTCTGTTTCAAGTCACAAATTCAAAGCAAATCCAATACTAATTTGTTCATGTACTCTTGTAATGCTAAGAGAATTTCTCTAGTGCAATTCATAAATAAAATAGTCTGTGCACCCATTGTATTACTTAGCACAAAATTATACAAAACAGATGTTATTGCCCTTACGTTAAAACATGTTCTAGTATAGTAGATGACTTTTTGTTTTCATCTGTGTTGGAAAGCACTTTGCTCCTTATAGGTGCAATTGCAATCTAAATAATAGACTAACACTGTGTGGACAACTTTCAAAGCATTGTATGGAAAGTACATACAAAAAAAATCTGTGCCAATCCTATTATAAACTAGAGTTGTACATGTGCCTGCCATATGCTACTTCTAAAATGTACTCTCCAAGATCAGTGGGGGACTAGTGCTCTGATGTTGTACTTGGAATAGTAGTTTGAGTCAGGAACTACTGGATGAGATTCTATGGTGTTTGTTGTTCAGGAAATCAGACTAGATTATTGTAATGGTCCCTCCTGGCCTTAAATGTATGATGGGATAATTTAGGCTATCCAGCACTTTTATAACTTGTCAGTATATATCGTTATCCAAGAGTACCCTCTGTTGGACTATTTTAGGTATTACACATGGAATTTTCACCTTTCTCCCTTAGGTCGTACCGGAAGATACACACTGATAGAAAAATGGAGAGATACGGAGAGGCATTTGGCACCTCATGAAAATCCTATAATTTCACTGAACAAATGGGGACAGTATGCAAGTGATGTGCAGTTAATATTACGCCGCACAGGGCCATCTCTCAGCGAGAGGCCGACTTCAGACAGCGTTGCTCGAATACCCGAAAGAACTTTGTATCGACAAAGCTTGCCTCCATTAGCCAAACTAAGGCCACAGAATGACAAATTAATAAAAAGGAGAGAGCCAAAAAGGAAATCTTTGACCTTCACTGCGGGTGCAAAAGGATTAATGGACATTTTTGGAAAAGGTAAAGAATCTGAGTTTAAGCAAAAGGTGCTCAACTGTAAAACAACAGCTGAAGAGTTGAAAAAACTGATCCACCTCCAGACTGAGAAGCTTCAGTCCATCGAGAAACAGCTGGACTCAAATGAGGGTGAAATTCGCTACTGGGAAAAGAAGTACAATTCCAGCCTGGAAGAGGAAATTATCAGACTAGAACAGAAAATCAAAAGAAACGAAGTAGAGATTGAAGAGGAAGAGTTCTGGGAAAATGAACTGCAGATTGAGCAAGAGAACGAGAAGCAGTTGAAGGAACAACTCCTGGAGATCAGGCAAAGGATCTTGGAGTGTGAGAGCAAGTTAAAAGACTATATGGCTCAAATCCACAGTATGGAGAGTGGCCTTGAAGCAGAGAAGTTGCACCGAGAAGTTCAGGAAGCACAGGTGAATGAAGAAGAGGTCAAAGAGAAGATTGAGAAGGTGAAAGGTGAAATTGATATTCAGGGCCAACAAAGTCTGAGGCTGGAAAATGGCATTAAAGCTGTAGAAAGATCATTGGGCCAAGCCACCAAAAGATTACAGGTAAAAACACCTTTTCTGCTTGGGGAAATACAGCAGGCTTAAGTTTTAATTAGTTAAAGGTCTGATAGAGCTGGCTGGGAAATAGAAAATTTTCCATGACCATTTTTATGAAAAATTTCTCTGCCTTTTCTCCATCAAAAATGTTCCGAATTTGAAATATTTGGACCAAAGCTACTTCTAATACATGACTTTCTCATGCCTTTCTTTTTTTTTTTTAACTGGCCCTTAGTCTCTCAAGGTAGATGATAAATATTTTTGTGTGCTTGCTCTTTAAATATTCAGAGGGACTCGATTAGTTGAGGAACTTAGTGCTGAATGCAACACAAAACATTTCACCTCTAGTTGCAGGTTCAGTGCCAGTCTGGCTCATAGTGATCCAAAGTCATAACCATCTGTTGGCTGTTTGGTGACAGGTGGGAAATCCCTTAGTGCTCTGAGTTCCTAGTGAACGAGTGTCCACATCCTGCATAGCCACTATTACCACCATATTTGATATTATGATTTGGCAGAGGACTGGACCCCCTCCTCTTACCCTGAGAATAGGCCCTTTTTAAAGTCAGAGTTTTGAGTTACATTAGGATAATACATTGACGCTTGTGCTGCCTCTGTCTGTCCTTTGCCTTTTTGAGGCTGAACTTCTGTCTCCGTAGTGCTGCTTCTCCAGGATCTTCCGTGAGTATAATACTTTAATAATTAAATTAATCCAAAAATCGTTTCAGAATGTGTGTTAAGGTAACTAATAGGTTATAAAACAGCTGTTTGGAGAATAGTTCTTCCTTTTCCCTACCTGACCTGTCTGAGTTCAAGATTCTGTTTTCTGTCGGGTAATTATAGAGCCCCTATTGCCAGAGAATCAAGTCACAGCTCTTTTTATTCCCTGCAAAAGTTAATGATATCCCTTGGACCTAAGCAGAGCATGAAATAATGACTATAAATGGAAATCCAGTTTGTAGCAAATAGTGGCAGTGGGGGATACAATGACACTGGGAAGCAAATTTCCCTATTCCTGGCACTTCTAATGTCCCAGGCACCCTAGGATTAAGGCACTCAATTCCAGTTGGTTATAGTGCTATTATTTATTTTAATATCCTATATTAAACTGCTGCCGCATTCCACAGTGGCTGAATAGCGTGAAGTGACTCTGCTGTGACTATGTAAGAGACTTTGGGATCCTTAGGATCAATAGTTCCAGTACCGTATCAACTTAAACAAAATATGGTTAAACAGGGCATGTGAAACAAAACACATGAAAACTCTAGCATTAGATGTCTAGCTATCCCTCTCAGGCTTCCTGTGACCTTACAAATTATCCTTTTAGTTACTAGGATGCCAGAAAAACCCTCTTTTTATTTATTTTATTTCACAACGCTGAGAACATCACTAAGGCTAACACTGAGTTCAAACCCCCATTCTCACTCTTTTACACATGCTCTGATTGTCCCAAGATAATTCCTATTTGGCTACATTTTTTGTGCTAGTTCACAATTTTTCCCAGAAAGTTAGAGCAAAATCAGTTCAGTTGTGTTTGAGTAATACAAGGGGAAGGGGGCATATGTTTCCCCATAATCTCAGACTGAAGTTGGTTGCATAGCAAGCCGATCTGAAACTATAAATTTTAAATGTGGCTTGTTTGTTATGATCCTGGCTGAGTAGGGAAGGGAGGAAAATTTGGTTCAGTAGTTCTAAGGGTGCAAACATGTAAAGTTAGCATTTTCATGTATGCATGTGAGGATTTCCTAATCACTCTTCTCCCTCTGTATTTTTAATCAATCAAGCATGTGCTGTGATTTATCCATTTCCTTTTCTTTCCTTGTCGCTGGCCTTTTTAGAAAAGGAGAAGATTATAAATACAAAAAAAATGAGCAGCGATGCAACATTAAGTGTGAGACTTCACGGTAAAATTTCCAAAAACTCATAAGTAGCTTAATTCAATGGGACTTTTGAAAATTTTACCCTCCAGCACTCAAAAGTCAAGAAATTCCAAAGGCTAAGGTCATTCACAATGTTAGTTTTGACACTTGCATGGTTTTTAAGGTCGTCTTATCCTCTTTCTTTTATTAAATGAAAGCCTCAGTGCATTACTGTTTGTTTACTCTAACCTATAAAATACACAAGTACAGTGTTAACATTTAAAAAAACAAAAACAAAAAACATTTTTGGAATTTCCTTACTTTTGAGTGCATGATATCTGAATGTAATGTTCTATTAATGGGAGCTGAGACCAAATAGGTTCTGAAGAATTTTGGCAAAATTCTGTGAGGACTTACTTTCTTAAAACTAGTACAGTGTCTGAAATGTACTTGCTAAACAAGAGCTAGATGCTACATATGCCCAGAGTGAGCCACATTTCCTCCCCAGAAATGCTTACAGTCCAAATAAACAAGACAAAGGGAAGAGAAAGAGAGTATCATTCACAGATAGGAACCTGAAGCACAGAGGAATTAAGTGACTTGCCCAAATTACACAAGAAGTCTGTGGCAAAGCCACAAATTGGAGCCAGAAGTTAAGGGTCCAGTCCAGTGACTTAAAGAAAAGGTAGTACTCAGGATATGGATTATCTGGGCCTCTTGCTTCTGTTATGCCAAATTTCTGTTCAGGTGACCTGAGTAGTAGCTGAGAGAAGACAAGGAAGCAAATATAAAGATCTAATAACTGCTAACAAATAGGTAAGTCCACATGACTCATTTTATTTTTGTAAGTTACGCAACAAGCCATCTTTCAATGGAAAGATATCTTAAAAACGAATAAATTTCTCCTTACCCATCAAAGAAAACAAATTACTTGCCCCAGACAAATGGATGAGTAGAATTTGGAAAGGCTGTTCCAGACTTACTCACCACCTTCAAACAGATTCATTTTTCCCCTTTCTGTTTAGGACAGAGAGCAAGAACTGGAGCAGCTAACGAAGGAGCTGAGACAAGTAAATCTCCAACAATTTATCCAGCAAACCGGGACGAAGGTGACAGTGCTACCAGCAGACCCTACTGAAGTGGAGGCTTCACACTCTCAGCTTGAAAGAGGTATAAATGTGGAAGTTTTGTAAAAAGAGGGGGAAAAAATACACTGCTCTCTTCCTTTAACACTAATACACTAAACATCAAATGAACTCTTCATAGTGGGGGACCAGCAGATAATGAGACCCAAGTAGGAAGAGTGTGCTATGTAAGTTCTTGCTTCATACGTTACAAAAATCTCATATCTCACACACTGAAATATAATCCTAAATCGTGGTTTTGGCAGTGGTGAAACCACTGGCGTATTGTAAACTAGCAGGTAACTGAGCTTTTGCTGCAATAGCCTCTATGGTGAGCCGCTCTCTCCCTGATCTTTCATCTCAGCCCATCCTTCCCACTTTTCACAAACCATCTGAAAGCATGCCTTTTCCAGGGCCTTTGTCAGCCTCTGTATAGAGCCCTTCTATAAATTGTCTTTTAGAAGGGCAGGGAGTTGGTAGTTTGTGTGCATATCTACATGGGTCCTGCTGTATACATGCACAGTCTGGATATGTGTGCGTGCTTTGTGTGTGTATGTAGGTTTATATAAAAGATGACTAACCAACAACTACATTAAACAACATTAAAATGAGTGGGAGTTGTATGTCTAAACCTCAACCCTATGTCACCTGTGTATATATTTGTAAATTATGTCTGTGTTGCATCCAAGTACATGGATACACGAGGGAATAAGTGTATTCTCTAAACGTTACTAATAACATTTAGTGATTATTAAGTAAATCACACTAATGATCATCTTTCTTGTGTAGAGACAATATTTCAGTCTGGGTCCCTGAAACGCCCAGGTTCATCAAGGCAGCTCCCCAGTAATCTTCGGATTCTACAGAGTCCGCTGTCGTCTGGTTTTAACCCTGAGGGCATTTATGTATAACAATATATACCTCTTCTGAAGAGGACCTATGAAGGTACCATGAACAGTATAAATTCCTTCTTCCTTTTTGATTCTACCAATGATGAATGAAAGAAGCTTTTCCTCTTTAAGCCACCACGTTACACTTCTTCATTCTACACACCATGTGGAGCCATCCTCCTGCACTGATGCAAAAGAACAAAGGAACTGTGTTGCTACACAAGTGGCAATGTTGACATTGCTGTCCAATAACTATTAGAGCTAAAGCCTTCATTTTTATTAATGCCACTTCAGAAGCATTTAGAAAAGTATTATTCCATGTATAGGCATAAATAAAACACTGACTGAGCAGAGTGAAGGAAACTGTTTGCAGCTGGTTTAAGGTTTAATTTATTCCATGCAATTAATGGAGGTGTGAATGTTGACCTTCACATTTTTTAAAATTTTATTATGTTTAACTTGTGACTAATTATATAATGTTGTATTTCTCAGCCTGACCAGATGACTTTTTTTTTTTTGCGTGTACAAATGTGTTTCATCACATTAACAATTCACAACCACAGGAGTGTTGTGGGGGTGCTGTATCTTTAAAATAGTCTCTAACCACTGATTTTGTTTGTTACATTGTGGATTATGATGCATCCATTGCTACCTTTTTAGGCTTGAAAGATGAGTTTGTGGAATTAGCATCCCATTGATTCTGCCTTGTATGAATCACTAAAAGATTATGGAATTGAAAGCTGGCTTGGTAAGGATATTTTCAGCATATGATTGAGGATGCACTAGTTAGACAGTATTTAATTATATGGAATGTATGTTTGAGATACTGTGCCACATTGCATATGCCTTTTTGAGAAACAAACAATATAAGGGGTCTTCATCATATGTCTTACTAAAAGGGAGGTGTAAGGCTTTTCACTGTGTGTGGTTTTTACTTTATTTTGTCACCAGCCATGACTGTTTTTATTTTCCAGTAAATATTGCTATTACCACGCTCTCGCTCTCTCTCTGTCTCTCTCAATTATATCTAAAAGACATGGGATGATATCCTAGCCCCACTGAACTCAATAGCAGAATTTCCACTGACTTCACTGGGGCCAGGATTTCATTCCTGGTCTCCAAAATTTATGGAACATGGTTTTCTTTAGGTCATCTAATAATCAACAAGATGATTTCTGTTCAGAGTTTTATAATGTATATATTTTACAAGCAAGGGGTAGAAGATAGAAGTTCACAGATTCACTAGTAGACTTCCATTTATTTTTATAATGTTTTGAGGTCACTAATACAACCAAAAATAAAACAAGGTTTAGACAAGAGTGGTTCCCCAGCAGAATTTAAGAGTAAATACGTATAGATACATCACATCCATATAAAGTGTGGTTACAATGCTAGACACTGGTCCTGCACTCAGCTCAATTCAGTGGATTCCTGAGTCTGTGCAGAACTCTGTCAGGATCAGTGGGACCCTTCTCACAGACCTGGGGTCCACCTGCATGGATCTGATTAGAGTCTGAGCCTTAGGTATTGCATTTTGATTGCCTGTTATAACGGTACCAGATATTGCCATCACATGCCTGCAGATCCCTTTGACTTCCGTGGGAGCCATGCTGGTGCATCCAGAGTAAAATTTAGCCCTTGGGGTCCCCAGAAATCAAAATCTGGAGAGAGAATCCTGATTCCACTGAAGTCAATAGCAAAACTTCTGTTGACTATAATAGTCAGGATTTCATCCCTGGTGAGTAAAAATCCATGCTTTAATTACTAAAGAATAAAACTTTAGAAATCTTTTAATTTTTAAAATATAGATACTCCAGCTTGGATTTACTTGTACCTAGATAAATCCTAAATTGATTTTTTTACTTTAAAAAAGAAAAGGAATTTCTACATCAGAACAGTCAGTCAAAGTTTGAAGGATACCACACAAGATGAAGGAATCACCTTTAAATGGATTTTTTTTTTCATTTCTCTTTTATTAACAGCACCATAAATACTAAAAATGCTGCTGTATTTAGACTAACAGCAACTTCAGATGAGGCTGTGAAAATATAAAGGCTCTTTCAAAACACTCTGTTCAAAAATAAAAATTCAGCGTCCATGTCTCTTTTTACTTATTAACAAACTGGAAAATGTATTGCTCTAGTCTAAAGAATCTTTGCCACACTCACAGGTTTTCTCATCAGCTGTTGATGATTTTGTGTCCATGTATGTTTGTGCCCATAACTTTTTCTTATATAAAAATGTATTTGTTTGCTAATATAAAACACAAATAATGTGGAGATTGTACTTTGTCCAAGGAGCATATATATCTTACTTTCTAGGTCCAGTTTTGCCAAACAAATGGTCTGAGCATGCAGGATGCTTAGTATCCTCAACTCCCTCTGAAGTCAACAGGAGTTGAAGCAGTTGGCACCTTGCAGAATCAGGCCCAAATTGCGTTGCACAGCAAAGAACCTATGTCACTTAATCACAAAGAAAAGCTTAATCAAATCTTTGCTGCATACAAAGATAAAGGCAGATAAATGTATTTATCCTGAAAATATTCTGTTAATCAGTAAAGGTCTGAACCAGCTCCCACAGATTTCTGTGAGCAGGAAGATTATAAGAATGATGTATAATTGTGCTTGGAGCCTTTCCCCTTAATTTGCTGATGTAAATTTAACAGGGAATGGTGGTGACTGCGGTTTAACAGAGAGGTCAAGCATTAAGGGGGCTTGGAGACTAGCACCCTATCTAGTGCTCTCTCCAGCTTAAGGCTGAAGAACATCAGGAGGGCACCTGAGGAACTTTCACTTCATCTGTCCACCATGAGGGTAAACAGACCAGTTGGTGCTCCAGGTTTGCTCTTAACAAGGCAATACATTAACTGCAAATACGCTGAAAAATCAATTCACTGAAAATTGAGAAAATCTCTTCTATAGCAAGTTTTTGATGTGTTGAATTTTACACAGTGATGTTTGTGCTGTGTCTGCTGATGAACTAAAAATGACATGCCCGTATGTGATTTTTATTGCTGTTCAATTCAATCTTAACATCACAAAGAATTAAGAGTTTCACTCCATATCATCATGTGACCCTCACTTTTCTTTTTAAATGTAGATTTGTATCATGCTTCCATTTTCAAGAGCTTTTTCAAACCTATTCACAGGGGCATGAGTAAAACAAAAACAGCACTTTTTAACAGTGCCACATTATATACTGGCCAGCATAATAAATATAGCTTTTTGTTTTTATTAAATAGCTCAATACACAAGTATCTGTTTTCCTCTAAGTGCACAGGAGATTTATATGGAAGACTCCTATTATTGCTAACAGAAATTCATTGTGTGAATCCCTCACATTGTCACTAAAAGTGTAGGAAGGGAGATAGATGGTAAAATAGAGAAAGAGCTAGGGTAAAATTTTCAAAAAAAAAAAAAAAACTAAGTCTCATTAAAGGATAATGGCTCCTACATCACTCAAGTGTTTTTTAAAATGTTATCCATCTTCTGAAACTTGAAAGGAGAGACAACATGCCATCAATGCCCAAGCATACATATTCTGCAAATGAGAGTTTTCTTTGTGATTAAGAGTAGAAGGCCCTTTAGAGAAAGGAAAACCTCTCCCTGGGGCTGACTGCCTTTTTGTTAAACACTATGTATTGCATTATGGTGAATTGGGATATGAGTGCGGGGAAAATATCCTTTGATTTTTAGTGAATTGAAGTATATATTTTCCCAATGTGCATTAGTTTGAGTGAATTGGGCCTTAATTATCTATGTAAATAGCAAAACTGTGTTTGTTTTTTCCAGAAAATCTTTATTTGTATGGTATGTATGGTATTAAAATAAGTGTCAAAGTGTTACTTTTATATTATGCCATATTTTCGAGCATTGAAACTTGCATGTTTATTCTATTTGCTACAGTATTTTCATGTTTTGGATGAAGGCCATCAGCTGTATGGAGATGACAAAACAATCATTCTATCTATTTATTCAGTATTGCTGCTTAACGTTTTCAAAATAAAGCTTTCCATGCCAATACAGTGACTGATTGAAAGCTGCAATAGCTCTCGTCAGATGCTTTTTTTTAAAGTTTGTAGAAACCAAAATAAGTGCAGTTTATACCTTAATATAGAGAATGTTAAACCGGAAGGAAGCTAATGGCAATAACTGTGTTTGTGCATGTGCGTGTGTGCAGTATTTACATAAACACACATACAGTACATGCACGTAAGCCCAGTTCAGGAATGCACTTAAGCATATGCTTAAATCCATCCCTGTTCAGCACATCACTAAAGCAGGTGCTGATTAGGGCTAGAGTCATTAAGTCGACAGTCATAAAGGGCATGATTCAAAATGCATTGAAATCAATGAGACTTAGGCACGTGTTTAAGCACATGTAAATGCTTTGCTGAATCATAGCCTTAAAAAGTGTATTCTGGTTCTAGAGAGATCCATTCTAGGAATGATGTCTCATTTTACATATAGTTGGTATCTCTGAACCTTTTAGTACTCCTACAACTAGAAGGAATTTAAGTGTGCCATTGTATAAAATACAGTGGAGGAAGATTTGAAGAATATGTTTACAGCCCAGATGCAGCTTTAGTTCTGAACATAATCACCCAGTAAAACTGTAAAACTAATTTCAGGGGTTCTGATTAGAAGATTTGAGTTGCTGAAGCTTTAAACAGGAGAGGCAATGCTCATTAACTGTGAAGACACAAATGACCATTTTAGTACTGCTTTGCTTAAATGCAAGATGGAAATCTGTATTATATGTAATTATATTAGTTTCTCTTTTGACTGTCATTTAAAAAGCTTATATTTTCTGATTATTTTCATAAATTGTTATTCAGTGCTATGAGGAAAAATATTGGATATTCTCCAGTACAATAAATCTTCCCTGAATCACTGGGTCTTTACAATCCATGGTTTGTTGGAATGCATTGTATATCTCACACTAACACACTGCTATTGTCTCCATTTTTGTCCATTGAAGAATATCTGGTACAAAAAGAGGTCAGGACAACATACCACACGCACATCCAAAAGGCTATCAGATATGTTTATTTCTAAATTCATTAACTGTTGACGTAACCAAAGTCATGTTGGACATAAGTTGAGCATCAGGGCATTTAGGACATAAGTTGAGCATCAACTAGTTATTTGCCTAAAGAGGGAATTTATAGGAGGGGGAGGGAGGGAAAGGGAGAGGACCACTGGTCTAAGTAGGGGCCAGCGAGGAGGTTCATACCAGCAGGTGTATGCCTATCCAAACTCTAAGCAAGTAGATGAGATCTGTAACTGGAGGGGAGAGAGAAGGATGGAGCTTGTAGAAAGCTGGTAACCCATTAACATTTAAGCCTGCAGAGCTGCTAGGAGTCACTACAATTAAATCAGTTGGCTTTCCCGGGTTCTGGCTTTAGGTTTTCACACTGATTTTCTCTCCCCCTCTCCACCCCCCCGTGTTCCTTTTTGTAATGTGGAAAACAATCTGGTTTTACATGCAAGTGTCTCCTCTATTCTTGTAGATTTTTTTAAGACAATTGTTCCTACTCCTGGCCTAAGCAGCAGCAGAGGATTTCAGAACCTCACCCAACCTTCTGCCCTGCAGAGCTGTTTCATGTCTCAAAGGCAGGCAAGAACGTTGGGCCCAGAATAGCAGCATTGTGCAGTGCAATTGAGACTATATAGCATCCGAGAAAGGAAAGCTGTGGTGCAGCACTGTGATCACCCATGTTTCTCAAACCGAAGGTCCTGATCCAAAAGGGGATCGTAAGCCTATTCTAGGAGGGTCACAGTATTGCCATCTTTACTTCTGTGCTGCCACCGCTCTCTGGCTGCCCAGCTCTAGAGGCAGTGCTGTTGCCAACAGCTAGGGAGAAATAAGGGTGGCCTGGTATTGGGAGTTGTCACCACAGCCTGAAATATTTTCAAAGGGGGTCACAGCAAACCGAGTTTGAGAACCCCTGCCGTAGGACATTAGTTTTAACTGCAAAATTGGTTATTACACAGTAGTAGCCACTTCAGTAAGGTAGAATGAATGATACTTAAGGGTAAGACTTTGTTACGGTAGTCATGGATTCCATGACTTCCAGAGACCTCCGTGAAATTATCCTCTTCAGCTTCAGCCTTGTGCCCTGGGGCCAAAACTGTCAGCTCATAGACTCATAGGTCAGAAGGGACCAATATGATCATCTAGTCTGACCTCCCGCACAAGGCAGGCCACAAAACCCTACCCATACACATTTATAACAACCCCGAACCCATGGCTGAGTTATTGAAATCCTCAAAAGTGAGATTTGAAGACCTCAAACTGCAGGGAATCCACCAGCAAGCGACCCATGCCCCATGCTGCGGAGGAAGGCGAAAAACCTCCGGGGCTGAATCATGAACACACTTACCGATTGTGAAGAGCCCACAGTTCAGGCTCATCAAGTCACAGATGACATTTGTGATCTTGCATTGTGGGCAGAGAGCGGCTCTGAAGTTTGCCAACACCAAACACCCCTTCTCATTTTATAAAAATGTGCTGGGGGACCACAGACATCGCCTAGACAGCTTTTTGTATCTGTCTATGTAGAGGTGGTTATACCAAAACGGACCGTTTAAAAAGAATCAGTTGTTTTTGTTGTTTAGTTGTATATAATTTCAAAATAGTTTACTTTGTCAAGGAAACGAAAACTATTGCATTAACATTGTCTGGTTCATCTACCTGTTATACGGTACTGTGAAATCACTACACATTTTTGTTGCTGTGACCATGCCATGATTTTGTTCACTTTTATTATGACTGTTCTGTGAATTTTGCCCAATGTTACCGTGACAAAAGTCTTACCCACAATGATACTAGTGTAACTTTAGTCCCCTTGTGGCTAACATGGAGTCTGCTCTGCAGGCAGCTCTGCTCAAGAAAAGGCACGTGCAGGAAGGCAACAGGGGAAGTCCCTTGTGCCCTAGGGGTACCTGTGCTAAACCTCCTTGCAGTGAATGAACACACGTACACCCTCCCTCCCTCTCTCTCATAGTTCAGTGAATATAGAAAAGGGAAATATTTATTTACAGGGGCATGATGGCGGCAAAACAACAAAGGCAAAGAGAGAGGGAGCAGTAAAGGGGGTTGCATTCCACCCCAAGGCCTCATGGTGCCACAGGCTAAAAGGGAAGACCCCAAGCAAGGCGTCTGCATTGAAGAGTGCAGGAGTCCTGGGCATCATTCCAGGCTGGCAGTGAGGCTTGGGTCCTCCTGCTCATCTTCAGCGCAAGTAAATTTCCCTAGCAAACCCCTCCGGTGCCCTCTGCTGCGCCACTCTGCAAACCACACGCAGCACCCTCCCCACTTACCTAGCTACAGCCTCACTCCTTGTTCCCAGTGCAAGGTCACAAGCCCCACTACTCATGGCCCCATACAGCTCTAGGCAGCAGTGATACTGGGTCCAGCTCTGCATTGTCCTCAGGTGTTTCTTCCCTGGCACCATGCTCCTCCTGGCTCCTGTCCTGGGGCATCCCAGGTTGGCCACTCTCCCCCTCCCAGGCTTCGGGAAGGTTCTCAGCTGCTTCACTTTGCGAGGGCCTGCTCCAGACACACACACACACACACACACACACCATCTCTCTCCTTCATTCCCCCAAAGGCACTTCCTTCTTCTGCAACAAGCAGCACTTCCCTCACAGGGCAAAGATTTAAAGGGGTCATGCTCTCCAAACCCCAAAGGGGTTACGCTAGTAATATTTATACACCAATAGGTATAATATTTAGAGCGTATGTAGGTGTTTGGTGGGTAAAGGATACCACTGTTTGTTGTAGAAGCTGAGCAGCATACGTGTGAATCAGGCCCTTATTTACCTGAGGAATTAGTAACAAGTCAAGCTTTGGAGAAGCACTTTAGGTGGTATCTGTTAGATTTTTATGATATTTCTCTCTGTTCCCTGAGCTGCCAGGCATCTGACATCAGGTAGGGAAGTAAATGAGCTGCACTCGTATATCTGAGAGGGCAGCCAGACCCCGCCAGTTCCTAAGCCTCAGTGCTACCCAAACAATGCAGCTATTATTGCTGCCCTGCATGAATGTTAGAGGAGCTGTATTGCATGAGGTACCATCCTTAGTTTAGCTGATGAATAAATCAGCAGGCTATCATAAGGGGAAGGTCCCATTGCACAACTGGAAGAGAATAGCCAATAGAGCCAGTGGCCTGGCTGTTTCCATTCTTTAATTTTGCATCAAAGAATAAAATGATTAACATTTGTGTGCGAGGCCTTGCTGAGCTAGTGCGTGCTACTGCATAATGTCATTAGACCAGTATCATGCTTTATCATTTCATTAACTTGCATATGGGAAAGGCGTCTTTGAAAGGACAGGGTAGGGTTTTGTGGCCTGCCTTGTGCAGGAGGTCAGACTAGATGATCATATTGGTCCCTTCTGACCTATGAGTCTATGACATGTTCCTATGTCTGCTTAGCTAGAGTCTTAAATATTATATCAAGTACCATGGTACTGATTTAACTGTGTTACTGTACTATACAATTGGCAGACTTTGCTTCGGACATCGATATAGACTATTGTCACATTCTGGGGTGCAGTTCAGACCAGCGAGAGGTTACATCACTGCTTGTATTGTAACCCTGAATGCCCTAATGCTGCTTCTAATTGTGGCTCCCTGCCTGGGACACACACAGCCAGCATGCACTCTGTGCCCTGTCTGCTGTACAACTCCGATTCAACCGTATGGAATCCAACAGCCTGCCAGCAGTTAGCACGGACACATTCTGGTCTTACCAGACTTGGTTAATGCTAGTAGGGAACACATTGCACCCCCAGTCCAGAAGTTTGCTAAACTTGTCAAAGAAATAAAATTGCCATGATTTGCTCCTGAGCATCTCTTGTTTAACTCTTCGTTGACTAGGTGCATTAAAATAGACCGTCTTTGCAACTGTTGCAACTTACTGGATGCTGACGTTAAATGTAGCGGTTGGTGAGTTCCATTATTTTTCCTGCCTAAAATTGGGTCCTTATATATTGCTGTCCTGAGGCATCTTGCCTAAAAGGACAACGGCTCCAGTATTACTTTTCTGAGCTTTCAGTACTGTCGTGGAAAGAATCACGCAGCTACTCAGTTTAGGTCGGATCGAGCAGAGCTTTAATCTTGACAGACACACAGCAGGCTATAGCTATAGGGAAGCCCAGGCAGCACATCCCTGTGCTGAGCTCTGGAACTTCCCTGGGTTCAAGTTACAGAGGACTTACATAGGTTTGTCAAAGCTTACATATTACACACGGATCCTATAGTGGAGTTTCCAGGACTTAGCAGGTCATTTACTACATATGGGGCACTTATAACACATACCATCATCATAACTCTAAAACACATTCCATATTTACAATGGGAAACAATCACTTATTTCAGAGTACGTAACATAGACTTACCTCTCCTGTATGATTTTGTATCCATATGGTATTTTATGTAGTTATTGTGCTACCATTACTGAGGACTTGTCTACACAGGGACATCCAGGAAACTTAATCCAAATTAACTAAAGGTATGATTTGAAATGAACAAGTGTGGATGCCTGCAGTGTCAGACCTATGTGGGTCCGAGGGTAGAGAGATATGGTGGGTGAGGCAATATCTTTTACTGATGAAAGAGAAAAGCTTTTAAATTTACACAGACTGACCTGATGACAATCTCTGTGTAAACTCAAAAGCTTGTCTCTCTCACCAACAGAAGTTGGTCCAACAAAAGATATTACCTCGCCCCTCCCCTTGTCTCTAGTGTGAATGCTGTTATTCAGAATTAAAGGGGCCTTGATTTAGTTTAGTTTTAATTGACTTCCAAAGTGAATTAAACTAAACTGGATTGAGGCACCTTTAGTTCTAATTGAGGGTGTTCACATAGGTGTTTAATGGGGTTGAACTAATCCACTTCTAATTCAAACTTTAAATTAATTTAGATTAATTTTCCTACCTGTCCCTGTGTAGACAAACCCTTCGATATGTTGATGGGATGGTGGAAATATATATGTTTGAAGAAAAGGTTAGGAAAATTCCCATTTACACTTGTAAGAAAATTCTGCCCTTTATATTTAAAAACCAAAAGATGTCCGTTAACTAGCAGCCTTCACATTTTAAAAAATGTAGTTTTCTGATATGGCAAACAGGAAAATAATTTGCTGGTTGAAGAACATGTATCTTGAGTCTCATTTACAATTGTGTAAAGAGTTTATAAATAGTTTCCATCTATCTGAAGGCCCATATATTGTAGAGCAGTGTAAATGGGCCTATGTGCAAATAAGATTTAGGCCCATCTTTTAGTGCGGGTGTGGGTGAGAATAAGGATTTGGATTCTTTAGTTTTTGTCAGTGAAGTTTCTTATAAATTCCATTCTTCATTTTATAACAACACACCAATTTTATATATATATATATATAAAAAAACAAGCTGCTTTTAATTTCCCCCCCCCACTGTGGAAAACAGATACTTCAACTGCCATGAACTTGTCTGAAAAGATTCAATTTAAGATGAATTTCAGTGGGTGAGCATGAGATGGGGTCTTTACCTTACACAGGATTAGAAGGGGTTAAAGTGGCCAGGTGGGCCAATTAATTGAACAGGTTGCACTTGGAGGAGTAGCCAGGGAGCAAGGAGTTGATTAAAGGAGGCTCAGCTGGGCAGGAATAGGCAGGGCCTATAAAGCCAAGCTGAGAGACGGCAGCTGGGAAAAGCTGCAGAAAGCAGTCACTGACTAGGAAGAGGAGGGAGGTGGTTTGGACTTGCTACTTCCAGAGAAAGGATAGGGGAACCAGGAAGATGAGAAGCTGTTCAGGGATGGAACAATGAAGGCTAAGGGGGGAAATTCCAGAGCTGCTGAGCTGAGAGTCTCTGGACTGGAAACTAGAGTAGAGTGTGGGCTTAGGTTCCCCTACTGGCCACAGGTGAAGTGGCACCATCAGGCCAGCACGGGAGAAGAGTACCTGGTGGGATTGTCTGTGTAGAAGGACTTTGAGTAACACTGGAAGGGGGAGACCTGGATGGTGACCCAGCCACAGGGCTAAGTCATGAAGAGAAAGCTGTAGTTCCTGAAGTGAGGTGAGACTGCGGGGTGAGAGGGCAAAAGGAGAGGCAATACCTAAAGGAGGCATGCAGCTGGTAAACCTAATTCCCAGGCTGGCCAGCAGGAGGTGCCACTGTGGTGAGTGGACCCTGTGACAGGGTGTGGCGCACGTGGTATGACAGTCACCCCGATACATGGGGAATCAAGAGAGAATGGAAAACCCTTAAAGACAGCTGTCCCTGATACAAGGGGAATGGGAAAGGCTGTAGAAGGGACACTTGGGGCAAAGGGCTAACGGAGCTGCTGTGTGTGGAAGCCTTTTCGACCCAAAGCAGATAAGTCTTCCCAGGCTGGACTTCAGCGTAGCTGCCCCACTGAAGGAGGGCAACCCAGGGGGATCCAGGCCTTAATGAGGTGGACCCTAGAGAATCAGCAGCAACAGTGGGAAGCACAGAGATACTTACAAGAATATACGAGGTAGTTAGCTTGAGAGCAGCACTATTTGCTCAAGACCCTCTAGGAGGTGAGCTGGGGCCAAAGAGGCTGGGAGAAGAAGCAAGGTGCCAGGGTCAGGAGGCCAGAAGCTTGAGCAAGACTCTGTTAATCCTGTGGGCAGAGGGGCCGCTTTTAAAAGAGCGTGCCCCTACTGGGACAAGAAGGAGCTTAGCCACATGGGAAAGAAAGCCAGAAAAGCCCAACATGTCCATCCTGTGAAGAGCACCGTAAGAGGGGGATCCCTTTTTCATCTGTGGGCAGGCCCACTGATGGGGGAGGGCAAAAGGGGCAATCGCCCAGGGCTCAGAGATTTTAAGGGAGGGGCAGTGATTTTAAAAGGGGCCTGGGCCATGGGGTGAAAACTTCCCCTCAGGGAGGCTAGATCCCTGTCCTGCCTCTTCTGCCCGGGCCCCTCGCCCACAGTCCATCCACCCCTGATCTACCCCACAGACAGCCCTCACCCTGCTGGCTTGCTCACTGCCACGTCCCTCCCCACCAGCCCACCTCTCTGCTTGGCCCCCCTCACGCCTCCCCTTTCCCCACGTGGCGTCCCTACAGCTGCATCCCCCTCTCTGCTCAGCCCCCCTGCCGTCACTCGTGGCATGTGTCCCTCTTTTCCTTCCCTGCTCGACCCCTGCTGCAGCTCACCCCATCCCTCTCTCCCCTGCCTCCTCCCCACCCTCCACTCAGCCTTCCCAGCTGTTGCTCACCACCTGAGGGAAGGGGAAATGTGGAAGAGAGGAGGGTGGTGGAGCGATGTGGGGAAAGGGGCGGGGTCTGGGGTGGACTGTGGGTGGAACAGGTGGGGTGGGACTGCCCTGCCCTGGGACCTGGAATTCCTGATGGCAGGCCTGTATGTGTGGAGCCAGGATATATGAGCAAGGAGTGACCTCATGAGCAGAACAGTAGCCCAGGGAAGGGCAGAGTCCTGGTGAGGGACAAGAAAAGAGACCCAAGGCAAGGGGTCCTGAAAGGACCAGAAGGAAGTGTCAGATGCGCCGAGGGGGAAGTGGCACCATCAAGCAGCACAGGTGAAGACTTGTGGGCCCAACTGCTGCAGCTCCAGGGGAGAAGGTACCTGCCCTCCAGCGGTTGCAGTCTTGAGAGGGAGGGTATGTGATGGGCTGTTTGCTCCACACAGGATTAGAAGGGGTTAAAGTGGCCAGGTGGGCCAATTAATTGCCCGGGTTGCACCTGGAGGAGTTGCTAGGAAGCAAGGAGTTGAATAAAGGAGGCTCAGCTAGGCAGGAATAGGCAGAGCCTATGACGCCCAGGAGCTGAGACCAGAGAAAGCGGCTGGAGGAAGCAGTCGCTGACTGGGAAGAGGAGGGACTTGGTTTGGCGCTGGCACTCCCAGAGAAAGGCAGGGAGGACCAGGAAGAGTAGGAAGCTGTCCAGGGAAGGAGCAGTGAGAGTTGAGAGGGTAGAGCCCTGAGCTGCTGAGCTGAGGGTCCCTGGACTGGAACCTGTAGTAAAGGGTGGGCCTAAATTCCTCTACTGGCCACGGGGGAAGTGGCACCATCAGGGCAGCACAGGTGAAGACTGCCCACGACTGTCTGCGTAGAATGACTTTGAGTAACCCTGGAAGGGGGAAACACAGATGATGACTAGGCCGGGGTGCACCAACTAGTAGAGCTAATCCCCCCCCCAGGATGGCCAGCAGGAGGCACCATTGTGGTGAGTAGATTCTGTGACCGTGAGAGAGACCTTTCTGGAGTTTGATTTGTCTTGTGTACCCCACGTTTCACCTCACTTGAAAACTACTTGCTTACCAATTCAGCCATAAAAATACAGAAGTGTCACAGCACACTATGACTGAAACATGGCTTGCTCTCTCATTTTTACCATACAATTAGAAAATAAAATGACTGAATATAAGCGTACTTACTTTTCAGTGCATCGTATATAGAGCAGTATAAACAAGGCCCTGTCTGTATGAAATTTTAGTTTGTGCTGACTCTGCTGGTGCTTTTTGTGTAGCCTGTTGTAAAGTTGGCAAATAGCTAGATGAGTTGAAGTACCTTGGAAGACCTCTGTGTACCCCCAGGGGTATGTGCACCCCTGGTTGAGAACCACTGGCTAGAACTACCCTTCTGAAAATCCTAAAGGAAATCATGAGAAGAGCAAAAGACCCATAACTCCCCTTTGTTGCTGTCATCTTACCCTAACACACCTGAATCGTGACTTCAGACACTGTGACCTGGATTCTCCATTGCCATGCATCTTCTGAATCCATTTACACTAGTGCACATTGATAGCAAGAGGCTGCCTAAATTTGAAGGGTAAGGGCTTATTCATTTTGCACTGGTGTAAAGTACTACATAAGATTCAAGGCAACCAAGAATCTGGCCCTTTGCCTCTGAGCTGAATTATTGCAATTGCAACAAGACTTACACAAGAGGGCAGTAATCCCTTCTGGCATTCCTATAGCAGCACATCCACAGCACTGCAGCAGAACAACAGGCAATTTTTCTGGGCCTGGAGCCCATGATGAAAAATATGTAAAAGCGTGTAGCTTTCCATCTTTTAAAACTTACAGAAGGTGTAATGCTGGAGATTGAAGTCCTCTGTGTTATCCACAGGAAACATGCAGCAGAAGCAGCTGTAATGCAAATAGGGAGTTTAATGGAGTGTAAGGCCAGAAGGGACTATCCGATTGGATCATCTTGCCTGATCCTTTGTATACCACAGGCCATTAATTTCACTGAGATGCCCCTATGTTAAGCCCAAAGACTTTAGTTAGATCGAAACTGTTCAGCCCTGAGAAAACTTAAACTAAATTGTCACAAGAAGAGAGAAAGAGTGACTGAGATACCTACAAGGCCCTTGCAGCGGCACTGGTTGAGAGATGTCGGGCAAGTGACACACATCCCATGATGTTGCACAAGAAGATGAAAACTCTTCATAGTGCCTGCCATCCAGACCCCAAAACTGAGTAAGGCACACCAGTCAGGCAGGCAGAAAGAATTCTCTTTATTATTTCAGAGCACGGGTCCATCCCATCCCACCTCCAGCTATGACCAATCACTAGTGCTTTAAAGGAAGGCGGGAGGGAGGGGAAAAACTGAATATATCTGGCCAATTGTCCATGGGAGAAACAATTCCTTCCTGACCCCACAGGTAACTAGTGGAAGACCTGAAGCATGATATTTTATGATAGTCATCTTAATGCAGTGTCACGTATGTTATGAGCATATTGAGGGCAGTGCAGGTGATCCCATTCTCTTCCTGGCTCATAAAGGAGGGGGATCCTGATCCCTTCAGAAGATGCCAGGGCTACTTAGGGAGAACAGGGGTTTCAAAAGCAAGCTCCTGAGCAACCAGAAGAGCTAGCGAACAGGAGCAGCAAATGGGAGTCTTGTGAGGGAGCATGAGAGCCAGATACCCCTAACATTCTGTAAACTTAAGCTAATAAACACCCAGCCCCAAACAAAAAAGCTGCAAGACTAAAAATAATGCAGGCAGAAGTCCAGCAGCAGAGTGGGGGCTATCCAGTTTGTTGCACTGAATGCAGTATGTACGATTACCTGCCTAAGGTGGCTTATGCGTGCATTTGGTACAAGGAACTCATGGTTCTCAGAGAGACAGTACAGGCTCTTGAGACCAGAGTGACTGAACTGGAGGAGCTAAGCGTGACAGAGGTACACAGATGAGACTTTCTGGAACATAACAGAGCAGCTCCACCCCCCAGTCTGACAGCCTCTGTACTGGTGAGAAGGATGAAATCTCAGAGAAAGAGAATGTCAAATTGGAGGGGAGGGAAATGATCCCATAGTTGGGACCCTCCTTCCAGATGATGTCATGGTATCCTCTCACACTGAGGATATCCTTCCTGGGGAGGGAACCCCAGTTACTAGGAAGAGCCAGATAATAGTAATGGGGGATTCAATTATTACAAATGTAGGTAGCTGGTTTGTAATGACCAGGAGAAATGCATGGTGAACTGAATGCAAAGGTTGCAGACCTCTCGAAAGATCTAGACAGACTTACATGCAGTGCTGGGGAGGGAGCTGGTGGCTATGGAACATAAGGAATAGGCTAGGAGCAAGGTCCTAGAAGCCAAATTTAGATTGCTAGATAAGAGATTCAAATCTAAGACCTCCATGGTAGCATTCTCTGAAATGTTTCTAGCTCCACACACACGGAGGGGTGCTGGAACCAGGAGAGTAAGAGAGGCCATGTCCCTGCACACACTTTTAAAAGTGGGATCCCTTGCCTGCCCACTTTTTAACACGGGCATAGTTTGGGGGATAGGAGGCTGCATTGTCCCCACCTCTCCCAAAACTGCAAGCCTCGGGCAGGCGTGGAGCAGTGCCAGCATGGGGCGCTGATAAGGTGATCAGCTCTCCCACCACAAAGCGCAGCCCCTGCCAGCGCCACAAGCCTCTTCCTGGTGCAGGGGCTCAGGTGGGCCTTAGCCTCCCCTCACCATGAGGCCTGGCCCCTCTCTGTGGTCCCACCCTTGCTCCTCCTATTCCTCCCTAAGGCCATGCCCCCTGGCCAGGCCAGGAGCTGGGCAGTAGTAAGAGCTGCCCAGGGAGCCCCTGGACCCTCCATCTGACCTGGGCAGCACTCCTGGGGGGAGGGGGGATTCATGGACCGTGGGCTGCTCTTGGGCACCCCAGGGCAAGTGAAGGATCCGGGGATCCCCACAGCAGCCCTGGCTCCCTAGGCAGCTCATACCACTGCCCGATTCTGGCTTTCGGCCTGGCCATGGAGCTGAGGCCTATGGGGAAAAGAGGAGGAGCAGGGCTGGAACCACAGAAAGGGGTGGGGCCTCAGGGAAGGAGAATCAGGGGGCAGAATGACTGAGAGAATGGGGTCTCACAGCACCCACGCTTCTACCAAGGTTCTGGTGCTGTTGCACACAAGGCCAGCTAGACGGGCAGAACTGCAGGGTCTCAGTGGGGATGAGATGATGTTTGGGAAAGGAGGAGTCTATACAGGAAGGATGGGGTCCACCTGAATTAAAATGGAACCAGATTGTTGGCCTTAAAATTTAAAAGGCCATAGAGGAGTTTTTAAACTAAGGGCTGGGGGAAAGCTGAGCATGCTATTTGGACAGATATCCTTTAGGGGAGGATCTATTAATGGGATTCTCTATGTCCTAGTAAAGAGGAGAGGACAGACGTTCATAAAGTACAGGTAGGAGCTGAAGAGAAACAGTCAAATGAAAGAGTCCCATTGTATTACATCATGAAGCCAGACAACTAAATATTGACGAACTTTATAAATGCTTGTATACAAACGCTAGAAGTCTAATACAAAAATGGGTGAACTTGAGTGCCTAGTATTAAATGAGGATATTGATATAATAGGCATGACAGAAACTTGGTGGAACAATGATAATCAATGGGACATGGTAGTACTATACTATGCAATGCTATACATACACAATATATAGGAATAACAGTAGATCGCACTGGTGGGAGAGGCTCTATATGGGAAAGAAAGCACAGAGTAAAAAATAGTAAAAATCTTAAATGAATCAAACTGTAACATTGTTATTTAGCCATGGTGCCATGGAAATTCTGAGTAAGATGGAGACAGAAAGCTATTTCCCCTACCTCAATATGTAAGGATTTCATGCAAAAAACACATGCCTCATACACCTGTGCATTGGAAGCTGTCTTAGCTGGCTCAAGAATGTGTTTATTGGCCAGGAATAAATACACAACTCTTCTCCTAGATAGAAGGGTGTGACACCTATCAAATAAGTATTAACCACCATCAGAAAGAGACTGTCACCCCATGAATTGCCCACTCGACCATGGAAAAGGCTGGAGTGGACTTGCTTTTCATTGAAGGTAAATAACACTTAATCACAGTAGCCCACCATTCAAAATGTTTAGAGTGGTTGCCCTGCCTGACATAAGAAGCAAGTTAACAATTTTTGCA
The DNA here is from genome assembly GCA_007922155.1 of Mesoclemmys tuberculata. Taxonomy (NCBI): domain Eukaryota; kingdom Metazoa; phylum Chordata; order Testudines; family Chelidae; genus Mesoclemmys; species Mesoclemmys tuberculata. Next base: position 108,144,914 of record ML675616.1, read on the forward strand.
AACGGAAGGTCACTTTGTGAGATATGGCATTCTGAACACTGTTCCCCAATAATGGACCCCAATTTGCCTTGGAAGAATTAAAGGCATTTTCATGCAAATTGGAGTTTGACTGCCACACCACCTCCCCGGCATACCACTGAGTACTGGTAAAGTGGAATCAGACAAAACTGTTTCATGTGGTTCAGAGCCCTTGTTAGCATTTTTGGCACACAAGGATAACAAGGATGCCATAACAGTTCAGCACAAGCCCTGATGGGACAAAGGACCAAAACCCTGCTACCAACGAGGGGAGCCCTGTTGTAGCCAGATGGATGAAGATACCACTGAAAGGAGATGGTCAGCAATCAGAGAAAGCTGGCACTGGAGTTCAACAGGTCAGCCAAGGACCATCCAGCCCTGGAGACAAGCATTCCTGTGAGGATCTAGCTATCTGAGGAAAAACCACAACATGTGGACTATGGAGGCCATGAGGGATGCAGTGGGGTGACTAAGCAAGAGGGAAAAGTGATCCAAAAAAATAGGAGGCGCTCTTGAGCCAGCAGAGACAAACACCCAGACAAAGTCTACAAAGGTCATTAGAGAATGAAGAGTCAGGGAATCATCTTGGGGCCAAACCCACAGGGAAGGAGGATACTCCACAAAGACAGAGTTTGCTAGACTCAGAGATAGATGACAGATGGGTCATTCTGTGTCATCATCCATTGAGGAGACCAAATTATTTCAAAGATGATGTAACTAGCTGAGTCTGTGATAAAGACAAAACTCCAACTCTGCTATGTGGTAGCAACTACTGGCCAAAGGGACATGAGGTGGGGATCTGACTATCAATTTGTTTTTAATGTTTATATAAAAATATTTGTAAATAGGGATGAAGTATCATGTTCAATGGACCTGGCATCAGAAAGTGCATGTTCCCTGCACTTGTTATTGAGAAAACACCAGAAAAACAGGCAGTCTAAGGAGTTGTCAGGAAACAAGGCAGCCATATTGACAAAGCAGTGCATGGAGTTGAATGAATTTCCACTTAACCTATATTCAGCTTCACTCTTTGCTTTTGCCACAACGTTGCACTCAGAGCTCATGTTGAAACGACTATCTATGATGACCACTAATTCCTAGCTCTGCCACAGACTTCCTGTGTGACTTTGGACAGGTTATATAATCCCTCTGTGCTTGAGTTCCTCATTTGTAAAGTGGAAATAATACTTCCTTTCTCTAACCCTTTGACTTGTTTATTTACACGATAAGATCTTTGGGGAAAGAATTCTCTTATTTGTTTGTACAGTAATTAGCGTAATGGTGCCCTGATCATGGCTGGCTCCTCTATTTGCTACTGTTACACAGATAGTAATAGTGGGGTTTTTTTGTTTTCATCCCATCAAAGGGTTTTACAAGATGTCACTCCTAGCTGATCTTTTCCGCCAATGGGAACAAGACACTGACGTGATATGGAAAAAGGGGTCTCAAAGTATCTGTGGATTTTTTTTTTACTTTTCAAAAAAATTAAGATATCTAAAATTAAAGATACGTTTAAAAATAATTATAATTCAAGGAATAAAAATGCTGTCCCTCACCTCCACATCAGAACAGCCTGTTCCTCTTATAAAGCGATTTTCTTACGCCATGCAGTTTACTTGGAGTGTCAACTAATCAACAGACTTGATTGCCTGACCATTCTGAGGTTTGCTCCCTGGTCTCAAATGTTCCCATGATGCTGACAATGTTCTAACAAAGTGCAAGGAAGTAGAGGTGCACCATGAGAGGCTGGCATTTTATGGTTCTCCATAGAAACCTAACTGCCTTTCAGTATTATGGTGTGAAAAGAGAGGATGTGTTCAGAGTTGAAATTATGATGTGGGGGGAGAGAACAAGCTCTTTGATTCTGAGTAAGGAAAGATGGGGACTCTTTTGTTCCCAGTAAATCTTTGTTACCTTACCCCCAGCCCACTGAGAGTTATTTCCACTGCAGCCCAAATGAGCATTGTTCATACCAACCATGTGTAAAGACTCAGGTGGTCTGCTTCTAAAGTCTGGGGACAAAAGCTGCAGTAAACCACCTCTCCCTCTCCCCATTCTTGGGTTGGCCAGTGCCAAGTCTGGCCCAAAGTACAGGGTAGAGCAGCCTTAACTTGTAGCATTTGTCACATATCCTACCAGCCGCCTGCTGGAACTGCTGTGAGGGGAATCCAAGCCTCTGCAGGCTGCAGCACTGGTTCCTTCCTTGGCCTCTCTGGCACATTTCCTGGGCACTGACTCTCACTCTTGCCTCTTATCAGAAATGGGGTTTAGTTCACATGCCCTAGGAGCAGCAGTGGCCCCCAAGATACTTCAGTAACTTAAGCAAGCCCCTTTCCCAGAACTCCATTCAGAAGGTGTGCAGCTTCTGGTTACAGATTGACTTTCTCATGGGCACACAGCAGCGATGAAGCCATTAACACACACACACACACACTTTGCACAGTCTAATGCCTTTTACACTTAATCATGTAAAGTACAGGAGAGAACAGAGCATACAAAACAAATGTGTCTGCCTGGTTTCCTCACCACTCCAGGGTGTTCTTTGGGCTGGAGCCCAAATTCCTTGAGTTGTCCAGAGTCCTTGGAGTTATCAGGTCAAGAAAGTGGGCAGGGTCCTCCTACCGAATGTGGCTGGGTCACATGCTGGGTGACCACTCTCCCTCCTGAAGCCTGTCACCCAGTTTCTATGAGCTTGCTTCCTCTTCCTATCTGCTGCCCCTTGTTCCTGTGTGTTTCTTTATTTAAACTACTTCTGGCCACCTGGCCTCTTTTGTTCTACTCCTAGTAAGTTTCCACTGCTCTTATCTTCCCCTCTCTGTTCCCCGAGGGAATCAGCTACACAGATTCTTTTTCTAAGGATGCAGCTGCTTTTTTGCATAACCTTTGCAAAAGTACTGCCATTCACCTAGTTATTTCTCTTTGTACCTGTCTGGTGTGCACTTGCTACAGGACCTGACAGCAATGGTGGATCCACATACATATAGGCACTCATGATGCAGCAGTTTTTCATAATACAACATCAGAATATCAATCAGAATTCTTAAGTTGTACTGACATTCACAATTAATCGCCACACATTGCCCTCACTTTGCGCAGGTGAGTGAGACTATACACAAGGTGCAAGATAGGGGAGTATCAGGCCCAGTGCATTTATTTCATGTCCTGTTGCATGGTGTTCCTTTTACTCTCATTTCTACCTCCTGTGTTACATAAACAATCACACGTAATTATGAGTTACCTGCTACTGAGCACTTTTGACTCCAATTGACGTCAAAAGTGGACTCTGCATATCTCCCCGCTCCCAGCCACACCACTGTCTTAGAGCATACCTCTTAGAAAACATCCACTCCTTCCTGTGGATTTTTGCACAGCCGTATTTCACTTTTCAACCTTCAGGCACATTGGTGCTAACTGAGGTCACAAGAATGGAGAAAAGGATTTTATTCTTCCAGTGTTCTTATATTAAAAAATGGCAGAACTCCTTTCGTTTTAACTTTCTCTCAAAATTTCACATTGGGCAGGAAGAGGTCATGGAAAAATTCAGGCCAGAAAGACGGTGAATGTTTCAGAAAGTTGTAAGTGACTGACAATAAAGGGTCTCATTCAAAACTGTAATGAACTTCATTGGAAGCAATTTCTGCTGTTCCAACTATAATACACAAGCATCCACCTTTCTCAGATTTTTTTTCTTAAATCATATTAGCTAACATTTGGTCATGTGACTAAATGTGGATTTATGTTTTTGGCCTCCCAAGTGGATGCTGTTATAGGCTGGGAGGGCAACAGTGTTTGATGAATATAATTCCTGATATTGCCAGAGAAGTCCAACCCTAACTGTGGCAGTGTTATGTTGGCCCTTTAGCTCCACTTCCATGCATGCTTGCCACAGTCAGTGAGAAGATGTGCCCTTGCCCAAAAATGCCTTTCATGAGATGCTGTGACAGAGAGGAGGTTTCCGCGTTTTCCTCCATCCTCTCCAACATGAATTTCCCCAACAGGAGGAAAAGCCAGACAACTCCATATGCTCATAGGGGAGAGAAGGCCTTGATAGCTCTTGCCATGGACAGGAGCTGGCCTTCACATCTCAGGCTTGTTTCCAGTGATAGTTCCAAGAAGGCAGGTGGAAGAAACCCACAGCTTCCATTCAATATTGTTCCTGCAATGGGCTCTGAAGGTTGTCCCTGACCTTTTCCCCTCAGAGTGCTCTTGCTTGAAGTGGTGGGGTAAAGAGGGAAACCTATCATCCTTCTCTTCCTTTAGGTATTCTCCTACCAGTGAGAGAGAAGACCCTGGAGCCTTTCTTCCTTCCATAGGTAACCAGGGATAAAAGAGAACCCTCACAAAATTAATAAAACAGGCTTTGAGAATAATATCAGAGAAAAAAAATACCTGCCAATAAAAAACAGTTCCCTCGATTGTGGTATATGAATCCTTCAGCTGATGGTCTCAGGAGCTACGTAGCCCTGAGTCACTACTTTCTATTCCTGAAAGTAGCTAGTGCATATTTACATAATATTACACTATAACCTTGTTTGAAAAACATTTTCTGAATCTCCTGAATGCCATGGCCCTGGATCCAACTCACTTTAAAGCCTGAGAGCTGCCCCCAGGCAGTGTGTCCTCTGCCATAGTCCGTGCTGATGTCGCTGAAGTTGTTGGACGTATAGACTTAGTCCAAAGGCCATGAGTGCCACTTCACTGCATTTGACTAGGATGTCTAGGGATCCGTGTGGCAAGGGTTGAAAGCAAGTTCAATTGTGCTGAATGAATCATCAAGGAATAAAGAGTACATTGGATGACCCAAAACTAATTTATATAATTGGTTTGTCTATCTGATGGGATTTCAAAACTGACGTCCTATCTCCCCTGAATGGGCCTTAAAAGATCCTTTAGCATTTTCCCTTAGGGCACTTTGCCCCCCTGACCTGTCCCAGAATTCAATCCAAAACGACAAACGCTTTTGTTGGCCTGGGTGCTGTGAAACCATTTGGTTGCTAACCTTCTTGCCCTAGAGTTGTGTATGTTACACTGATGCTGTACATATAAGAGCCCGGTCCTCCAGTGCTTACACACACTAATTACTTTACTCACTGAGTGAATTTAATGGGAAGTAAAATTATTCATGTGTGTAAGTGTTGGCCGGATCGGATCCATTTTTGGGATGAGTCAATATTTTTTATATAAATGTAAATTATCATCACGTCTGCTGTCAGGACAGAAGAGTTTTGAATGAGCGGGTCATCTATACTCACTGTCCACTGAAATATCAATAGTTGATAAGGTTGAGGTAACAATTTGCACCTGGGCTCTATTTCTGGCTCTGCTACTGAGCTGTTAGGTGACCTTGGGAAAGTCACTTTATATATCTGTGTTTCAGTTTCCCCACTTGTAACCAGGAAGGATGATGATACTAACTTAGTAAGGCGTTTTGAGCTACACTGATGAAAATGGCTATGGAACACATAATTTAATATTGTTAATGATTTAGCTGGGGGACAGTGAAGAGTTAATCAGGATTATGCTTTTAGGGATGCAAATTCCAGCTCCATCTTTGCAATGACATGATTACAGTGCTACAAGCCACCCTAAAGCTGCTCTCAAGGAGTTCTGGCTTCTCCTGCTCCCTTCCTTTCCCACCTCCTTCCCTCTCCAGGAGCAGCCAAGCGCCTCCAGCCCTCCTCCCTGCAGCAGCACCACAGCCTTTTCAGTCTGCTGCTGCCGAACAGCCTCCCTGTCACATGCCTGGAAGCGTGTGCCTTTGCATGTGTGAGCACACGTGACTGCCCAGTCCTGCAGCAGCAGTTCCCTCACCTCGAACGCAAGTACCGTACTTTGAACGAGGGGGGAGGGAGCAGGACTGATGTCAAGGCAGATTTATTGCTAGGCAACAAATAATGCTTCTCTCTCTTTGGAATCCTGAAGCTTCTTCAGGATCCAAAGGTTGACAGAATTATTCCCCCACCCAGGACTTTTGTGATGCCCTATTGCACACCGCACTGAATCAAATCACTGAGGTCTTTAGCAGCATATGCCCTCTTTAAAATAATGCTAATCTGGTTTATTAGTTCAAATAAGCCCTTCACGTGCTCTCTGCTACTTGTACAAAACTTTAAAAGCAATATACATAATTAACTGATAAAATAGCCTAGCAATTGCATGTCATGGTGCAGCGCACCTCAGACTGTTCCATGTGTGCGTACAGATAGTTATTTGATGTATACCCATGCGCGCGCACACACACATAGCATTTATATAACGTTTTACATCTTCAAAGCTCTGTAGAAACATTATGTAGCTAAATCTCTCATACTGACAAACATCACAAAAAACGTTTTATACTTGAAAGTACAGTTCTTCTAAGCATCTTGAGGACTTCCAGAGCAAATATGCTCAATTTACAAGTAAAAAGATGGGCTTTCTTTCTAACTGCCAGGCCTGCAACCTGATCGTGAGATCTGACAGTCAAGATGGGCTCTTTCTGCCTTGTGTGTTGTCTTCAGTATTAAAGATTCTGCAGGTCACATTCTGCCCTCAGTTGCATATGGTCATCCCTCCCGCTGTCATTGTGGACGCTCCTGTTTAACCCGAGGACAGAATTTGCTTCTTCTATGGGAATTTAGGGAGCAGTCCTATAACCTTTATTCACATCTGTCATCTTTATTCACAAAAGGGGTTGGAGCACTGGGCCTTTACGACCTGATCCAAAACCCACTGAAGTCAATTCAATTAGCTTTGTATTAGGCCCTAATCCCCCCACATCGACAGCTAACAGCATGTGGGCTGAATGCTGCACCTGTGTGGAGGAGCCCCGTGGAAGTGAATGAGACTACGTGCAAACACAGCCACCAGCATGCTGTCATTTGCAGGATTAGGGCCTGAGAGAGTTCTGATGAAGTGCAACAAGAACAGGATCCACTTCAGAATGCACCCGTCCGGCTGGCTCTGTAAGGCAAACAGGACTCCCAGCACACTTTGGGAAGCCAGTTTTCTGCTGAGTAAGGAAATGTTATTTTTGCATAGCTGTTTTCTCAAGTCGAACTGCTCCTTGGAAAGCGCTCCGCCGTGAAACGCTTTTGTATTTTCCATAGTTGCCTTTTGATAATTGGTTCTACAGGTTGAGGTTTGGTTGAAAGCATTTTATAATGGAAACCAGACATCTTCAGACCCTGTTAATGAAGTAAAAAACCAAACATAAAATTGAGAACTTTTTTTCCTTTTGAATCTACAGGGTTGGGGCTTAGTCATGCAAGCAGCACTATTTGGACAGAGCTCTGCACTATCAGCGAGTGTGGGACTCCACACAGGCTCAGGGATCCATCCACCAAGAGCTCATTGGAGGATCAGGGCCTTGGTTTGGGTTAGGCTAATCACCCCACTATGGCTAATTGTGCGGGGGAAGGATGGCTGCATTTCTAGCACAATTAAAAAACAAAACAAAAACCACCAAGATGCCCCATTTTACTTTTAACATAGAAGATTTCATCTCTGGTGCACTGGATCATAAAAACGGTTGTGAAAAATCAGTGCAGGTGTTTTTAAAATGCATCACCCTAAAGAGATTGAATGTGTCCAGATGAGGGTCATGGGTGGATAATCAGCTGAACATGAGCATCCAGTGTGATGCTGTGGCCAGAAGAGCTAATGTGATCCTGGGATGCAAAAACCGGGGAACCTCAAGGAGAAGTAGAGAGGTTGATTTACCTCTGTGTTTAGCTGTGCTGTTACCATTGCTGAAATCCTGTATCTGGTTCTGCTGCCCTATAGCAGGGTGCATTCCACTCCTGCCTTTTTGCACCACAGAAACCAGCTCAGACGCTACTGGTTAGGGTTACCGTATTTCACGTTCCTAAAAAGAGGACACTGCTGAAGGAGGAGGGTGGGGGAGTGGGAGCTGGATGTTTGTGTGTATGTGTAATGGGAGGTAGTATTTAGAGGGTACCTAAGACCTCACTCTTAAGGTGGAGGGCGTCACACCCTGTCATGGTGGTAGGGTGGCTGCTACAGGCCCAGGATGCAGTGCCAGCCCATCAGTCAGTGCCTCCCTGCAAGCCTCTCCTCCTCCCCAGGGCTGGAAGCTGGGACCTGAGTGGGTGGGATCCAGCAGCTGCAGATGCAAGGGAGAGATCAATGAGGCCATGGGCACAGCTGTTTGAGCTGCAACATCTGCTCTGCAAAAATCCTGGACATTTCCTCTTATTTGAAAAATCTGCCCAGATAGAGGACAGAGGATCAAAAAGAGAGGTCATGTCCAGATGTATGGTGATCCTACTACTGGTTGTATATCCACTGTGCGTTTATTTGAGGTCCCTCCACCAACACCTTTACAGTTCCCATGCAACAGTCGGTTTACAATATCCTCTGTGCCTTCAGCCCTCACCTCAGGACCCCAGAGGAACAGAGGTTTCGCTTCCTTTAGGTCTCTAGTATGGGCTAGCTAGCCCGGATCCTCTTTGCCCACAGCACTTTCTTCCTGTGCTTCTCAGTCTTGTGCTCATTAGCTCACCCAGCCTACTACCCTGATTAGCTAATTACCGTTACCAATTACCAGTCAGCTTTCCGGGACATGGGAGGAACTAATTCATGTCCAAGTGAACACTTACTGAGCTCCACAGGTGAGTGGGCAGCTAAAGGCCCCTCCCCCAACCTAAGGGGAGGAGCTACTGAACCAAGGCTCCAGCTATTACAGGGCACAAACAATGAAAAGCAGGATCAGGAGTGAGGTCAAAGGGCCAAAACCAGGGATCCAGAAGGGGATACCAAGCAGAAAGCCCCGGACAGTGCCCATGCTCCTCAAAGGTATCTAGGGAGCCAGCAGACATGGCTCAGAGGAACTCCACCTGGATATGTGAACCTAGGGAAAACCAGAAATAGTCCCCACAGTAGCAGAGCACTTCCCTGTCCGACATATTCCTTCTGGTAGAATAAATGGCTATCCTGTGTCCAAGTGAACAGGTGAGCCTGCATTCTGCCAGATGCCCACAATTCAAGAAGTATGTTGATAAGTTGGAGAGGGTTCAGAGAAGAGCCATGAGAATGATTAAAGGATTCGAAAATATGCCGTATAGTGATAGACTCAAGGAGCTCACTCTATTTAATTTAGCAAAAAGCAGGCTAAGGGCTGACTTAATTATGGTCTATAAGTAACTACATAAGGAACAACCGTTTAATAATGGGCGCCTCAGTCTAGCAGAGAAAGTATAACACCATCCAGTTGCTAGAGGTTGAAGCAAAACAAATTCAGACGAAACAGTAAGAGTAATTAACCATTGGAACAATTTACCAAGGGTCATGGTGGATTTACCATCATTTTCTACAAGACATGAACTAGGATTTATTTGAAAGAAGTTCTCTGGCCTGTGTTATACAGGAAGTCAGACTAGATGATCTCAATGGTCCTTTCTGGTCTTAGAATCTGTTTCACAGGAAACTAAGATTTAAAAAAAAAAAAAATACAAAGCCAGACAATGCCAGGTCCTTTACACAGATGTGTAGAAGTGGCAGAAGAACCCTCATCACCCCTTGCTAGCCTGGATAAAAACCAAGCAATCCCTGCTCCTGACGTACTCTTTTGGGCTGTGACACCACCCACTCTTCAGCACAGGCTAGTACAGCAGGACCAGCATGCAAGGAGACGTAGGCTGCACCCCACTAAAGTGAGATAGTAGCAGGCATGCTACCACTGTGCACCCGGTGAGCTCACTGCGGCAGAATGGCTTCTCTTGCTCCTCTGGGGCAGGGCAGCTCTGTGTTGCCCAGAGTGCAGCCACAACTGAGGCCACGGGGAACTTACTGTTTGTGAAGGATTGATAACTGTGTGTGATGGGGTGTTTCCCCTCCCCCACCTAGCAGGGGTAATGAGGCTGCCATGGGGCCAATTACCGAGTTAGGTGGCCTGAATACCCCCTGATGGGCAGAGCCCAGCAAGGGTGCTGGAACACTTTGTATAGTGGGGTGCTGAGGGCCATTGAACCAACCTGTAAACCCTGTGTCTGATGGAAACCACTTCAAGGCAGGGGGTGCAACAGCGCCCCCTAGTTCTAGTAGGGATGGAGCCCCGCTGAGAAGGAACAAGCAAGGCTCATAACTCCAGGAAGTTGGCAGCTGAAACAGGCTGCAGTGAGGGAGCCTGCAGCCATTCTCCGGCTGTTAGAAGAGGCAGATAGACAGAAATCCTGGGGATCCAAGCCCTGAAGGCGTTACCCAAAAAGGTGTTGGAGCAGAAACCTGAGAGGGATGTAGGAAACGTCTGCAGGGGAAGTGGTCTGCAGTCGGCCCTGGGAGAAGGGAGGTGTGTTTGTGATACGAAGTTAAGTACCCTGCAGTTACTTGCTGGGAGGGGGGAGTCTGAGCTAGTGAATCCAGAGAGGAGGGAGCCAGAAGATATAGGAAGGAATCCAGGGAAATACCAACAGGAACTAGAAGCAAGCAGAGTACCATAGTCACTAGACATCAGATCCCTGGACTGGAACCCAGAGTAGTGGATGGGGCCCAGGTTCCTCTACTAGCCCCTGGGAAAGTGGCACATACTGGCAGTGAAGCAAAAGACTGTGTGGAACTGTTGTCCACTGTAACTTTGTTACCCCAGAAGGGGAGCACTACAGTGACCTGGTCAGAGGGCCAAGCTATGAAAAGGAAGTTACAAAATAGGAGCATGCAGAGAGCAAGTGGGGCAGTGGCAAGAGAGAATGAATAGAAGGGGGTTCCGAACCCAGAAAGAGCTCATTCCCAGAGCAGCCAAGAGGAGGCACTCTTGCGGTAAAAACCTTGACCCACTCTGGAAATGGAAATCCTGAATCCTCAAAACAGGTACAGCAAGTGCAAACTGCCCCATTCTGCCCAGCCAATGCATCTAGCATGATCGGAAAGGCCACCTAGAGCAAGAAAAAGCAATCCTTTCTTCACCTCTTCTTGACTCTTTGCTTAGACTGCAGTATTGCCAATCTCAAGTCATGAAAAAATCATTAGTCCCCTCCTAAAAATGATTGGCTTAACAAATCACCCATCTTTTCAAAAATAGTAAGTTTGGGATACTTTTTATTTGACTTCTAAGTTTTGAGCTTTTTAGGGGTCACATTTTCAAGCTTTTTTCTGCAAGCATGAGATCAGGAATCATACTTTATTTTTTAAATGAAAACCTAGACCACATGATCCCAGCAGCTTGAGTTTTAAGAAAAGACACCAAATATTGTGAGATTCATAATACAATCACAAGAGCTAGCAACTCTAAGATGGCCAACTGTGAAATGGACTAGTCATACAGATAAAAGACTTTCAAATGACATTGACGTAGAAGTGAAAACAAAGCAAAAGGAGAAAACGCCATTCAAATTTAGGGCCTGATCCAAACCCCATTAAAGTCAATGGAAAGACCCACTGACAAATGGATTGTAGATTGACCCTTAATGAACATGGTGATAGACAGTTTAGGGCCTAATTTTGTCCTTTCATACATGAAACTCACATTGCCACCAGTGGGAGTGAACCTGTATTATATTTCATTGACTTACTTTACAGACCATAAAAGACTCAGATTTTAAGGCCAGAAGGGGCTATCATGATCATGTTGTTGGACCTTCTCCATATCACTTGCTACAAGAACCTCACAAGAACCATAGGTTCTCATACTGAGTTACAGAAGTCCTCAAATCTTGGATTTAAAGACTTCAGGTTACAGAGAAGCCACTGACTACTCTTGTTCAAACCAGCAAGTGATCCATGCCCCATGCTCCAGAGAATGGCTGAGACCCTGGGTTTTTTCACCTATCTGACCTGGGGCAAAATTCCTTCCTGACCCCAAATATGGTGATCAGTTAGGCCAGCGGTTCCCATGCTTTTTGAGAGAAAGCCCCACTATTAACACTAGGTAACACGTGCCCTACCCACCTTTCCTCCCTGCCCTCTCATATGTGTATATAAACACATATAATCCCTATGAATACATATGATAAAAATAACACTAAATTACATAAATAATAATAATAATAATTTACTCTTACCTAAGTAAGATGCTAAGCATTCCTTGGCACAGCCTCCACCATATGCCCACTGTGGCCCTGCCACTTCCTGTCCCTCATGGACTGAAGGTAATGGAGGCAGCAGGAGTTGGCTGGCTGGCCTGAGTGCTCCAGGTCCCCCCAGTGCAGGCGTGGGGCTATGGTGGGGGCTGCTCCAGCCAGAATGGAGCTTGGAGCTACTGCTCCTCCACTCCAGCCAGTGTGAGGCTCAGGTGGGGGGTGGGGTGCTGCTTCTCTGATCCAGCTGGCGTGTACCTTGCAGGGGAGGCTGTTTTTCCACTCCAGCTGGCGTGGAGCCCAGGTTGGGAACCATTAAGTTAGACCCTGAGCATGTTGGCAAAACCCTCCAGCTAGACACCTGGGAAACAATTCTTTGTCGTAAGTCAGAGCCTTCTCCAACTAAGGTCCCATCTCAGACCACTGGAGATGTTTGCTAATAGCAGATGCAGACAGGCCAACTCCCATTGTAGGCAACCTCATCATACTGTCCCCTCCATAAAGTTATCAAGTTCAGTGCAACAGGTTCCCACTCCCTGCTAGTGGGCCTTCTTGCATCTTGTTCTGGAAATGTAGTTCTTGCTGCAGCAGGTGCCCCTTGCTCATTCTGCAGCTCTTTCCTCTAATAACTTGGCTCTTCAGCCAGTTGTCCATTTAGTTCATCCCTTCCGGGGTTACAAAGTTCAACCGGATGAGTGTCCAAATGCCATCCTCAGATGATGATCAAACCCAACTCTATGTCACTCCACAAGTCACTGGTCGGAGAATCTGGGCCCACCCACTACAAGGGGTTCCAGCCCAGGGACCCCATATCCATCAGTCTAGATCCTCAGTATCCATCCTTTTTGCTGTTTCCCTGGGCTCCTACCTACCAAGCTTCTATCTTCTCTTGTCTGGTTCTGGGTTTACTACAGAAGCCTCCTCTAATCCCTGGGGCTACTTCACAGACTCCTTATTCCAGGACAGGCTCTCAGGGCTTACTCTCCCACTGGACTGCATCCTCATTCCTGGAGGCCTGCCAATCACCAGCCTCCCTACCAGGAAATGACTGCACACTCCTTCCCCTGCAATCTCCTGCTCGCAGTTTACTAGCTCTATAGTGCTGTCCCAGCCCTTCCCCAGCTGGGCTTCACTCTTAATTAACCTAATCTTCCCTCTCTCAGGTGATGCCAGGTGACCTAACTAGCCTCTCAGGCCCTTGTTAACCCTATTAGGGCTGGTGTGGGGTGCACACAGCATCACAGTCATTCTTAAAACAAATTTGGTTTTTTGCCCCCACTACTCACCTTGGAAGGCTGTTCCAGAACTTCTCTCCTCTGACGGTTAGAAGCCTTCATCTAATTTCGAGCCTAATCATGTTGATGGCCAGTTTATATCCATTTGTTCTTGTGCCAGTGTTGGCCCTTTACTCCTCTCCCTCCCTGGTATTTGCCCCTCTGATGTATTTATAGACAGCAATCATATTTTCCTTCAGTCTTCATTTGGTTAGGCTAAACAGGCCAAGCTCCTTAACTATCCTTTCATAAGGCAGGGTCTTCATTCCTCTGATCATCCTAGCAGCCCTTCTCTGCACCTGTTCCAGTTTGAATTCATCTTTCTTAAACATGGGAGACCAGAATTGCACAGTGTTCCAGATGAGGTCTCACCAGTTCCTTGGGCAATAGTAATAACACTTCCCTATCTCTACTGGAAGTACCTCACCTAATTAATTCTAGGATTGCATTAGCCTTTTTTACAGCCACATCACATTGGCAGCTCATACTCATCCCGTCTTCGACCAATACATCCATGTCTTTCTCTTCCTCTGTCATTTCCAACTGGTAAGTCCTCAGTTATTAGCAAAAACCTTTGTCGTTAGTCCCTAAGTGCATGACCTTGCACTTTGCACTTTTAAATGTCATCCCATTTCTATTATTCTAGTTTTCAAAGTCATCCAAATCTTCCTGTATGATTTTCCCGTACTCTTCCATATTGACAATACATCCCAACTTTGTTTCGTCAACAAATTTTATTAGCACACTCCCACTTTTTTTGCCAAAGTCATTAATGAAAACATTAAGTAAGATTGGTCCCAAAACCAATCTTTGAGGAACACCACTAATAACCTCCTCCAGCTGGACAGTGCACTTTTCAGTATGACCCGTTGTAGTCTTCCCTTTAACCAGTTCTTTACGCCCCTTTCAATTCTTACATTAATCCCATCTTCTCCAATGTAACTAATAATTTCTCAGGTGGAACTGTATCAAATGCCTTACTGAAATCCAGATAGATTAGATCTACTGCATTTCCTTTGTCTATAAAATCAGTTATCTTCTTAAAGAAAGAGATCAGCTTGGTATGGCATACCTTTTATAAAACCATGTTGCATTTTATCTCAAATACCGTTTACCTCTATGTCTTTAATTACTTTATCTTTCAGATTTGTTCTAAAATCTTGCATACTATTGAGATTGAACTAACGGGTCTGTGGTTTCCTAGATCACTTCTTTTTCCTTTCTTATATATAGGTACTATATTTGCAATTCTTCAGTCATAGGGGTCTAACCCTGGAGTTTACAGATTCATTACTAATTCTTGCTATTGGGCTTGCAATTTCGTGTGCTAGTTCCTTTAATATTCTGAAGGGAATTGAATGGAGATTATTATTGAATAATTGAATATAGAATAATTGAATGGAGATTATCTGGACCCCCTGATTTGGTCCCATTAAGCTAGTTGAGTCTGGTTTCCACCTTGAATGTGGTAATTTCTACTTCCCATTAGTCATTCTGCCACTGCTCCTAAACCATACTTAAGCTCCATCCTGTTCTCAGTGCTTAGGGGGTCCCACTTTGTCTTTCGTCATTTTCTTTTCATTCATATAGCCAAAGAGCCTTTTACTGTTGTTTTAAATTTCCCTTGCAAAGTCCAGCTCTGCTTGGTTTTGGGCTATTTGCACTTTTCCCCTATACTTTTTGACGTCCACAAGGTTGCTTTCCTTGCTGATCCTTCCCTTCTTCCATTCCATGCAGGCTTTCTGCTTTCTCTTAATAACCAGTCTAAGATACTTGTTCATCCTGTTTGATCTGCAACCCTTCCCTCTGATTTTTTTCCTCTTGCTTGGGGAATCTTTCATACCACTATGCTACGTTGGATAAATATCTGTTTTCAGGGTTTGTTGCTTAAGAAAATACATTTACCAATATATTATAGTCTATGAGAAATACATTATGTACCAAAGTATATATAAACAAATACCAAGCCCAGTCCTGCATTCTAAAAGTCAGGAAATGCAGAATTGGGCCTGCAAATTATACCAATATAGAAAATATAGAAAATCAGGTGGGAAATACAAACTTGAATAATGACTAAATATAATTTGGTTTTCAAATATCAGTTTCTTTCTTATTTATTTATTTATTTTATTTTATTTTTTAAGCACAAGAAAATGTGAAAACATAGAATTTATTCAAATAAAGTGAAGGCATAAAATTGATAAAAGCCAGAAATTTCATAATTAAAGCTGAGTTTTAGATTTCTGTCTTCCAGTAACAATGTATTATCAGTTTTAAACATGAACATTTTTGCCTTTTTATTTGTTTTTGTTCAAACATTAACAATACTGAATCATCCATATTTTGTTTTTAAATTTTGTTCATGCAACAACATTAAAGAGGGTATCTGGAAGATATAACTGGGCATGAAATAAATTGACATTTGATGCAGTGATTAATAAAAATAATTATTCTTTTTACTGCACATGTGAACATAGAAATTGATTAAAACATAAAAGGAAGGATGTTGGGATAGGGTTACAATCCAATGGAGTCTAAAATGATCCTAATTCTAACCTGGAACTCCTCTTCATAGAGGATAGGATTTTCAAAGAAGCCAATAGGCCTGGTCTACACAATGTTTGTACTGTGTCAGATAGGGGTGTGATTATTTTTCACCAATATAATTATTTCAGTACTGTAAACACAGTTATTCCGGTATTTCTTATTAGCCTTCCTGCATGGAAAATTCACTACACTAATATAAGCATATTTATATCGGCACAATTGCATCCACATTATGGGGTTATATCATTATACTTCAAGCAGTGCAGCTTTATGTGGACAGTGGTGAAATGAGGACAGACACATACTGGAATTATGCAGCAGGCCGCAACTTTTATTAAACTTTAACACCAGGGAGGGACACTACTCACCCATCACCCACACTCTCCTATACCAGGCATTTAATTGGTTCCCCTACTGGGTTACAGGGCTCCTACCATGTAATCCATAACCTGGGGTAGGCTCTGCTCAGCCTTCCTCCCAGGACTCAGCTCTCTCGGAGTCCTAAGACCCTCCACTCCATGGGGGGGACAGAGGGTACAGAAAGGTGGGGACCTCAGCCTGCAAAGGCCACATGGTCTGACCTCAGCACACGAAAGCCACAAGATCTCACCCTATCCCATGAGCCCAAGGCCCATTACCAAAATCCCAGGTCTTTTACCTCTGGAACTGTTCGTTTTATCCTCTTAGGAGCACTGGAAACTGACCATAACTTGCAATGAATTAACAACTCAACCTCCCATATCTCTCATAGAGACTAAGCACATTCCTGCTTAACCCACCAGAGCTTGCAAGTGCTCCCTATTGGGTTCCCGGAGGTGATGGGTGCAAGCCCCCCCCCCACAGCTAAAGACCCCTCTCCCAGCCTTAGGGGAGGGATTACTGAGCCTGAGACTCAACTAACTGCAGGGGGACAACAGATGAAAAAACAGGAATGGATGTGGGGACTCTGAAGGTGCTGTGAAGCAGGCAGAAAATTCCCGTCCACTGCCACTTGGCAATTAGATCCTTCCTAACCCCCACATGGGTAATTGGCTAGATCTGCAGCATCTCTCAGTCTAGATTCCCATTCCTAATTCAGGGTGGGTAGTGTGGGGTTGCTGGAAGGGGCTCCAAATGGGCCCCATTGAAAGTTAAATCCCAGGAACTGAGGTATGCTGGCCAATCAGCACCCTCTCCCCCAGCTGCCCAGAGTGCCAGAAACTCCTGGAGGGCAGTAACTTACCAGGTGTACCTCAGCTCCCTTGCTATTGGGACTGTCCCCCTTTGCCACAAGCTCCATCAAATTTCCCCCACCCATTGAGGCAGGTTGGGGCATTTTTGTGTGGAGTGAAAGCCTAATTGAAGTTCACTCCTCTCTGTTTAAATCCCAGGCACAGAGCCTGATCCAAAGACCACTGAAGTCAATGGCAGTCTTTCCACAGATTTTGGTGGGATTTGGATCAAACCCATGAATAACTGTTTTCAATAGGGTTACTTACAGAAGGTTGCAGGATCTGATCCATTATTAATACTTAATGATAAACTCTCAGAAGACATTACAAGTTACCAATATGCACATATAGTTTCATGTCATTCATTGATTCAGCTAGCTGTCTATAGTGAATGTTTAGCTTAGCTTTAGCATAAAACTAGGTAGACTTGCTTGTAATACCATCTGAGAAGTTTTTTAAAAGATACCACTACCTGAATACTTCTTTTCTCTTGTATTCCTAAGGGAAATTGAAATTAACATGGCTGCCTTTTTTTAAAGTTTGCTACTACATTTGTACTCCAATGTCAGTGCAGCTATGAAAACACTCTGTTAATTGGTAATGAAGAACCAGCAGAGGGAGCACAAAACATTGTTTTTATATTTATATCTTACATAAACTCTGGCTACTTTTTTTAAGCTATTATTTTCTCAGGGACAGGATAATGAAATTTTAAAAGAAAAAAGCCCCAAAACTCATTTAAATTAAAACTGTTAAAGTCTTTAGACGAATATTTTTCCATACTGTAAATTACTTGATTGTGTCTCTATAAAACTGGGTCTTTTTTTTACAGTATTTCCAGTTTCAGATGTACATAATTTCCCTAATATTTATGACGGTAATGCCATCAACTTGTCATAAAAAACCATGCTTAAAGTCTGATAATTGTGGACAATTACTAAATATGTGCAATATCTGTAGTGTGAATTATGTTACATTTAAAAATGTAGACTAAATAGATTGCAAAAAAGTAAAGAAAAATGTAAAATATAATTAGAAATGTATGTGCATGCAGTGGTTTGTGTAAGGTACATGCTGTAAAACACAATTCATTAAACTCAGTCAAAGGAAATTCAGGAAATGCAAAACCATCTTTAAAATGTGCAAAGACAATAAATTGCTATCTACAGTCTCACAGCCAGACATTTTTAAGACTCACTGTGCATCCATTATGATGTATTTAATGTAGGATTTTTTTAATTACTAGACAACCCCATGTTGTGTATTAAAGTTTTTATTCCTTAGTAAGATATTTTTTAATCACAAAATAGTGTGTAAATATTTAGATAATAGAATTTGTGGAGTGCTGGAAAATACTGAATATAAAGATTGATTTCTAATATATCACATACTAAACTGTTCTAAAACAGCTGTTTTCTTGCAGACAGTATTTATTTTTTTAAAATAATTTAAGACAGCATAAGCTTGTACCAAGCATAAGCATTGTAACAAAAGTGCAACTTTTTTTCAGCAAATCCTCCCCAAAAGATATTTAACTCAAAATATCATTAACACATTTTCTCCCTACAAAAATAGCATGTCCGACATCATTAATTGGATGTATTAACAACTATTTACATACAGCCATTCTGTAGGCTAGTAAGATTTTTGTAACGTTGTTTAAACACAGCGTTTGAGGCAAACAGTAGCAACAGCAGCAGCAAATGCAACCAAACTGACTAACAGACCCAAGATACTTATTCACTCATAGTCAGACTGTTGTGTCTCACCTCTTACATAACATTCAAGTGAGATTTCTCACAGTGGTACCTTGGCAACAAACTAAAAATATCTAGGCAAGGTCTTGGTTTAAGCCTGATTAGAAAAGCTTTATCTGTGTGATTATCTGGCATCTGTACACTCCCCAGAAAGGGAAATCATGATATTTGGTTACAGAAGGACTGCATGGGACTCATCCCAAATTTTCTGAGCATTTCCAATGAAAAACTGACATGTTTAATGATTTCCTCTAGTTTTTACAATTCATAATTTGGGATAAAATTAGTTCAGGGTTGTCAGTTTTTTGTTTTGTTTTTTAGTTCAGTGCAGAAACATTCATTATATATAGCAAGGTTATAAAAACTCAGGAAAATAAAAAAATTAAATAAGGACAGGGTGGAAACAAATGCACTTGCTATGCCTCTATGCTCAGCTAATAAGAAATGATGTCATGGGCCTGATCCATTATTCCTTGCGCACCCAAAACTCTTCAGCAAGTGGCAATTCTGGGTACTCAAAGCACTGAAGGACTGGGCTCAAAATCAATTCATTCATGGTCCATTTCTCAATAAAGTGCAAACGTATGGACTAAAACTCTTCCCACCTTCTCTTCCCCTCCCCCATTCTGACAATGAACTAATGCACGTCTCTTTAAACAAGTGCAAATTACTAAATGGAACATGAAGATGCTACAGAAAACCATTTCAAAATAAGGTGCAACATTTACTTTAGAGAAAAGCATATCCTTACTCTTTTTTTCCTTTTCTTTTTTTTAAAAAACATATTTATGCATTTATAAAGCCAAACATTAAAAAAATACTGAGTAGCAAATGTAATCCTTAAAGATTCTTAAGCAAGGGGAGAGGCCTCTTGAGGAAAGCCCCTCCCCTCAGCCACTTCTAGTCAGATACCTTATAATCTCCCTCTGCTTCTATAAATTATTATTACACACGTTTCTAGAGAGGCCATCACCATAGCATGTGGCTCCCAAGGCAACTTGTTTGCCTGCCCACTTTCAGACGCCACTGACACTGGCTCAGGAGCTGAAACCGACCCTCCGGTTTGCAAAGCCAGTTGATTCGAAGCGTGTTTCTATTTGCTCCCTTTCAGTAGAAATGGAGAAACCTGCGGTTCTCTATGAACCACCTAAACGCCAAGGCTCTTTGACAGCAGCGGCGCGGGGGGGGAGAACAGCAACGCGAGGGAGCCACGCCGACGCCTGCCCGCTCCTTGCCCGCGCTCTCCTCTGGCAGCCAGGGGCTGTGCCGTGGCTGCTGTCACTCGCCGCCGGGGAGCCGGGCGGGCCTGCGGCGCGTTCAGGGGCTTTCCTTGCCGGGCCGCGAAGGCTCCTCGCGGGAGGCGGGACGGCCGCTGTCCGCCCCGCCGGCGGCCGCGAAGGGCCGGGGCAGGCGCTGCGGGGCGGCCGGCAGCGCGTCCAGAGGCAGGAGGGCCGAAGCGGCGGCGCTCGCCCTGTCGGCCGGGGCCAGCGCGGAGGACAGGCAGGGGAAGGCGGCGGCGGCGGCGGCGGCCGGGGCGGGGAGGCCGGAGTAGAGCACGGGGATGGGGGCGGCCGGGTACAGGAACTTCTCCAGGCCGCCCTTGTCCAGCAGCGGCTGCATGTAGGCGGCGGCGGCGGGGGAGATGAAGTAGAAGGGCAGGCACAGGGGCGCCGCGGCCTGCGGGCCGAAGGGGGCCCCGCCGGCCCCGAAGGCCAGGAGCGAGCTAAGCAGGGCGGCGTCGGGGCTCGCCAGGGCCGCGGCCGCCGGCTCGGGGCTGCTGCCGCCGCGGTCCAGCCTCGGCCTCTTGGGCGCTGCCGGGGCCTCGCCGTCCGCGTCCGCGTCCGGCTCCTGCTTGACGGCCAGGCCGCGCAGCCCGGCCGCCGGGCCCTTGTCGCGCTCCGGCCGGCCCTCGCTCTCCCCGCCGTAGCCGCTGTCCGTGTCCGTGTCGTTCTCCGCGCCCGGCTCGGCCGGCTGAGTCCGCTGGATGACGGGCACGCAGTTCGCCTGC
This sequence comes from Mesoclemmys tuberculata, assembly GCA_007922155.1. NCBI lineage: Eukaryota > Metazoa > Chordata > Testudines > Chelidae > Mesoclemmys > Mesoclemmys tuberculata. The sequence goes on from ML675616.1 coordinate 108,165,740, forward strand.
GGCTCCCGCTTCGGCCCGCCGCCGCGGCCCTGCGCGCAGGGCGGGGAGGGGGCGCCTTTCCTCCCCGGGCCCGGCGGGGCCAGCAGCTGCGGGCTGGGCAAGAACTGAGCGGAAACCGCGTGCAGATGGTTGACGAGCTGGGCGCATCTCTGCTCCCGGGGCGTCCAGCTTTCAAAGCGGGAGAGGTACTGCAAGACTTCTTTGGCGCACGTCTGGAACCCCGAGTGGAACGCGTCCAGATCGCACTGAATGGGGGACTTCAGCGACCGCTCCCCTGGGGTGGAAAATGGGGGGAGGGGGGGCAAAGAACAGTCAACATAAAAACCTCTGCTGTCACCGCCATGTGACTCTCGGGCTTGCTGCCCTTTTTGGACAAAGCAAAAGTAACTTCAGGGATTTCTTAGGCAAGCCTTGCAATCCAGGCTGCTTTCCCTCATGTGACAGAAATGCCTGTATGTGCTAGGAGTTAAAACATCAGGTTGGCTGGTGACAGCTCATTGGAGGTCAGCATTTGGCCAGATAATACACCAAGCGTTTTACTATATTCCTTTAAAGGCACATGAAAAAAATACATCAAGGGACCGCCCCTATGAATTACGGTATCATGAGATCTCCAATTTAACAGCCGTGTCTCCTGTGTGTGTAGGTGCTGGCATCTTCTTAAAGCGACTTACCATTTTGTAAAGCAATTATATTCTGATGCTGTTGCTCCGTTAAGGCTGTTAAAGCTTTTAAGTGTTTCAAAGTTAATTCCAAAACTACAGCTTTCTCCAGATGTCCCAATGTCTGAAAAGTAGGGGGAGAGAGGGGGAAAGGGACACTTGTTAATAACAAAATGCAATTGCCCAGTATAGTCTGTTTCCATAACTTCAGCAAACTCCCTTTGAAAGGAGTATTATGTTTAAAGCTTCTGCTTTTACATAAGCATGCTTGTAACGATTGCCGCTTTAAACTACATATACGTGCACCTGTGTAGAAAACCTTTGCCACTCAACACAAGTTTAAAGTCAGACTTTTTCAGCTGTACAGTGTACTTAAATTTTAAGATAGTCACAAAGAACACAGACGGTGAAATATATATACCTTACCGTCAATTTCAGATGCTCAGGCAATAAATCTTTTAGCTGAGCAATGCATTCATTAATCCTGTCTCGCCTCTTCTTTTCTATCAATCTGTGTGGCAGTTTGTATGTTTCCTAATTAGCATAATCAGGGAAAACCAAACGTTACATTCACTTAATTCACGACAGTCAGAACAAAAATGTCCACATGTACTGCAAATTATAAAGCGGGTATAGCCCTTCCCTTATACGCTTGTTAGCCGGTAAACCCATTTATAATTCAGGAGAAGTTAAAAGGGAAGAAACTCGGATGCGGTTATGGGTAAAGCTACTCTATAACAAATACTGAATCCCAGTTAAGAGTTTAGACAGGTCATAAAGAGCTTCAGCAAGTTATTCTTACCTTATTGTCATCTCGTTTCATCCCTCTTTTGGGTTTGCACAAATACAAGGATGGGTAGTCCAGGCTGAAAAAATGAAAGAGGGATCCAGTGATCAAGGAGCTAACTACCACTTTCATAAGTGGGAACGTACATAGACACAAAGGAAGAGAAGAAACATGTCAGGTATGCATATAGTATTGCACAGCTCCAAAGAGGCATAGTCCCCGTCTGCAAAAAGGAAGCAAGAATCAGACACCATCTAAGTACGCTCGGGCTTTTCCGTGCTTGTTATCACTTTCTTAAGAAAAGAAACAGGGTCGTGATAAGAGACAGAGACATTGCGTTGGCTCCTTACCCTATAAAATCCCCATGCTCTAGTAACTGCCTCTCCTGCAAACGAGGGATTCCTTCATCCATGTTTGACAACAGCTGATTCTGTTGTTGTTTTGATTGAATCTGTGGAGTGCTGAGAGTCTTTGGAGATCTTGGAGCAAAACTGTGCACATGCAGCCTCTGTGCTCCTTGTGCACGGGGGAAGTGTCAAGCAGTTTGTCTCCCCGCTCCCTCTCCCCCACTCGTCCACGCGCAGTCACACACTGGGCTGGGTAGCTTGATCAGTGTTTGGCCACAGGGCACGCGCGTCGCCAGCCAGACCAGCACCCGGCTCACGTGCGGAACGTACCATGCGAGCTGCAGACTAGGGGTTTGGCTGGGAGGGAGGGCAGCGGAGGGAGAGGGGGCGGGGACAGCGGATCCAAGCGGCCGGAAAAGAAAAACAACTTCGTCCAGCTATTCATCTTCCAAATGGCAACGCAGCCGGCGGAGGTTTCCTCTTGTAAGGAAATAAACGCGGCGCTTCTGATCGTCGTGGGGCATTTAGTGTCTGGGCGCTGATTGCTTGGCGAGCCGGCCAGTTTATGGCTGCGGGACCAGCTTTCATTCACGTGTAGCATAGAGAGGATGCATTTAAAAGCCGAGGCAACTTGGTGGGCCTGTGCAAAAAGCAAGACGCGTCGGGGGAGGGGGCATTGCAGTGGGGCGATCTCAGTTTGACAGGATGCGACTTGCAAATTAGCTGCCTTGAAGGTGCGCGCACGGGATTAGAGCGCTGCGTTGCAAAACGCCCGTGTATCCCCGAGCTACGCTCACATCGCCACGTCCCATTGGGGAGGCTCAAGTTTCTCCGTTGGTGCAGGGAGGTCACTTTGCCTGTTATTTCAATGAGCCGTTTACAACCGGGTGGGCTATGGGCAGGGCTGGGTTTCTGAATGATCATAACCAGCCCCAGCCATTGGCCTGTAACTCGTAATATTGCCCTGCCGAAAGAACCAGGGGCCCCTGAACCCGGGGCGCGCCGATTACAGCGAGGTGACTTGTGTGAGTGCAAAGCCGGGGAGCGCTCCAGGCTTTTGCGGATTGTCTCGGGCGGCATCTCTGTTTTCCGGAGCCGCGGGGAGAAGATGACATTGGGAGAGGCTTTACCTTGAAGTGAAAGGTAATGCTAATCACTCCCCTGGGAAACTAGTCCAGTGCTCGGCGTATGTGGTGGTACGTGCCTCTCCCGTCCTCCCTCCCTGCTGCCCGTCCGCGCACACGCGTTCTCTTCGGCTGATAATGAACGCTGAATGTGTGCGCACAGCCCACGTTTACTACCACTGGCACCTAAAAACCTCCTCCTTAATCCTGTCTCGAACTGGTACGACAAGCACAGGGCTAGCAACGTGATCCGGCCTGCGGCTGCCACATCACAGCCGGGAGAGCCCTTGCCCTGGAACTGCTGCTGCAGCCGCTGCCTAGGGAGAAATGATGCACACGCTGCTGCAGGAGTATTTTACCTGCTCCCCCAGAGCGAGCCAGCCCAATGGAAATGACTCAATGCAAGTGAAAACAATAGGTGGGAGCGTTGAGAGGGATCTGCGATGTTGGGATCTCCTGCTGCTACTGGGAACAGCATCCACGGCTGCTAAAATAACATTACATACAGTCTCCTCACTGATGCCTTCCCCACGGGAATTAGATGGCAAACCAAAATGACCCTAACGCTGGGGTTATATTAAATATACAGGAAGAAGAAAGATCTGGGCCCTACTGGGGTGTTAAGAGCTCCTGCTGCAAGTTAGCAAAAGCCACTACAGGGTTAGGTTAATTTATTTTCTCCCACGGGAGCCCAATGGAAATCACACACTGCAAAGGGCAGTAAATGAGGTTTACACATGGACACATAAAGTTGCCAGCTCTCACAATTTTATGGGGAGCCTCTGAATATTTGGGGTTTTACTTAAAGCCCAAGCTCCTAGAGGCATGTGATGACATGCGAACCTCACCTTTCTTTTGAAACAGCTAAGCTTCTAGCTCTCATAATTGCAAGGAAAAACTGGAAAATGTGAAAACTAATAGCTCAAGAACCTGAAAGCAAATAAAAAGACTCCATATTTATTACATATTTTTTTAAAGCTCCTGATTTTTAAAGCCAATCGTATGATTTTGGGGAACCGATTCATGTTTTTGGTGTGCTTGGCACTTAGGATGACCAGATAGCAAGTGTGAAAAATCACAGTAGGGGGTGTAGGGTAAATAGGCACCTATATAAGACAAACCCCTGAATATCGGGACTGTCCCTATAAAATCAGGACATCTGCTCACTCTGTTGGCACTGTTACAGAGACATGAAGTGTGATTTAGGAGGGGAGAGCGCTGTAGTGGGGTGTTAGGAGCTCCTGCTACGAGTGAGAAAAGCAAACACTGCTGCAGGGAGAGGATTGTTTAATTTCTTCTCAGTGATCCTGTTGGACACATGGCCAGTGAAAGTAAATCAGGAGATACATCATGTGCATGTACATTGAACTGTGGTTGGGTATAGTGAAGGGAGTTTTGAAACTCTAGTGGCATGTTGGGAGCACCTGCTGCTAAGGAGAAAAGCAAACTACTGGGTAGGCTAGATTGTATACCTTCTTCCCAGAGTGAGCTCAGGGGAAATTGCAAGTGAAAATTGCCTTGCCATTGACATGTGACAATGGTACATGCTCACATAGTTGTTTTCTTCTAATACTGAACAAGGAACTTCAGTAGAATAAGAAAAAACAATATTATCTCTAAAGCTATGCTGTGCATCTATCTCTCAGCTTTATTTCAGAGCTTCTGCTTAGAATCTGCCCCAGATCTTCCAGCCTAGTTTCCTACTACAGTTTTAAATAAACAGTACATACATCATCAATGATAATAGGGTGATGGGCGCATCAGAAATTCAACAGATGAGAGAGACAGAGAGGGAGATTTGTCTGCCTCTATCATCTATTACCACCTACATGTACTGAGCACGAAGGGGAAAGGGCTTTGGTGTGATGCTAGGAACTGTTGCTGCCTATCAAGAAACGGATGCTACTGGAGAGGTAGGTTTAACTTCTCTCCTGGGCAATAGCCCCTGAACCAGGTCCTTAGACACACAAGCTGTGCAATACTTGTGGCAGTGAGAAGCCCAGCACAGAGACTGAGGAAAAGAAAAGGTGCATCTGGGGGGAGCTGATAGGAGCCAATAGGGCCTCAAGTGAAAATTAAGACAGAGAGCTGCCCTAACTGGCACTGGTTATCCATGGCTCTGTGGACCTTGTGGTACTCAGAAGTAGGCACCCTGGCCATACTCCCTCTCACATCCAGAATGCCCCCTGCTCCCGGAGCCAGATGGAGGGGTAGGGCTTCTGCAACAGGGCGTTCCCCAGGGTGCGCAGTGCAACTGGGAATTAGGCCACAGTGTGCTGGGCTGGAGAGTAGGGCTCCGAAGCATTTGGCAATGCTGCTTGGCAGAGATTACATGCCTGCTGTGTTATTCCTCTCCCTCTACTTCATCAACTGCGGCTGCTGCTGCTGCTGCCTGGCTCAAGCACAGATACTTTACACCGTGCCTGATGGCATGGCAGCAGTGGTGGCAGGCCTGCCATATCGCACTCCTTCTCAGGGAGACTCCCCTCCTTTCAGGTGAGCAGGTTTTCAGAAGATCTCACTTTTATTGAGGAAGCCTCGTGGCTCTTGTGTTTCAATGGGACTTTCAACATTTCCATCCTTTAAGCTGTCTTCTAACCTTGTGCTGGTGGCACTTTGTGTCCCGGTGGGAATACGTTAAATGCCCCCCTCCCTCCCCCTTAATCTACCAGCATCTAGGTTTTGAACTTAGAAGAGACTGGGCACTGGAAAGGCAAATATTTTCCCTATCGTGTCAAAGAGTGAGGCCAGATGAAGCCAATCTGGTGCTCTAGAGTGGCACGCCATGGCGATGGGATTCCACAGCTTTACCACAGACCTTAGTGCTCTCAGGAACAGCAAAGTCTTCTCACCTTGGGACCAGCAGGTCGCCTCCCTTTCATGGAGAAGCAAGGGGCCAGTGGGGTGGGGACCCCCCCTGTTCGAGTACCTACTTCAACAGTCAGGGGTGCGTCTGCATAGGTGTGAGGGCCAGGTCTGAGGTAGTCTTCATTTGCTACACACAGAGTCCACCGTTAGGTGGTGTTGATGCCAGGCTTCCCTGAGCGGTGAGGCTGGAGCTAACGTTCCAGTGAGATGCACGGGGCAGTCTGCACCTCCCAAAGCTATTGTTTCAGGCTCTCTGGAAACTCAGAAAGACATTGTTTTGGTTACAATGTCAAGCTTCTCTTCACTGGGCTAGAAATGTACTCTGAAAAAAAAATCAGCGTAGATTCTGACCTTATTGTGTGACCCCAGGAGCTGGGGCTTGAGGCACAGGCCATCATCTGGCCTTGTCAAAGAATGGGGAATGAAATCACAAGGCCCACAGCCACCCCAGGTATATCACCATTAAAGCCATTGGATTTACAGTAGGGAGTAAAAAGGGCCAAAGTGAGGGAAGGTCTGTGCTTTGCACTGGAACAATTGTTCCGGGATCCCATACTCTCAAAACAAGGTATGGGGTGGATCTTATAGATCATGGAGGTAGATGATACCTGAATGTGCCCAGGGAAAAGTGGCACATAAAGGTAACTTCATAGCCAGTTTGAGTAGCAGGCAAAGATCATGATATATCTGATTCCAAACAGGGCAGGCAATGTGCGTGCTGCTGCCCTGAGAAGCCTCCACTGAGATTGGGAGAGGAAAGAAAGAGTTAATGTTGTTACTTTCCCTGGATTTTACCACAGTTCAGGCCACAGAGTCCTGCAACAGGATCCGGGCCTGACCTCATCTCCAGTAGGAAGGCGTGATACAGGGGCTGTGTATTATGACATGTGCTCTCCCTTAAAACAGACAGAGTAGGAAGTACTGAATATGGCACTAGGGGCTTGACAAAAACAATGGACTCCTCTCTAATATAAAAATTGAAATATTCAATATTGAAATAGAACCGCTGTAAGGTAAAGGCTCTTTCTTGGACTCTCAGGTGGGCTGTCTGTGGAGTTAGGATCTCTCCAGTGCTAGTGGGGACTAGGCAGGACAGGCAGTGAGTGGGGCAGAGAGGGATGCACTATCCCAACTCCCTGGCGCACAAAGAATAATTGTAAAAAACAATACAGCTTGGTTCTCTTTTACTTTTTCTGGTTCTATACTGTCTTTTTTGTACCTTCTTCCTGCACAGGAGAAATCATTTAAAGGCATTTCGAAGGGCAGCTGTTGCCAGGAGAGGCCGTGGTTGTTTGGCTCTTCTACAACATCTTGCCCTAGTGGAAGAAGATGAAAGAGTCAGGAATCCTAGCATCTGTGTGGTGTGGCACAGTGTCTCTGCTTGGAAGAACTTGCCTCTTGTGGATCCCAAGCAATTTGTGGGACTTGGGGGCAGAACTGCAGCCCATTACATGGAAAGAAACTGCTCCCAAGGGGCCATCACAGAGCCTTCCTTCTTTTAGTCCCCTCTCCTGGCCTTTTCCATTGGAGGGGTTGATCTAGATCATTATTAGGAGTTAAATATAGCAATGTCTTAGCGTATGTCTACACTTCAAGCTGGAAGTGTAAATTTCAGCTCATGGAGACAAGCCCATTTTAGCTCAATCAGAGCTCATGTGCTAAAAATAGATGTGTCACCATGGCTGTGCTAGCAGCGGGTGGGCTTAGCCACCCTGAGTACATGCCAAGAGTCTTGGATGGGCTCATACTCGTATGGCTAGCCTCTCCTGCCACTCACGCTGAGTGGCTACTCTTCTATTTTTAGTGCACTAGCTCAAACAGAGCTAGCGCAGGTATGTCTCTACACCTTCAGCTTGAAGTGTACCTATACCCTGAGTGTGACAACTTCTGTGCTGTCAGTTCAAGATCTGACTAGGATCTTACGCCAGTGACATGATCCCATCCAGTGTCCAATCTAGAACTGTGGTGTTCATTCTTGTTGATGACTGGAGATTTGCTGAGTGGAGAGAGGAGGAAAACTAGATGTGATGCTGTCTTGATATCCTACTGCTCATGCCATTGATCAAGAGCAAACACACTGACTAGGCAATAGGCAAGTGAAAGGCAATGGCAGTTCCTGGCCTGTTGCTTCCTGCAAGTGACACCATCACAATAGTTTGCCTTAGGGAGAGGAAGGCTCTGGGAGGATCCCTTGGGAGGCGAAAGTTGCACCCCTTGGAATGGGCTGCAGTTCTGCCCTGAGCCACTCAGATCTCCCAGGAACCACATGAGGCATGACTCTATGCAGTCCCCTGTGCCACCACACAGACTATAGGACCCCTGGCTCCCTCATCTTCTTCGACTAGGTTAGGATGTTGCAAAACAGGAAAACTACTAACTACTAAACTCCATGAAATGGAATCCTCTATGCAGGGGAGGATGCAAAATATAGACCCGGAAAACGTAATACAGCTCCCAGGTGCATTGTCTTTTACAATTAATCTCTGTGGGGCTGAGGGGGGTTGCATAAATTGGCTCTGAAGCAACCTGTAAGTGCCTGTTTTTTCTGCCCACTTTCAGGCATCAGCAGCCTCTGCTGACCAATAGGATTATAGACATAGAAAACCAAACCTCAGGTGCACTTCTAATGAAAGGTCTGTTGGGCAAGGTATGAGCTTAGGGGTCAGGATGGATGGGCATCTTCTTTGTGGTATCATCTCACTGAATAACTCACTCAGCCTCTGTATCTGTTTCTTTGTGTGTCAAATGGTGGGAATAATGCATATTTCGCCAAGGTGCCGTGTTTGCAAAGTGCTTTAAAATCCTCGAGAGTATGAAGCATTTGTAATATGACGCCCTTGTGCACTTCTTGAAACACAGCATGAAAATGACCAGATGAGCTCCATTTGAACGTGACGCACACTGAAGTTTCCAAAAGCAAAATAGCTTAGGTCTTCTAGACTTTAAAGGCTGTTTTTATGGGAACCACATGGCCCAATAAGCACGGTCTGTAGCTTCTTTACAGAGGTAACACTGAAAGCAAGCTAGAACAGCCAGGGCTTTGGGGCTCCAGCTTTTCATCGCTAGGGATTTACATTCAATTTCTGATTAGGTCACTAGTGGAAACAAGTTTAAAGGCAGTCATAGACTCAGATATTTGAGTTCTGGCTGCAGTCTCTCAAATTCTTATGAGCGAAGCAGGGACAAGCCTAGTATATTCCTGCAAGGAAGATTCCAAAGGAAAACTTGGGGTGCTAAAGGAAATTGTATTAGTGATTCAACAGGTGGCAGTCTTTTTCCTTGGGGTGATATTCCCCTCTTCCTCTGGTCTTTTGGATGGTGACTAGCACTTAAGCAGGTTCTTGGCATAGAGAGGTAAATTTCAGCCTTAGTGGGGAGCCATCATCCAACCACTGTATTAGGGAACTGTGACATGATATCCTTGTTCTAAGGCCCCATGGAGGAGAATTTCTTAAGCTTGCAATAACCTGTCTCTGTTAAGCACAGGGGGCTGTGTGGAGAGAGCTACTCTATTGACTCATGCAGATATCAGAATCAGGTGTGTTTCATTAGTTCCCACTCAGCAAAGCTAAATGACTAAGAATCCCCTCTGAAGGAGGAAACTAGAGAGAGGGAGAGAGGTATCAAGGACAGCCTGCTAAGAAAGGAGCTGGAGCCTAGGTGTTGAACTCACTTTGGATTTTTGTTGCTTGTCTTTTGATGAAGATGAGTAAAAGGAACCACTGCAAAGGGATGAGTTGTGTAACAATCTCCACCATGTGTGCTGTGCCGTTAAAGGGTCTGAACTCTCCCTCTTTCATAGGAGGTTGTGCTCTTGAGACATCCCTGGTGGTTTAAATATAAAACTCAGTTCTTGGTCATTTGAGATAATTAAAGGTCCTATACTATTTGGGGCAAGAATAGGAGCATTGTAATTGTGGATTCTTGACCAGATTCTCATCTAGGCAACTACAATTGTCTAACTTAATTCCCCCCTGCAGTTCCAGCTGGGTTCTATATTGTTGTCAGTTCTGCCAAACAATAGGTAGACCTGGGAACTTTCACGTTGCCCAGTTGCTTGTGGGGAAAGAAATTAGTGACTCAGAGGTTAGGCTGCTTCCCTCCTCATCTGTTTTATTGAGAATACTTTGCTAAATCCTCTTCACCTTGAACAAGGATGCGGACACATCGGAACCACTTGCAGAACCTCAGCTGACGCTTTGCTGTGTCCAGCAGCTTTAGGCAGAATCTTCTCTTCATTTGTGTCTCTCTGGATTTGTCCACACTGGCCTCTATCTCTATCTCCCACTGTTGCTTATGGCCTGTGCAGCTTCGCTAAGGGCTAAAATCTATCCTGATTTATCCCCAAAGCAAACAGTGGCCCCAGTTCTACGCTGTGACTGAGATGTGCTCAGTACAGGGGAGGGCAGTTGGGGCCACTCGAACAAAGGCTGTTCAGTTCCCTGGCAGAAGACTGAGTAGCCCCAGGACTTTTCTTAACTTATAGCTTCTGCCCAAAAGAACTGGAGCATAGTGAACTCTAACCATACCACTTCCTTCTTCTTCTCATCTCTGGCCATGTTCCCATCCTAGGAATCTGAAGAGGCACTGGCATAAAGCTGTTATGCTGGCCTTACAACACTGGAGAGTTCCTCCGTATGCCATGGAATTTCTCTAATACACAGGGGCTGTAGCAGAACCCAGAAATGGGGTCAATGGGTTTCACTGACAGGGCAGAATTTGGATGTGATACTTTCAACTAAATATACTGGGTCCCATGCAGAATATAGCGTGTATATATATAGGTATCCTTTTTAGTTGCTTTTTAATGAGCATAGGAAGAGTTTGTAGTTTTATAAATAAGAAAGCATATAAGATATTAAAATGGGAATGACTGACTGGGTGCTTAGCATTAGATAGACAGCAGGTAGGGACTGCAGCATTTCAGTAATCTAGTGTTTTTGCTCACTAATATTCATTTGTAGGCGCTACCATTTTACTGTAGTCTTATTTTAACAAGACAAAAAGACCCTCAATTGAACTTGCATGTGAAAGTCATGCTTGTGCATTTCAAAGAGCACAACTCCTGTATTACATTATATTTCTGAAATACCCTGTAGCCATAAGAGAATTGGACCACATCATCTATCTATTTGTAATTCTCCTTCTGAGTTTTCTTAAAAGCAAATGAAGACATTATAAAAATCTAGCTCTGGCCAGTCATTTCAGGCTAAACTGATACAATTATCATTCTCATCCATATTGTCATGCAGTTAGTCCCGCTGAGCATAGCCCTCAAGTGTCCTGATTTTTCATCATAAATTCTCTTTGTTCCTCTTCAAGTATTACTCCCTGATTAAGGGATGCGATTTGAGAAACTTAATGCTAGATTTTAAAGTGACAGTTGATTTTTCCCCTTAGCAAGTTTGTTTTCTGTGGGAAAACACTTACCGTACATTGATGTATTTCAGGCTATTTTTTTTTAACTCCTTTGTAGATGCTGTCCTTAATTTTGCTGAAAATACTCTATAGCTTATGCTCTCAGCCAGCATAAATGAGTCTGCTTGTAGGGTTTTCTGTACATTGGGAATAGATATGAAGTGAAAGTTAGAACCTGGGATGAAAATTCCCTCTATAGTTTGGCTCACATGGTTACAGGGAATTATAATTCCTCACATGCCATGAACATAGCAATTGCCACACTGGATTGAACTTGTGGGCTGTTTAGTCCTGTATCCTCTCTCTGACAGTGGCCAGCAGCAAATGCTTCAGAAGAAGTTAGTTACAAGAAACCTCATAATGGACAATTATAACCTGCCCATAGGGAAAGATTCTTCCTAACCCAAGCATTTAGTGCTTAGCTAATCACTTGAAGGATAAGAATTTATATCCCTTTTATTATACCTTTTTTATCCTATATGATGCAAGTGTGGATGTTCTCAAATCCCATATAAATGTCTATTCATTTTTTTTAATCCTACTAAGCTCTTGGTCTCAGTAATATCTTGTAGCAGTGAGTTCCACAGTTAATTGTGTGTTGCAGAGTGCAGCCATAGCATTCCAAACATATCCAGTGACTTAAAATTCATTTTGGGAATCAAATAAAAACTCCTTTCTCTCTCTCTCTCTCTGGATGTTCTTCAGCCAATCTCACTGACTTGGACTTTGTCCCCTCCTCCGTATAGCATCCAATCAGTTAACACCAGCTTTCTTAGTGTCCCTTCCCACAGTCTTGCACCAGAGAAGTCTCTCATGCTCTCCTGTCACATGGAACATCCTTCTTGTGATTTACTGTTCCACCTCTTCAACCCTCCGTGCATTAGATCCTCAGCCTTACTCCATCCCTTTGAAACTGTTCTGGCATAGAGGCGCTGGAAAGCTGGTTTGAATTAACTTTAAACAAAACACTTTCTGTGGTACTACTTGCACTATAGATTTAACTGTGTTTAATCACTGTGCTGAAAAACAGGTGTGCTCCAGTATACCATGATTTGATCTTGCGAGTGTGATCAGAACCAAACTCTTTGAAAATGGTAGAGCTGGGTGGGTTTGTTGCCCCCCAACAAACAAACAAACAAACAGACACCTAGCATATACCATAGTATAGTGGTACTTGCTGTGAAATGTGAATAAATGTTCAGTTAAGAGAATGGCTGTGTGCATGAGAGAGAAGAAAGCTCATTTAAACGTACACAGTTAGGGTCTATATTGTACCTTCTTAACATGTATTTCATCATCTCTCCAATCTGCTAAAAACTAACAAAGAGCTGCATGCTGTAAAATGCACTGCTGCGCAGAGAGCATTGCTGAACCTGTTGTTACCCATTTAAGCTACTTACTGATTTTTCTCTTGCCCTGTAGTTTCAATTTAAGATTTGATATTCTCTGAGCAGTAGAAATCTGAATACATGACTCCCCTGACATGTAAAATGTCCCATGCACATATGAGACAGACAATGGAGACACACTCAGGACATCATCTTAAGGATGAATGGAGTTAGTGTGGTTGACTTGACATTGGCATGTTTTAGACTCTTTGCAGTTGACTGTATTGTAGATGGGGCTACCAAGATCATCCATAATTATGGCCTGACACTTCCCTCTGTAAGACCCCATTTTTTAATTGCCTATAATTTTGCCAAACTTTAAACATTTGGTAGAAATTTTCTATGTTGGGTGTCTGCCTCAGGCTGAAATTTTTTTGAAAAGTTGAACCAAAACAGTTAAGCGATTTCTGAGAACGAGGCTATGTAGAAATATGTTTTGCCCATTTTTAAAAAGGCTGGTGACTTTTTCTTTGAACATCTGTAATGCTTTGGAGCAGAGACTTTAAATTTGGCAGGGAGGTGAACTTTGTGCCAAGCACAGACCTTTTGAAAATCTGTCCAAACCTGACCAAGTGATAAGCCTTTGAAAAACTGCAGTTCCCGCATGCTCAGTAGAGACTTCTTCCGTTTTATCTCCAGTGATTTCCGCTTTTACTGAGCTCGCTCGAGCCTCTCGTTGCTTCTCCTAGCTTGCACGTGCCCCACTCCCACAGAGCGGCTGCATCCCCTCCAGGTTCCTGCGTTTGGGTGACTGGGCATGCAGCATCTCTGCAGAGCAACTGAACATGGTCCATTCCTTCACAGCTCGTGGTGCTGATTACACTATTCGTGTGCTATCTGTATGGAGCAACTGAGCATGCCTAGGCCAGGGCTGCAAGGGTGAAGTCAGGCCTTCCCTGTAATGGCTGCTCCAGGGCCTTGGCCCCACCCCAGCCTGGAGCAGAGAGCCTAGATCTCCTGTGCTCTGAGTGACCCTGTGCTGGCACCCAGGCAACAGAGAAGAGGAAGTCACCTGATTTGAACGCACAGGGAATGAAAGCTGGCCCTGGGCAGGGAGAGAAAGGAGTAGAGTGGGACAAGGAGACTGGGATTGTAAGAAGTGGGGGAGAGAAACTGGGGTTGGCAGGGTGGGGAGGCTGGAACTGGGAGCCAGTGAAGGGAATGGGGAGCCAGTTGACTGGAGGTGGGGGATGCTGAAATGAGATGATGAGGGACGGGGGAAAGGGAAGACTTAGACTGGCTGGACAAAATGACTGGAACTAGGAACAAGTGGGGAAGGGAAATGAGGGCAGAAGGAGGGGAGACAAATCTAACTAGAAGCTGGAGTGTGGAGGGAGAACTGTAATTGGTTAGCCCAGGAAATGAGGATGGAGGGGGTGGAGGGAGGAGAGAGACTTGACTAGTAAACTCAGAGTGGGAGACTAGGATTGGCTGGGCAAGGAGACTGGGAGGGGGAGCCTGAAGAATGGAGACTGGAAACACAAGACAAATGGGACTAGAACAAGGAACCAGTGGTAGGGAAGAGACTGGACTGGGCCAGGGGCAGGATGAAGGGAACAGGACAGAAGGATCATGCTGGGAGTGGGGGGAGGGAAATAGGAAATAGGCAGAAGCCCATTCCTACTAGAGCATACTTCCGTTCAGAGCCTGGAACCTGTGAGAACCACTGACTTAGAGGATAACATCTTACTTCTTCTGTCAGTCACTCCATCAGCTCATGTGGCAGAGGTCTGTGTGATGGCCATACAGGTGATGCAACACAATGGAATTCCTGTGTTGTTTTTTAGTTTTGATTTTTTAAAAACTTTGGAAATAACACACATGCTATATTAAAAGAACATTTAGAGTTGAAAAGTCAAGCACTAAAAAGTTAAGAAGTGTCAGAACTAAGGTTACCTGTGCATAATCAAGTATGCTATTTTAAATGGACTTAATGTGGAGCATACACTTCTGTTTTTTCTCTGCATGGAGCTGGCCTTTCCATCTGAAGTGTCACATAATGGTAGATATAAATACGCTTTGAATATTCTGTGTAGTACTTGTTTGATTTCTTTTAATAGAAAGTGTTTGAGATTGGTCTCTAGTTTTAAATTCATCAAGGTTTCACACATTGTTGAAAAGAATCTTAACTAATGTTTTTACATGAACACTCAAAGGGAGACAAATCTTGTGAAGAACTGATACAACAGCTTGTCTTTGAAAAGAAACATTTAGGTTACGGGTCACTTTTTTTTGTCATTATTCTTCACAAATTAAAGTTTTTGTGTACACAGAAGCTTGTGTATGAAGAGCCCAATTCTATGATGTACTGCCTCAGATTTGAATGTACTTAGTACTCTGTAGGATCAAGTTCTATGACTGAATAACCCACAGGTATTCCTCTCGTATGTCAATGTCTCTGTATCATCTGATGATTTCCTTAGATCTTCACCTTAGCTAACTGATGTCAGTAAAAGTACATGTGTCCAAATAGTATGTCACATAGGCCAGTGTCATGAGCATGCAAGTAAAGAGCCTATAGAATAACAACTTACCTATACTTTGGGCAGTGCCAGTGCTAGCCCACTGAGGGCTCTAAGCAGGAATGTTTAGCACACACTCCATTCCTCCCCTTCCCCCCATAATACATATTTAATAATTAATAGGGAGCCCTCTTGAGTTGCTTGGGGCCCTAAGCAATTGTTTAGTCTGCTCATGACCAGCGCTGGCTCTGACTGTGGGCAAAAAGAAGACTGGCATCAGAGGATGGATGGTTTTGTGATTTAAGATATGGCCTGGGACTTAAAAGCTTCCCTTCCCAGCTCTCCTACAGACTTCCTGGATGACCTTGGCTAGCCACTCAGGGCTTGATGCTCAGGCATCATAAATAGTCCTTTTGAAGACAGTGTCTCTCTTTTTTCCTTATTTACACCATCTTAAAATAGGGATATTAATACTTCTATCTTGTCTATTTAGACTACAAGCACCTCAGAGCAGGCACTGTCTCTTACTATGTATCTGTACAGTTAGTGCTTAGTACATCCCTTTGGGACGAAGATCATGGTCAACAACTTCACTCCTCTGACACAATGAAACTTTCTACGATAAGGGCAAAGCTCAGCAGTGAAGGAGAGAGAGCATTCTTGGTGGGCGCTCTGCCATTGTGGCACAAAGTCCCCCAGGAACCATCACAGACCTCCCTACCTTATACTCCAAGTGCAGGGTGTATTTCTTTGACCTTGTCTTTTCTAATATAAAAGTAGACCAATACATATAAAAACAATTCCAAAACAAAACACTCCATTGCACGCACTTCTCTCCTTGGGGAGAGAAGGAAAACACATGAGATGTTAGTCTTATTACTTAATGCCCTACTGGAAGGCACTCAGATACTATGGTGATGAGCATGTTATAAGAGCCTATATAGAATAGAATGGAACCTCACTGTAATATAAAAAATGAATAATGGATAATCTCAGTAATAAATGCATGGGAAGTCAGGGTGAAGAGAGACAGAGAACTTAGCAGGTGGGGACAGAGTGAAGCAATTACATCTCTCAATTTACTGGATTTATTAGTGGGTTAAAAATTCAGCCTTGCTAACATGGTTTTCTTTTATTTGATATACAATCCTACATTTCAGGATTATTACCTTTTGATGCCTCTGAGATTTATATGGATAAGAAATCCGTACTGAAATCATTGAGGTGTAGTCATGTGATTGGTAATACTGAATTGAAGTGAGAACAGTTTAGAGTTGATTAAAATGATTTATTTTAAAATCAGCTTTAGTAATTGCTGATATTTAGCAGTGCTATTTTAACTGGGATTCCTGTGTTCCATAGGGCTCTGAATGAAGTTTCCCACCAGTTCTCTTGGCACTGTTGAATGTAACAAAATGACCATAAAATTGGAAAACCTACATCTCTGACAATTAATTATTTCAGTGACAGGAAAATATCTTTCATTCATAGGATCACATTCAGGGCCTCTTCCTCTTGTCCCCCAATCTACAATAATAACAGCCGTGCAGTGATTTTTTTTTTCTCCCATATTCCATATGGTCTGGAGCTAGCCTAGGTGTCCTCATAACCTCCTTCTCAGGTTACTTGTTCTTCAATTCAAGTAATCCCAGTATGGGAAAGTGTATAGTAGATCATGTAGGAGTTTGTGTGAGGTCTTATTCTTCCTTATGACTGCTCCATGGCCACGTAAGGATGGGCAATGATCTGGCCCTAAATGACTTGCCCTTGGTCACAGAATGAGCCAATGGCAGTCAGGACCAGAATCCCACTCTCTAACATCCCAGGACTCAGTGCAACCTACTAGAACACTGCTGCACCTGTCCTGTGGCATTCACCAAATTAGTGGTGGAACCAGAAAAAGCACCTGAGCATGTTGATTCCCAGCCTCCTGCTCTGAGTAGCAGACAATATTCCTTGCACTGCTAAGCCCTTTTAAATAGGTCTTTTTAAAAAAGGAACAAAAGAGAGGAAGAAGGAAAAACATTTCGGTTTGAAGAAAAAATGCTGAGTGCATTTGCAGCAGCCCCACATAATCACTGTAATCCAAACACACAAATAACATCGGTATGTGAGTTTGCAAGAGAAATTACTCTGCTATTCAGTAATAACAACTGCCGTAGCAAACTCATCTTCAAATCAGACTCTGTCAGTCATTCTGAAAAATTACACCAACATTCAATATAAGCGTTATCGAAATACACTAGTTATTCTTTTTTAACCAAAAAAGCAAGGCATAGCTTTTTCCTCTGCAGACAAATGTTCACACAAATCAAAAGCAACTCTTAAGCTTTACTTTCTCACCTCTTTTTGATTCATCCCCAGTATTTGCATCCTAATCATACAAGTATTTAACATTTCACTCCAATGAGATTCTTGGTCTGCTCTTCTCTTTGCACCTTGAGTCCTGGACACATTATTTTCCACACACCTGACATGGTGAGACAGTGACACCAGTTACACAAACAGCATCACACCCTCTTCCCCGTGCACAGCTCTAATCGACAGCTTATTCCAGAGACAGTACGAGTCCAAAATCTGTACCCCTCTCTCCTCCTCAGGGCTAAAAATAAGTATTCTGGATTCTGTTCCTGGCTCTGCCATGGACTCATTCCATGACTGTGTGCAAGTGGCATAACCCATGCACCCCTCATCCTGCCTGCCATTGTACCTGCAAAGCCACATCGACTCCAATGGGGTTTCACGAGTCGAGCAGCAGGTGAGAATTTGCTCTTCTATGTTTGTTTCCCTGTTTGTAAAATGAGCATCATAGTGCTTGCCTAGATCAAAGAGGTGTGGGGAGGAGTAAATAATTAATATATGTAAAGTGCTTTGAAAGATGAAAGATGCTATGTAAGTACAAAGTATTAACTTAAAAATGGTTACTGCTGTAACATACTAGTTTATTCTGTAAGAAATACACAAAGTTTAAATAATTACTACTAACAAATTAAGGGCTAGATTGTGCCAAGCCCTAAAGCAGCTGCACACGGGAGGCGGGGGACTCCCCTCTCCTTTTCTGGCTGACTTCGGGCTTCCTGGATCCTACTCCCAGTATTTGAGGGAATGTAGAGACTGTGCCCCAAGCGCTCCCTCCTGGGAGCATCTGGGATGGGGCTTCAGCAGAGCCATGGCTCCACCTCCACTTGTGCCTACTAATGGGGCTGGCTGGACATGTTGGGTCAAAGGGGTGTCTGGAATTAGCTTGGTCCTCATGGTTCTTCCCCTGGGCAATAGACCTAAGCACCATCCTTTACACCAGCCTTACCCAGGCAGAGGGATTTGTAAGATTGCAATGGTGATCTTGGGTGAGGTAAAAGAAGCCGCGATAGCCTGGACCCTTCTAAAATCCAGGGTGACACAATGCTGTCAGGTTAGAACAATGTTTCTCAGTTGGTGGGTGACGACCCCCTGGGGCAGAGGAGAGCATCACAAAAGACAATTGGGGGGAGGGGGTCCACCATGCAATGAAACTTTTTTTATAAAGCAAAGGAAATAAAATTTGCAGAGTTAACTTTAGGGTTGCTAAACCTTCAAAGTTTGTGAGGACAGATGTACTAGCTGTAGTTGTAGTACTTCTTATAGGAAGAGGAGTAAATCCTTACCCTTCAAGGTCAAATATTCTCCATCAACCTTTTGAGATACAGACAAATTTATATAGGCTTATCATTGATAGTGTTTCACTTTTATGGTAAATGGAAAGGGACTGTGAAAATCTTCAGTTGCCAGCCTGAAAAGAGAAAAAAGATGCTGCTGTGCTCAGGCTGGCAGAAATGATCCTCAGAAAGGCAGGGTGTGGGGGAAAGGGGTTGGTATGGGAGAAGATGAAACTGGCTGTGCAACCATAATGTATTGTAACTCCCCTCAGGCCTCTGCTTTACCTTCAGTGAAAGGAATAATCAGGTTTTTTTTCCTTTCACAGAGTAATTTATGGATGATGTAGGCTAATGCAGGAACAAAGAATTTAATCAAGTTCCAACTCCTTTATCAGGAGTAATAAGGTCGTTATGAGATGGAAAATTATTGCACCACATGTGGGCAACTGCACAGTTGCTAAGACGAACCCAATAGGAGTTGGGAACAGAGAGATCTCTTATACTTGGGTCTGCTGCCTTCCAGGAAGACCTGGAGTGGCATGGAGTTAGGTTTTCAAAAGAACTAGGGATTTCACCCCTTATTGTGGCCTTACTGAGGTCAATGATAAAAGTTGCATTGACTTCAGTGGGACCAAGATTTTTACCTTAACTTTTCAAGCATTCAGGACCCACCAGCGGGGGCTAGATTTTCAAAGAGCTCAGCACCCAGCATGCCGAGTGCAATGTATATGATGTAATTGTGCCTATTCCAAGACTAACCACTAGGAAGCATTTGTACATATCAAGATCCCTATTAATGGAGCAGTAGAGAGTGGCGGAACAAGAAACAATCCAGCAGCTGAACAAACAAGCAGGTTACTTAGCTCTCTCTCCATGTCTTAATTGGCAAGGCCCTGGGTTCAGATGTAATAGATCTAACAGTCGCAACATAGAGGTAGGGCTTGCACTGAGGCTGCCCATGGTTCTTAGTGAAGGTTTTAGGAGTGAGACGTGGAATACAAGGTGGATGCTAAGTCAGCTGGAGCTCAAAGATGACCAGGTTAATTTGTCACCAAATTAGATATGGGCCAAAAAACCAATGTGTAGTTTCCGAGAGGGTCTGTCTGTGCAGAGATGGTTGGTAGAAAGCCATACGCTTTTTCTTACAGGGTAGGCCATGGCTTGTTGCCTATACTTCTCTGGATGCTTTTTGTAGTCCTCCCTTGCCTTCTGAAGGTGTCCCTTCATCTCTTCTTGGGTGTGAGGGATGTGCTATATGAGGTCCAAGGCCAATGGGTTGGAGAAGGAAGTTGGTAGTTGTGGGTGACATTGGGGGTAGAGGGGAGGTACTCATAGTTAACAAAAAGGGGGCTGTGGCCTGGGGGTGCATAGTCTGCATTATTCCATAAGAATTCAACATATGGTAATAATGCAGGCCAGTCACCCTGGTGATGGTTGGTGTGGGTATTGCTCTAGGATCTGGTTGATTTTTTTTTCCACTTGGCCATTCAGTTGAGGATGGTAGGCAGAGGACAGATGCATGGAGACCCCTAATAGAGGTAGTGCCTTGTGCCAGAAGTGGGCAGTGAACTGGGGCCCCCAGATAGGTGATGTGATCAGGGAGGCCATGGAGACAGACTTCATTGTTTATCCAGAGCTAGGCAGTTTCCCCTGCGGAGGGTACACCCACACAGGGAATTAAGTGGGTCATTTTTCAAAAGTGATCCACCACTGTCAGAGTGGTCGTGAAATCATTGGATTCTGATAGATCCATCAGACTCCAAGGAAATGGCCTCTCAGGGCCATGAGGGGATGTCCAGGGGTTGGAGGAAGTCGCAGAATTTCTGGCAGGTAGATCTTAGTGTGGGCACATACCTGGCAGGAAGTAACAAAGGTCTTTATTGTGATACAAAAACCCTCTGTAGAGTTTTTAATGCAGGCAACTAAACCTTCTTGGGTGTGGGTGCAACACTCACTGGTCTTAGGCCATGCCATCAGCAGAATTCTGATGGGAAAGTGACCTTCTGTTCTCTCCAGTGAATGAGGGGTTCTTGAAGGGTTAACTGAGAGATACCAAGGATTAGGGGAAAATGTGGGGAGTGCATCACGCTAAATAGAATTATCGCTCTCTGCCTGCATATCTACCTCCAGGGGGACAGTATCTTCTACAACAGGACCTGAAGACATTGGGGAGCCGCCTATAGTTTGAATCATGTCCAGCATGGCCTTGTGTCACAGGGAAGTCTGTAGGGCCTGAGTGATAGCTGCATCCATAAAATTGTCCACTGTTCTTGAATCAATGAGGGCCTATTGGAGACCTGCCAGGGGTCACTTGGGATACACAGCTAGATAGGCACCTGAAAATGGAAAGCCTCCAAATGGGGCTAAGAGTGCCTCTCAGTGAGGACAAGGGTACAGGGAACCAGGGCTGGCTTTCCCCCCACCATGTCTGAACTGGCTTGTTTCTCCAAGATTCTCAGCATTCGTGTGGGGTGGGCCAAGTTCACGGCAGTAGAAACACAGGTGGTGCTGACGGTGCTGTTCTTTTTCTTCAGGGGTAAGCCACTGATGAATCAGATTGGCTTGCACAGGCTTGGCAAGTGATACAGAAGGTGAAGTCCCAGTATGCAAGTAGAGGGACTGCAGGGAATCACCTTTCTCCTCTCTTTTATCTCACAGCTGATGGTAAGGTCCACAAGGGCATCTAGGCTGTAGGCATCTCTATGTGGGATAGTTCATCTTTGACCTTTATCTGCAAGCCCCACTGGAACTGGTGCAGCTGCGCGGCTTCATTCTTCTTTGTATCCACTGTGAGGCAGCAAATGTGCCTGGGCCTGCCAGCGTCTCCTCAGGGCAGCCTCAGCCATTTGAGCTCGGTGAGGGTGTGATGCGTAAACCACCAGCAGGATGCATGACCTGCACACAACCTTTAAGGCCATATTAGAAAAGTATTGAAATGGTAAATAGGGCAGTTCCTTGTAAGATACTTAGCAAACCCATGTTAAGTAAACTAAGAAGTAGAAATGTAAACATGTATTGTTAGAGAATTAGACTTGGCTATTAATTGTAAACACAGACCAATACCTGTATCTTGTAAGAAGTTTAACAATGTAATCTACTTAGCTTATAGATGCTAAACTTCAGTTCCCATCTAATGTTTCATTACTATATTCTGTTGATTCAGAGATCACAAGCCAAGGAATATTAACATTTAGATGGAACTGGTGGTGTAATAATATGATTGTGTTCATTTCTCTTTGAAATTTGTGACTCCATATTGTAAAACTACTTACGAACTGTTTGAATAGTTCATTGCCTTATGTTAATGAATGCAGCTAGTTACGGGTGTGTGCCTAGGAAATTGAGATTTACTTCAAAGCAACAATGTACATTACCTATTCTTCATCCAAGGAATGCCTGCTGTGATCATTTACTGTCAAGAGACTTATTTGCTGAGCTTCAACTATAAAGGAAGCTTCAGGCCTGATCCTGTTTTGTCTCAGATCTGCTTAAATTCTGTCAGAGAAAGTTCTAAACTTTAAGGGCTGTGTTCTCCAGTTTGACTCTGGATTATCCCTGCAAATTCTCATGGAAGCATGAACAAACTCTACACATGGACTGCCTATTGTTCAATAGGTCATAGTCTAGATTCCAGAAGGACTTTTACAAATCATCAGCCTCTCCGTCTCCGTTATGAAACTAACTTAAGAACTTTATTCAAGCTGTATGTATAAAGATCTTTTAACCACAGTAACTCTCCATTTCTTTTTTAATCTTAGAATAGTTAATAAGAATAATGATAAAATAAAACACCAGTTTTGGGGATCGTCTGCCTTATTCTTTGCAGTTTGCCCTGATTGAGCATTCTCAATGTGGCCTCTCCAGGGACTACGACCACAGTGGGTCACTGAAGATATTGATTGGAGAAAGACATTCCAATTTGACCGCAGTGGGCTATGATCTTCCAGCAGGAATAGGCTAGTCTAAGGCATCTCCTCTCAACAGGTTGATAAGCAAGGCCAGCTTCAACTGGTTAGAGGCATAGATTCTGGGGTGCATGGGAACAGATGTCAGCACTGGCTCTCAAAGCCGTGGAACCCTGGCAGTTCCTATCAAACGTTTCAGGCAAGGGGGTATCGCAGGCCTCTGTTCAGGCCAAGGCACTGTGGGCGGTGCTGGCAGCATAGCATTTTTGGTGCTGAGCTGCCTCACTTGCTCTTGCAGCTGCTGGTATTCCCTAATCAACAGCGTGACATGGGCCTGCAGGACTCGATTGTCCGCCTGGAGTTGGAGGGCCCAGTCGAGGGAGTCCAGTGTTCCAGTGGAGGTGGCAATACGGCTGGGTCATGGCAGTGTGGCTGTACTGAAGGCAGGGGCTGGGCTGATGCATGCCCGGTGCAGTATATGGTTCCCCAGCAGCGAGCCTTACTGACAGAAGGAAAGGAGCACACAATATCCCATAGCTAGAAAAAGCACGTGAGGCGGCCTCAACAGCCTCATGAAGACTTAAACTGACGCTGCCTCTTTAACAGCAGATAGTGAAGACCCAGATTCATGGGCTGTCATGGGATCCCAAAAAGAAAATAGGGACACGTTTGACAGTTCAGTAAAGGTTGGCCTATGTACATAGAGCAGCTGGAGCAATGCTTTGTGCTCCATGACTGGCCAGATGAGAAGAAAAGCCTGCACTGCTGAATTACATGGGTGGCAAGATATGTCACCTTCTTCTCCCAGACAATGCACGCAACAAGAATCTTAATGAGTTAGTGACAATATTGTAGGAGCATTTTGCACCAGAAGCTTTGGAGATAGCTGAGCGCTTTAGCTTTAGATTTAGGTAAATGCAAGCAGCATGAAAGTGAAACCATTACGACATATGGAACTGCATAACAAAGATTATCAGTACACGGCAATTTTGGAGATGCCCAGAGAGCGCAACTGGTATGTTATCAGACATAAAGTGACCCGTGAGCATCTCCTGACACAATAACTCTCCTATTCCAGAGAGCTATGGGGAGAGCTACCTCCACAGGGGCTGAGAGTTACATGAGCTTCAATCAAAGGATAAGAGTGAACACTCAACACAGAAATTCCATTCCATTCCAACACAAGAAGACAAGGCTGAGTCACAGGGAACTGCTATCGCTGTAGCAAGCGTGGACACTGCAACTGATTGCTGTTTCTGGCATGAAGACGGTCAGCACTGTGGCAAAACCGGGCACATCCAAGCAGTCTGCAGGTCTGCCACAAAGAACAAAATGCCAAGTGACAAGATGAAGAGACGAGAAACATACGACAAGATGCATGTTTTGCAGGCAGAAGCTGATATCAGCGAGCATGACTTAGCCAAGTTAAACTTTGCATGTCTTGAAGTGGCTACCGTGCAGGACAAAGGCAAAGGGTGACGTGTGATAAATGGGAAATCTCTTAAGATGGAGCTGGATAGAGGTTCAGTTGTCTGTAGTTCCTGGAAATCTTCTTCAGCAAGTTGGAAGGGACGAGCATTATCTGGAAGACATACACAAGAGAGAAAATCATCCTGTTAGGAGTATGCACAGTAAAAGTACAGTGCAATGGTCAGCACCATAACTTGGATCTTTGTGTCATAAAGACAGGCCCTCCATCATTGTTTGGACAAAGCTTGTTTGAAGAGCATTCACTTGGATTGGCAATCCATCAGAGTTCTTCAAGTCACTAGCTCACAACAGCAGCTGGAAAAGATTTTTATCTAGAGCAGCACTGGTGTTTTCAGAAGGGCTTGGGGCACCTGAAGGACATCAAAACCAACCTCATTCTGACAGTAGGGACAAGCCCTCAGTTGTTCAAAGCTCGACAAGTACCACAGAGATTCAGTTTGCAAGGAGCTGATATGTGTGGAAGATATGGGTATACCAACCAGGAGCAACTCCCATCATTCCTATCATGAAGGAAAAATGGTGCAGGAAGGATTTGCGGTGATTTTAAGGTGATCATCAATCCTGTACTGCAGGTGGAACAACTACCCCATATCTCACACTGAAGATACTTTCCTTATCTCTGGTGAGAGGAAAGAAATTCAGCAAACTGGACTTAGCTCAGGCTTACGTACAAATGAAAGTAGAGAAAGGGTCAAGGAAATTCCTCATCATCAACACTGAAAAAGGCTTGTTCCAGAATAACCAGCTGGTAATTTGAATGGCGTCCACTACAGTCTGGAAGAAGGCAATGGACCAGGTGCTCCAAGGAGTAGCAAGCTGTAGTGTTAGTTAGACAACGTCACTGTAACCAAATCAAGGAAGGAGGATCACTTGAAGAATCTGGCATGAGTTTTTTCAAAAAGTGGGAAGACTATGGATCACAGGTGGACCCTGAGAAATGTGAGTCCTCTTTCACGGAAGCGCTTACATGCTATGAACACATCAGAGATGCTAAAAGACTGCATAAGTCCCTGAAGAAAGTTGAAGCTGTTATGTAGGCACCTCGTCAAGAAGGTGTCACAGGTTTGTTAACTATTACCATAAATTCTTGCCAAACCAGTTGCTTCAGAAAGGGGAATGCTGGAAATCAATGCAAAGAGGCTTTCCAGAAGGCATAGCAGCTTCTGAGCAAATGTTAACTCTCCACAACCCAAAGCTAGCAATCTCCTGGGCAAGTGACATGTTGGCTAAGGAATTGGAGCAGTGATCTCCAATGTGATGCCTGAGGTCTGGAATAACTGATTGTTTTTGCTTCCAGATTTCTTGGTCCAGCAGAACACTGGAGTCTGGTCTGGGAAGCTAAGACATTTGGACATTTACCCGTAGGGTAGGAAGCTTATGCTTGTGACATCATAAATCCTTTTGCCCATTTTAACCATGTCACGGGGTGGCTCTCTGTGAGTCTCTCTCACCTTAGAAACAGACAATGTTCACTCCAGGACACCTTCACCTCCACAGTGCTTTATTATAGTGTTCTTTCAGGCAAGTACCTGCAGTACAATTTGCATATATATAAGTTCCAGCTGCTCCACTCTTTTATTTCTGGGTGAAAAAGGAGTAATACCAGCAGCAACTGGTTTTGCCTTCCTTCAGGCTCCACACCTCCGCTCCCCAGGGTTTTCTTCCTCTCTGTTTATCTCTCCCAGCTGCTGGGGTTGCGTCTCTCCCTAATTAACCCTTCAGCTGTGACTCTACATGGTAACTGTCCTTTCTTTATTTCCCAATGAACTCAAGTTGGTGGGGATTTGAGTGACCGGGTACTGAGTCAACTCCTAACTCAGAACCCTTGTCACAAATCCCCAAAGCAGCATTCCAGAAATGGTGGCTACTAGTGTTCAGAGATGGGCTTTTATTTTTGGGGGCCCATAGCTATGATGTCACATTTAAGGGAACATCTTAGCTCATCAGCATTACAATGTTATCATGACTACCACTGTTGGATACAAGCTCGACGCAACAACAAGCTGAACTTACAGCTGATGATGTGTTCATTGTGGTACAAACTGGAGTACTTCCTATTACTCGGGTGATACTGAAACAAGAAATGAACAAAGACCTTATCTTGACAGAGGTACAGGAAACTTCTTTAAAAGGCTGGAAGATAGAAGGCATGGAGAGCTTAAAGCCATTCTTCCACTAAAAGAATGAAATCACAGTTGCTCAAGATTGTCTGTCTGATATGGGGAATTTCTGCCATCATACCTACAAAAGGGTTCTGGAGGAGTTGCCTATAGGGCATCTTGGTGTAGTCAAGATGAAGACATTAGCTAGAGGATATGTCTGGTGGCCCAATATCGACAGACAGATTGAGCAGTTAGCTAATAACTGTTCTGGCTATCGGAGGGAGCGAAATATGACTGACTTTATCTTTGGAACTGGTCAACTGATCCCAAGGAACAAAGTCATCTGGATTTTTGCAGGCCCATTGTTTGGGTACCAATTTTTTAGTAGTAGTGGATGGATATTTCAAGTGGCCTAAAGCTTTTCTACATGTCATCCATGACTTCTGCAAGTACTACCCAAGTTCTTCAAAGCCCTTTTGCTCTTACAGGACTGACAAGACAAGTTGTAAGTGACAATGGTCCACAAATTTGTTTCAGCAGATTTCTAAGCTTTCATGAAAAGTAACAGCATCAAACATGTTACAGCTGCACCATGCAACAGATGGCTTAGACAACAACAAGTTTCATTACAGGCCAAACTTGCAAATTTCTTGTTGGCCTATTGAAATGCTGCTCATACAACAAGAAACTTGCAGGTGACTGGTTTGTTTCTATCCACAATCTCTGATCTCACCTGGATTTCTTAAAAACTGATCTGCAAAGGGTGGTAATTAACAAGCAGACTGATCAAGCAAATGGACAGTCTTCAGTTAGTTATGGATGGGGTGTGTTCTTGCTTGAGATTTACAGAGATGACCACAAGTGGGTTCCTGGAACTATCCAAGCTCAGAAGAGACTTTGCTGTTACGCCATCTCAGTGACACCTAATGTGATATGGCATCACCACATCAGATTTGGGATTAACCTCCAAAACAAAGTGTTGTGACACCATCTGTATCTGATCTGACTGATCTGAAGTCTGAAGTTTAGGACACTGTTGTTCCATTGATTTCTAGCACAAAGGAACCAGAACCTGACCTGTAATTTGAAACATCTGTTTGAGTATCTAGTCCAGAACCTGAGAGAGACTATCATGCGTGCCAAAAGAAACCACCAGAACAACTCAATCTGTAGTTGATAGTTAAGGTTGACAAGTGGTACAGAGGCAAAATAATTCTCATTCTGTCTGGAGTGTTCAGATAGTCTAATCTATTGTGATCTCCTTAGTTATAGTTGCAATTTATAATGTTAGGTTAGACATGTTTTGAGGCATAGCAACTCAGTAAGGGGGAGAACTGTAATATATGTATGCAATGTATTTGTGCATATTCCATGCCTAACTAGCAGAGGACATCTGTATGTATTAAGATCCTTAATTAAGGAACAGTAGAGTATGGAGGAGCAAGAAGCAACTCAACAGCTAAATAAACTAGCAGGTTATTTAGCTCTCTGCCTGTGTCTTAACTGGCGAGTTCCTGGGTCCAGATAGAACAGATAGAACACTGAGCTCTTTTGAAAATCTGGCTCTAATTTGAGGTGCTGAACCTTTCTGAAAATTCTACTCATAAATCTGAGATGTCTGTAAACTGGACCATTCAAGTGATGTAAGTAGGCAGTGTAATTGAGAAGGAATCTAAATTTGCATCACAGTGTACTGTGCTGCACCTGTGTAAATAGCACCTTGAACTGCCATCTTCTTTCTTCATGGCATTCGGGTTGTGAATAACTCAATGATACTAGCGAAACACCAATGTGAAACCCTGCGTGAGACCTGAAGTGGTGAGCGTCTGCAAATGACAATATGTCCTGCAAATGTGTTGCATTTACGTACTGTAACAAAGATTGGCATAGATGCTGTATTCTACAGGGATAGCATCTTTTTTAATTTTTATACACCATGCTATGCCAGCCTAGTGGCACTTTATCATCTGCCCCTGAAAATGCCTTTATGGTTTTTGTTACAAAGCACTGGCTGACTAGAACAGACTGAATTTGTTTTCTGTCTGCTACTATGAATGAGTCCTCTGCTGCTCTTTTACCTTCTGATTTCTCTATCCTTTATATGACCCCATTGCCATAGCATCTGAGCAAACAGAACTGATTTTAAGTTACGTGTCTCCATGTACTTCATGACAAGTTCTTGAACAAACTCTAGTTAGCCGCACCGCAGACCATGCCTCTCTTTTCTTGGAGCAGTGTCCTTTTCAGCCTCCCCTTAGGGCTACGGGATTACACCATAGGCACAGTAGGCCTGTGCCTAGAGCTTCAGCTACTGGAGTCATGTGATTCTCTGTCCCTGATGGTTTCAAAGAAAGGCCTGAAAATGTGACCTGAGCATAACCAATGCAGTGATGTCAGCAGAGACCCTGAAGCAATAGGGTGAAATGCCTCATTGGAAGTGCCTCTGCAGGGCCAATTTCCTTTACTTTATCCCTGTCATTAATGAAAAGTTCAGATGTGGCTATTATTCCTTCTCTTAATACCCAT
This sequence comes from Mesoclemmys tuberculata, assembly GCA_007922155.1. Taxonomy (NCBI): domain Eukaryota; kingdom Metazoa; phylum Chordata; order Testudines; family Chelidae; genus Mesoclemmys; species Mesoclemmys tuberculata. Next base: position 108,194,455 of record ML675616.1, read on the forward strand.
TTCTGCTATGTCAGAGCATAAGGTCGCATGCCAGTTTCCCTTCCACTCATGGGTGTTATCTGTCACTTTCAATATGCTCAGGGAGCTTGTATCTTACAATGTATTTGTATTTAACGCATACTATATGGTAGCAGTAGACCTAATCCATTATCCTTGGGAGAACGTGACTAAGAGGATTTGCCTCTGTTTGATCAAATAATAGTTCACACCTGGCGAGAGGGTCTAATGATCATGGTATCTTGTTAATGTACTTTTGACATTTTTTCCTCTGTAAATATACTTTGAAGAACGAGGCCCAAATTCAGAGATGATACAAAAGATGTTGTACATAAGCCTCCCTTAAATCTAGTTAGTGATGTGAAAGTGCACTGTCTACACTGCAGCTGGGAGCAAGACTCCCACAGGTTTGTCCTTGCATGCTTTAAAAAAAAAAAAAGTTGTGTGGACATTGAGCCTCTGTAAGTGCCACAGGCTAGCCACTCAAGTTCAAACCCAGGGGATAGGGTGGGCTTGAGCTCAGGTGGCTAGTCCGAGTCTCCGCTGGTGCCGCAACATCCATGTTGCTATTTTCAGCAGATTAGTGTGAGCCCTGCCAACACAAATCAGTCTACCAAGGCTGGGAGTCTCACTTCCAGCTGTGATGTAGATGTATGTTTAAAACAGGTTTTTATGTTGATGTAACCTATATTCCAAGGCTATAATTCTAGAGATTAAGGCCAAATGGGACCACCAGATCACCTAGTCTGACCTTCTGTATGTTACAGGCCAAAATACCACACTCACCCACTAAACCCCACAACCAAATTTGGACTAAAGTATTTAAGGTTTACATTAAAGAACAGAGGGCCTGCTTTAACTTGCATAAGAATGGCCATACTGGGCCAGACCAATGATCCATCTAGCCTCGTATTGTGTCTTCTGACAGTGACCAGTGTGAGGTGCTTCAGAGGGAACGAACAGAACACACAATCATCAAGTGATCCATCCTGTCACCCATTCCCACCTTCTGGCAAACAGCAATCCCTGCCCATTCTGGCTAATAACCATTGATTGACCTATCCTCCATTAACTTATCTAGACACCTTTTTGTATCCTCTTAGTTGCTTTTCTCTTTGCTGCCCATTAATGTTGTGGATCCTCATTACTATTATCATCTGTAGTATAGTTGCACCTAAGGATCCCAATGAGGGCCTTGTACACCCACATAATAAAAACAGTCCCTGTCCCAAAGAATTTACAATCAGATTATAAGAGAAGAGAGAGCAGGTGGATACAGATGGGAAACACAAAGTGACAATTATGAACAGTGTAACTATTGCTGAGGGTTTTTTTGTTTGGTTGGTTGGTTTGGCTTTTAGGCATCACAGCAGAAGAGTATTTTAGATCCCCCTTAGCACCTGAGGTAAGGCAACTTAATTTCCCTTAGATTCAGTGAGCCAGATTTAGAGGTGTACATGTAGTGAGCTCTCTTCATTTTTCATGTGGGGAATTCTCCTGTTGTCTCAGAGAATTGGACTAATTTATTCAATAAGTCTCTTCTATCTCTGCCCTTTGATGCTCTGAGTGGAACTAGTTATATTTGATTCATAACAGGTAATATTATTGGAAGCTTATGGTATTCATTTGTTAAACAATCTAGGCCCTATGTATGACAGGGCCTAACCTGCCATGTAGGGGAATAAGAAGGTATAAATTCCATCATTCCTGTGGGTAGCTGCACATGGCTTGTCTGGCTCAGGCTCAGTGGGGCTGTTTTCCCCCCCACTTGCTGCATTTGCAAGTAGGAGGAGAGGGAAGGAAAGGGTGGGGGTGAGGAATAGGTGGAGCTGTGACTTCTGAGTGAGCCAGGCAAAGTTGGCTGGGTCTGAAGGGGAGAGTATGCTGAGTTAGCCCATTGCCAAATGCCACATAGTTCTCTTCCCCACCCACAGTTTGCACAGTACAAAGGAGCTATGGGAGAGCTTGGACTGAGAAGGTTGCCTCTGAGTCACAATTCCTTTTCAGAATTACCCGTGGGGTGGCACAGCTACACACCATGCCACTTCGTTGTTATTTGGAATTTCCAGGCTGCAGCTCTGTTACAAATTTGGCTCCACTGGTGAATTGTTTTTAAAACTATCTGTATAAATCTCTTTATTAATATATGAGATCAGTGCGTGGATTTATTTCCAGCAAAAGATACTATAGTGGAGAGAAATCAGTGATTTCTAGAATTTATTTATGTATATATGTATATGTGTCCTGGTACCTGAGAAGAAATAGGAATGACTGCAGCAGTGCAAGCAGAGCTGTAACTTGTATTTTTTACACTTATTTTTCCTCTTGTCCAGAATATATAATAAATTGAAAAACTGGGGTCATTTGACTTTTGTTGTTGATTTCTTGCTTCCTTTTGGCATAAAAAAGAATAAAGGATGTACAATGTTTTACACTAGACAATATCTGGCTATGAAAAAGCTGTGAAACACAACTCATTTTATATACAGGACACTAAAATTAGAGTTCCATGCCATGAGATAAATGGTAGCACATAGCTGTGGTCTTGATTCCTGAAAACATTCTGTTTGGGAAGGGCACTCAAGCACCTGCTTAATTTAAGAATGTGCTTAATGTTTACTTAAAGTTAGGCATGTGCTCAAGTGCTTTCCTAAATCAGGACCTTTGTGCATAAATCAGTAATAGTTCTTCTGTTGTTGTGAAAATCCAAGTGATATAAAGAAGACTTATTAAAATGAATCTAAAAAATTCCATGTTCTTTCAGCATCTTTATTAAATCTTTTGAGTTTTATAAAAATAATTGTTAATTTCTAACACCATCATTCAATGCTCTGGATTTTTCTACAACAGATTTTTCACTAGATGCACAATATCAGGTACAATTAACAAATATGATAGTGTTTCTAAGAAGGAAGGGCCAAACTTGCCCCCAATATCCCTATTGAACTCAACATTTTTGGGTGTGCAAGTTTATGGTGGTGAATCTGCAGCCATAAAAGGGACCTTGATTTTTTTTTTAATCTCCATCTTGTAGCCATTGTTTAACTTTTCAGAAAATCCCCTCCTAGATTTACTTTCCCACTGAGGCATCTAATTACAGATCAAAGTTTACAAAATAGATCTTGGCGTACTGTTATAGTTACTGTCTAAATATGCCATATACAGTCATTTTTAAATTACAAGGCAATCTACTAGCTTTATTTAACAACTGATTAATATCCATAGAAGTCTCAAAACTCTTCCAATAAAAGCAGGTCGGTTGTTTTCTGACTGTTACATTGGTCATATAACCATTTGAACACTATGAAAGGCAAAGTGGAATGTGCCTAAATAATTCTCCCACTGGGCCAGATTCTGCTCTCTTGGCTATTCAGCATCAGTATCTTATTCCACAGCTAGATCCACTGACGCTCATGGAACTACTGTGGGTCAAGAGATACCCAGCATGAATGGGGGGATCAGAATTGGGCTTAGAGTGATGAGAGAAGCGACTATGGCAAGACAGAATGTTGTATCTGACCAAGAGTTAGGTTAGGGTACATCCATGCTGCACTGTAAACCTCGGTCTGTGGGACCTGGGCATGTGGGCTTTGGTGTTTCCAAGCCCATGCTTGAGCATCCACACTTCGTGGTAAACCTGGGCTGTCAGCCATACTGATGTGTCCATACTGCACTACGTAGACCTTATGGCTCAGGAGTGTGGCTTGAGCTGCATCCACACTGCAAAATTACAGGGCTTGGACCCAAGCCACAGTAGGACTTGGGCTCTCATTCATTCTCCTAGCAGGAGCCTAGGACCCGGCTCCGGAGTACTTGCTTACCTGAGTCAGACTGACTTGTGTGTGGACAGAAAGGGGCCTTGGGCTCAAACCTGAGTCAGAGCCTAGGCTTAGTGTGTAGTGTAGATATACCCTTAGCTTAAGGTAGGGTGACCGGACACCCTGATTTTATAGGGAGAGTCCTAATATTCAGGGCTTTTTCTTATATAGGTGCCTATTACCTTCCATGCCCTATCCTGGTTTTACCACACTTGCCATCTGGTCACCCTAGTTTAAGGTGTGTCTATACAGCAATAAAAGACCTCCAACATGGCTGCAGCAGGCCTGGGTCAACTGACTTGGATTCATGAGGCTCAGGCTGTGAAGATGTTTAGGTTTGAGCTGGAGTCTGAGCTCTGAGACCCCATGAAGAGGGAAGGTCTCAGAGCCTGGGCTCCAGGCCAAGCCTAAATGTCGACACTGGAAATGTATATCTGTGCAGCCTAAGCCCTGGCAATCTGTCAGCTGACCTGGGCTCTGAGTCTTAGGGCCGTGGTTTGTTTTTGTTGTTTGTTTGTTTTTTAGCTTAGCATGGACATACCCTTATAATCTGAAGTGACTGAACTATTTTCTCCAATTTCTTAAGAAAAATAAAATGTTACAATAGTACTTTTGCAAAACAAAGCACTCATGAAAAGGTGAGGAATAGCCTATTCCGTTCATGTGTCATCAATCATAATCACATATCCTGATCCTACAGTCCTCCGGCAGAAAAAACATCCATTGAAGTAAATGGGAATTCTCCCAGTAAATAGACTACAGGAATAAGCCTTACAGCTGGAATGGTCCAAGGGGCCAAATGACGGTAGGGGGCCAACTGCCTTTCAGTGGGAGATGTGGGGGAGGGTCTTAGCTCTCCAAAACCCCTTCGAAAATACCCACCAAAATTCTCTTTGCCCAATCTGCATTGCTAAAATACTGTCCTAAACAGGGAGACCTGATTTTTAAGATACTTACTAGATAAATATCTATATTTATAGATATATACTTAGTCACTTATTTAAAAATGAGAGAGACTGATTCTTGATCCAGTAAATGAACAAGCAGCCCTTACAGTCGTCATGCAACTCCTCAGATGAATAATTCCACTGAAATCAATAGCACTGGCTGTATGAATCAAGAAGGTGGAGTTTGGCCACTTTAGAAGAATATTCTCATTAATCAGCTATTTAACCTGACTCCAGGTGCTAAAAATCTTACTGACATTTTCTTTTGAAAAGAAATCTCACTTCAGCTCTGAGTTGGAGGGGAAGGGGAAAATATTATTATATGTAAATAGGACTATATCCTCCACCTCCAACATGCTCTTTTTACACTACACAACAATGCAAAGGGAACATAATGTTGCCCTAACAGATGGAGATTCCTGGTTTGGCCAGCTCTGTCATCTCCATCCTGGTATACAAAGCGTGTTCGGTTATGGGAGGGAACATGATTAGAGCACAACCATACTCTGGCCATGCCCAGCTATGGAAAAACTCCTTAGGTGCATTACCAGCCAGCATAAATTAGAGCAGTTCTGAGCTGCTCTAATTTACTGCCCCAAGATCACCATACAAAGGTGGCTCTCTTCCACCTTTGCTCATCTCCTCGAATCCTGCTCCAAGCACTTTTCCAGTAGTTTGGGAAGAAACTGGGAATCAGGAAACCTGGTTCTGAGAATGCTTCTTAAATCTTCTATGACTTAGTTTTCCCATCTATCAAATGGCATAAATATAGTTACCTTCCTTCATAAAGTACTTTGAGGTCTCAGATGAAAAGCATAAGTGCAAAGTATTGTCATGATTTTTAAAGAAGTAGGCCATGCTTATAAAACATTGTCACCAAGAAGATATAAAAGCTCAGTTTGACAGATGACAATATTTGGGGTTAGCTTTCCCAATTTTTTCTCTCACTTTCTCTTTTGATATTATTTTAAGTGTATTTTCTAATCCGCCATTTTGGAAACAAGAATTCATGTTACTTGTGAGTTATGCACATGTACGGTGTCTGAAATCACTCCATTTCCAGTTTTCTTGTATACACCTATACTATAAATATCTGAAGAGGATATTGCTTAACCCATAAAACAAAGTGATGTAATAATTTATTAATACAGCAGACACAGTTCACTGCTGTTAAGCGCCATGAAGGGCTGGAAATAGGGTAGTTTCTCAGAAAGTATTGCCAATATATCAAGGAAAAGACTTGATGCAACCTCAGCACGTGTAAGATCCGCTTTGGATACGCCAACATTTTGGTTATTCTCTCCAGCACAACTTTGTATCCTTCAGAGATGATTGTGTTGGTTTCCTCTCCATCCCCACCCCTCCGCTCTCTGATGAATCCCTTCCTCCCAACTTCTCATTTGTTCTTATCATTCATTCTAATAGCGCATCCTCTTCTCTGATGGCTGGACCCAAATTCTGATCAGTTTTGCCAGTGATTTAAATGGGTTTGCACCAATGTACTGGAAGCAAAACGTGGGCCCTTATGTTTGCTGGTGTCACAAATACTGCTCGGCAAGGAGTATGGAACAAGCTACGCTATTGAATGCTTTGCTGGCACAGGGCCAGGTTGCACAGGCTGCGCGTCATGGCTGAATTTTGGCCAGTAAGTCATTTTTTACACACTAAGGCCTCAATCTAGTGAAGCATTTCAGCACATGCCTAATGTTAAGCACTTGAGTAATTCCACTGAACTCAGGGCTTTGCTGGATCAGGAGCCTTATAGGATTTTTTTAAAATTTCTTTTTAGCAGATGTGTACCATTTAAATGGATGTATGATGTCTTTCTAACAGACAAATATCATGCTCTGTTCTCAGTGGTAAAGCGTAGTTTGTTTTTCCGTCGCATGCTCATTTGTTGGAACACTAGCTCTTTTTACTTGTGTGTACCAATGCACAAGCTCCTCAAGCATCCCTTTAATGTTACAAGCCTCAACCCTGCTAGGAGATACCTGTGGATGGGCAGACTCCAATGCCCAAATGAAGCCCCAGTACGGCTCGGCGTGTGGTCCACCTGCAGAGGTTACATCACAGGAGCGCGCCTACAGTTTACATAGAAAATACCATTCATCCTGTTCACTTCTGTGTATATCCTACCCATATGCATAAATCAGCAAGTATGATGGGGTAATAGGATGATATAATGCTCCTTCCTCAATTGATTAATAATGAAGCGTGGCCCTGATAGATGCTAAGGTACTAATAAATACTTTGTGCTCTGTCAGTACCTGCACAGTGTCACTAGCTCTTGTTACTTTCCATAATGCATGCAAAAGGAGTATGTTTTTCATGAGTCCCTAGTGTTCGTATTTGTTAAATATTTCTGTACCTCTGCTTGCCTTTCAAAGCTATGAGGAATTCCGGATTGCTTGAAATCCAGGAAACTGGCTTTGAATGTTCTTCATGCCAGTTACACACTCTTTTTATATGCACAGTCTCTCCACATCTACACACACTCAGAAACACAGGTAATAAATAGACTTTTGTGCACACATCAGACACTTGCATACTGTGTGCAGCCCCTCACTGATTTATTCCATTAGCTTTCTGTGACACAGTTGCCATGTGGTCATTAACTCGTGCCTGTTAATTTCACACTCACAAATCAGATCAATTCCCCATGTGCTCAGGCAGCCCCTCCCTAGACACTGGTTTCTTGCATATTAATTCAGCTCACACAAGCGGTGATTATGCCTCCATATATCCAGTGTCACGTGCACAGGCAGCCCCAGCATGGGCAATCCACTTCTGCCTGTTGGCAGTGCGCTACCCCCCTTGATTCCCCCTCTTCTCTGAGCTATATGTGGCATTTAGAAGCTCTGACAATCTGCTCCAAATGTTTTCCATATTTGTTCAGCCTCCTTGATTCAAATACCAGGAACAACTCAGCCAGCACAAAGCCAAGCTTCGGGGGCAAAAAAAAACCCAAACTCAACACGCCCATCAGCCAAAAAAAAAAAAAAAAGTTAATATGAGAAAAGAGGAGAAGAAACCTCAGCACAACTCGTCCTTTAATAACCAGAATCAGGCAGGGAAGGCTCCTGAAGGGGAGAAAAGCACCGTTGCAGCCAAGGCGCAGGAGCCAGCAATGAAGAAGAAGGAAGCCAAGGGGGATCCCAAACCTGGCCAGGAGGAGGAATCCCACACTTGTTGTGGCTGCCGTTTCCCGCTGCTGGTTGCTTTGTTGCAGCTGGTGTTAGGCATCTCTATAGCGGTGCTGGGCTTCATTATGGCAGGCATCAGCTCTTCTTTGCTAGTCAGAGACACTCCATATTGGGCTGGGATAATTGTAAGCATAAAGTCTGTTTCTACATAAAGTGCATTTGCCAACATTAATGCAATCTGCATGATGCTACACTTAAGACTAACCAACTGCATGTCCTACACTATATATATGTACTAAACTAACTATAAATATTCCTGCAATTATATGTCTAATTTACTCTCCCATGGAAACTGCTACTGCAGTATAATATAATCCTTCATATTCTTCCCCCAAACACCCAATACCTTGAATAAAATACAGGGTTGCTGTGCACCCAGATGTATATTATGCTACCCATTAATCTGTTTGCTATTAAATGATGTTTAGTAATGCTGAAAAATGTTTACCACTTATGTTGTTATCCCCCCAAAAGTCAGTATTTATAATAGTGTCAGAAAAGAACTAGCTGTTCTTTTAGCTTCCACACTGTGATGACTTAAAAAAAGTTTAACTTAACCCCCTTTCCTTCCCTCCCCGCCTCCAAAATTCTTTGCCATAAAACACATCACATGTGGCTCTTGGGACTAAAGGGTTACTATGAAATGCAAAAGGAAGTCTGTAGAGTCTGAAGGGTGTGACAGAAGCCAGCTAAAGCTAGGAAATTCAAAGTTGCAAGTGAGGTGCTAGCCTTGTCTAATGCAGTTGTGGGACAAAAACACAGTGGCAGGAATAAAGGGCGGAGTCCCTGACAACGAGTCTCTTATGATCATGTACATACATGCAATCAGCTAAGAAATATGGCCCAAATCCTGAGAACAGGCAGCTCCTAAAAAAGTCAATGGGAGCTGTGGGCATTCAGCATCTCTCAGGATTTCTCCCTGTTTGATTAACCATTTTTAGAGAGACAGTACACATGTGGTTATGGTAACATTCCTTTGTTGGGGTGTGTATTCTTGTGTTTGTGTTAATTTTGAGCATTATTCAACCAAGAGAACATAAAATCTCCCACCAAATAAATACATATTAAGGCACTTTAACAAAGAAAAGATTCTTGATGCAGCAGAGAGAGAAACAGCCATTACACTAATAAATCCTTATTACTTTGAGGATTATTTGACCTGAATTGTTATGGTTTATTGTATTAATCTATATTGGATTGCTGCACATGACAGTTATATCTCTGTGGTAGCAAATCTTATCAAATTGTCTCTCAGACCTAAAAGTCAATGGCCCAATCCTGCAAAAGTTGGAATGATCAGGACCTGAGTTTCTAAAATGGCTCTTTTTAAATAGTCCTTTTCCCCCTTCTCTCTCTCCTTCCAAAATAGATATCTAACAGTCCAGTTACAGCTTGCAGAGTGCAATTCTAACCTCACTTGCAGAAAAGAAATTTCTAGTAGGACTTGCTCCATTATAAGTGAGAGTGGAAGGGAAACCATTAACTACTGGCATGTGACCATCCACTTACATTTTTTTAAAGTTAACCTGTCCCAAAATTCCTACAAACACTGATGGTCAAATTCTTTTTCAGATCCAGATTATGGATCTCCCAAATTTGGAATAACCTCTTAATTAGCAGGACCGATAACCAGTGGCAAAGATTTGGGGCTATATCTTCTGCTGGAGTAAATTGGCATTCCTCCATTAAAATCAGTGAAGGCATGCAAGTTTACAGCTGCTGAGCGTGCTCCTTGATTTGCCTGTATGAAACCAACATTTAAAAAAAAATGCGTAGACCAGAGAATCAGCAGATAACGCTGTGCTAACCTGCCAGAGGGAGTCCCTAGCCAGGCTAATGGTCACTGAGATTTTGTGACTAACCTATTACTCAATATCATTGTTGCCATGATTTATGAACTGTTTGCCGGAATCTGGACTGACATTTGGATGGATGTGGGCTCAGTGTAAAGAATGCAAAGGTCAGTAGTTTTTCATGGTTTCCACCTGAAACCAGGCAAAAGTTGGTACTTTACACTTCGTGTTAACCCAAAATGTCAAAGCAGAACTCAGGTCTGAACTAAAACTGCTGAGTTTTGTACACACCAGCCTGCGTGACCTTTGTGATAACAGAGCTCCTACAGACAGGGGGAACGTGCTGGCTACGTGAGTCTTAAGATGTCTTTGCTCAGTGCTGTACCGTGATCTCACCTTTCCAGCCATATGGAAGATCTAAAGATACTAAAGTAACGTGTGCCAATTGAAGAATCTAGACAGAGTAACAAACGATAACCTGTCAGGCTACACTTGCAGCTCTGAGTCTGTGGGTTGTTCTACCATGTTGGGTTACCAGCAGGTTTTAGAGTAGCATTCTGTACCAACACAATAGCAAGTGCCACTGATTGGGTCTCTGCTCACTCTGCCTGGTCTTGGGGTTGAACGGAGTGATGACCGTGAGAACATTCTTCCTGATACATGTGTTTCTGGGAGCCTGAGAAGTGGCGAGACAAGTGTCTGAGAGCTACTGAGAAAACACACACACCAAATCTAGGAGGGAAAGAAACACGCATGAAAGTAGCTGAGAAGTTGTGCCATTATTTGTTTATATGTGGTTTTGCCGTGATGGGTATGTGTGATGCTTGTTGGGACGCTGGATGGAAAAGCTTGAGACCCTGTGGGCTAGAGTAAAGTTTGTCATACTGTAGTTCCAGGGCCTTTGCCAGTGGTCTGCAGGACAGAATATTCTGAGAACTACGTATTAGAGAATTTGGAGAGGAAGTTCTTCATGAAGGAGATCCATTGTGCTAGAACACCCTCCGTGCAGATAAGCCGCTGACTGGGTTTTGGGCTGGTATTACGCCAGCATAGAGATAGGAGAGCACACATATGGGCCTGGGATGAAGTGTGTCTTGCTCAGAAAACAAATATGCTCCTATTCTGTAGCAGAAAGTGCATCTTTCTGGAGCTCCTTTATTAACGCAGAAATGAGCAACGTTGCCTTTGTCAACAGAACAGAAAGAAGTAGTGTAAAATACTAATGCATACTTGTTTTAGTAACATCCCACTCAGCTGCTCTTTTTCAAAAGATTTGCTTAGCGTTCAGATTCACCAACTATTTAAGAACTGTGAAATATATTATCAAGACCTTTTTAATGATGGTAGACAATGGGCTAAATTTACCCCCAGATATAACTCCATCAGAATTACACCAGGAATGAATTTAACCCCCTATCTGTTGAAGTATGATAGAAACATGAATGAAAACTGCTCATGATCCTGACTGGTTGAAAGATTTATTTATTTTTTTGCTTTGCTTTGTTTTATTAGTGGTATAAGTGTCACACTATTCCTAACTGAAAATCAAGCGTTTTAGTGTATTAGCATAAATAAAAGGGAATTTACCTAGTGAAGCAACTAGAGCAAAATATTCCCAGTGAAAACCAAACCGTGTAAAACTAGCATGGATTCAGGTTCCATTACAGATTCAAAACTTGACCTTGGTTTGTTGTGATAAGACTCCACGAATCGGTTGAATAAACTTGGGCTGCTTTTTGGTTTGGCAGCTACTGTGACCCACCCACCACACTATAGGTAATGGGCGTGGACAGAATCTGGGGCCCATAGCGCCAAAAGCACAGGCTTCTATCACTGAGCTAAACAAATAACACCATGAATTAGTAGCAGCAGTAGGCTCTTATCTTCAGTGTGAAATAGCTGCTAGAGAGGGAAATGACACCCTTAGCTGGCATCACATCAAAACAATTTCAACATGGAACCAGGTGAAACTTAGCAGTTTCAACTGAATTTCATTTGAAATACAAGGGATGCTATTTAGAAACCAAAGGAAAGGCTCATGGGTAGAGACCACTAAGCTAAGAGTAGTGCTAGACACTTTTGGGCTCTGTGCCTGGAGAGTAAAAGCAGAGAACCAGTTTCCTGCTTCAGCCTTAATGACCTATTCCCTTTAAAAATAGAATGTACCTGTTGTATCATTAAGATCAGACAAAGCACTTCAGATAAAACAGGAGGTGACAGAAACCCGTGTTCAGAATTTGCTCAAATTCATGCTGTTTCCCTTTTTTGTGCAATCTTGAAAATATTCAGATAAACTTTCTGCCATTGGAAGGAGCGCTGTCCAAAAGATGTGACACCAAGCCAGAACTGCTAAATCCTTTGCTAGGTCCTGTCCTAACATGCTGTGTTACTTTAGGCAAGTCATTTAGGCCCAGATCTTCAAATGTATTTAGACCCCTAACTCCTACTGAATTCACTGGGAATTAAGCATCAATTACCTGAGAGTCTCTGAACCTTAACCTCTGTCTCTGTTTTCTCATCTGTAAATAAGAATGGTTATCCATCCACTTTTTTGCTTTGCTTAGAAGCACTATGTATTATTATTCTTTTTGTTCATTTTCATTTCCTTGTGGGCTCTCCATATCTAGATCCCAGTCAGTGTTAGAAGCACAAATTGTGAATTTCTCCATGGAAGTCTGTCCTCACAGTATTTCCACCATAATCAGAAGTAGGAAGTGTCAGAAGCAAGCAAGCAAGCCTGTTTCCTTGAGCATTTCAGTCTAGTTCTGCAGACTCTAGCAGTTAAGATATTTCCAATAGAGGTTTGGAGAATATCTGGAATTATGGAGGATTATCTGAACTGCCTAACATTTTCCCCTTTTTAACTATCTTTTAAAAACTTTTTTTTATTATTATTTGGGTTTTTTAGCAAACTTGAAAATCCCAGATACCTAACTACCCCCCAGACTACAGTTCAAGATGAATGTGTTATACATTTTATTGTGTATTATGGTTAAATATTAAGATCTACTTTTATGGTGGTTCAAAAAAAGAAACTAGAACAGCTCTTTTCAGATTCTGATCTGAAAAATCTGATCTGGCTTTTGTTTATAGTTCCAGATAATCTGTTTGGACATAGGAGAATTTTCATTAACATTGGTTTTTTGGTTTCTAGCTTGTTAAAGCTCTTGCAATCAAGTCTCCTCTCATTCACACTAGTGTAAATCAGGACTAAGTCCACTGGAGTAAATGGAGTTATGCCAGGGTAAAACTGGAGAAGGGTCAAGTCCATTGAGATTCCCAAGCACACTTTCTCATGTGCAGCAGGATCTTAAAGGGACTCTTTAGTTCTCAAAACCTCATATTAGCTGGCCTTGCCCATCTCCAGATGCTCTAAAGGAGAGAGAAAACTATGGAATACACAAAAAATTTACAAAAACCCTTTGGGGGACACAAGAACCAATACATGTGTTCTGGATGTATAGAATAAAATGGTTTCATCTTAATCACTTAAGACCATTTTTTAGTGTTCAGCACTCTCAACTGGGAAGAGATTTTTTCCAAAGGGCTGCACTCCCATCTAGGCATTTCAATAAGGGGTGGATTTTCAGAAGTGTTCAGTATCCTGCAGCTCCCACTGTGACTCTTATGGCAAATATTTTAAGAGCTCAGAACAATCTCTGCTGAAAACCTGGCAACTTATTTTGGCCTCTACATGAGAATTGAACACTTCTAAAGACTGGCACGTAGGCATACGTTCCTTCCTTTCCTTCCCATCTCTTACCTCTAAGTCCATCCTCCCTTTCTTCACCCTGTTCTCTGAAAATGAGGACTATCTATCTTTAGCCTCTCAAACCCACGTCCTCCTGCCCCAGGCTCTTTATTTTCTTTCAACTCCTTCTCTCCCTTATCTTTAACTTCATTCTCCACTCTGCCTACAAATGTGCTCTTCTTGGCTGAAAATACTTAACCATTGACTACACTCTTAAACTGCTATTCTTTCTCCCTCATTCTTTTATTTTTTTCCCTCCAAGATGGCTAAGTTTTGACCTCATACTATCTAGACCAATCATTCCTAACCTTTTCCATGCCAGGCCTTCCTGTTCCAATCCAGGACATTCCCCCCCGGCCCCCATCCCAGCCCTCCACCTCCTTCCAAGAATATCCCTCACGTTTAGCACTATGTTGGCCATTGGCTCATTGATTCCTATTTACAACACCATGGAGGTGGCTGGCTTCCATCTTCTGCTCTCTATGAATTTTAGTTTGGGGGCTACTGGAGCAAGACTGGTATAGGTTTTTATGGTGCAAAAGCTAGACAGAGTTTTAATTAGAACATTATATGAATGTTATCAATCCTTATTTATATAGTGCCAGGCATGTATATGGCACTTTATAAAACCTTCAATGTAATCAGACCTGTTCCTTGCCTCAAGCAGCGCACAGTCTAAGAGAGACAAAACAAATAAAGACACAACAAAGCATGCAGCAAGCAGTTCAGTAAAGGTGGGTGGGGACAGATTTTTGGGGGGAGGGAGAAGAAGGAACAAGGGAAGAATAATTTCTGAAGATAAATGGTTTTAAAGTAGGATTTTCAGGAAAGAGAGAGAGTGCACCTTATGGAGAGGAGGCAGAAGGCTGGGCAAGTCAATCTGGCCAATGATAGGATTGGCTGAGGATCTGACCCTGAGTTTTTAAGTCTTTTCATAAATGGGACTATCTCTCAGCACAGCATATCCCTGTAAGACTGATAATTGGGATGTTTAATTGACATAATTCTAGTGGTTAAAGTAGGTGACTCTGACTCCGGACTTTGAGGTTTTATGCCTGGCTCTGCCACTGATTCTTTGTGTTTTGCTGGCCATTCATTGTGAAATTTAGCTTCCGAGATAAATATTTAAACAACTAAATAGGTGTCCTGACTTTCAAAGAAGCTGAGCCCCTGCAACTCTTGCTGGGCTCAATGGGAATTTGAGGTTCTCTGCACCTCTGAAAATCCAGCCAATAGCGCTTAATCTCTCTGTCTCTTCAAAAACAACAAGAGTCCTGTAGCACTTTAAAGACTAGCAGATTTAATTTCTGAAGGCATAAGCTTTTGTCTTTAAAGTGCTACAGGACTCGCATTGTTTTTGCTGTATATAGACTAACACGGCTACCCCTCTGGAACTTCTGTCTCTTCAGATTCTCAGAGATCAATCCTCAGGTGTTCTTGAGAGGCGCATGACTCACCTTTGAGCTGGAGGACATAAAGGTGAACATAAAGTATCACCTGTTCCATGACCCTTTCCAAGGTCCCTCCAGCACCCACAGTTCCCAATTAATGTAGTGCAGCTCTAAAGTCAACTTGTGCTTCTGGAATAGACCATCCAGCTTCAAAATTGGTACAGTGATACTTATCAAACCCACAATGGTGTTGTGTGGCTTAATTGTTGGTAAAGTGCTTTGAGATCTTTGGGCAAAAGGTGTCAAAAAGTATAAAATATTATTGTTTTGGAGTGTGCAAGTGAAAAGGACTTTATTGTGCTATAAAGCAAAGTAAATTACAAAATAGCCTTAACATTTCTTGCTGATTGGCTGAGGCTGCTAGACAGGTGATGTTAATTGTACTATTAGAGACTGGATGGGGCGTATTGTAACTTAAATCAATAATATAAAGTGAATAATTTCCACCGCTCTCCTTAATTAAGCTATTTATATCTAAATCATACATTACACCCTTACTGGCTTCTATATAAGGATCATTATTTGTACACGGTTTCATCAGCTTCATCCCTCAGCGGAAATCAGTCAGGAAATTGTTGAAGAGTACCTAATACTTTTGGCAGTCTGATTTCTTTTACCCCAACTAGCTGTCCTTTGTAAAGGATCTGGTAAGATCTGGTCATACTAGTTAAAGCTTCATGGGGTACCCACTCTTTCTCCTCCAAATCCCAAAAGAATGAACTGAAATTCTGCTCTCTGTTATATCTGTCTAGAACTGGTATGCAGACTTCACTGGAGATGATCCAGCTTTGCTCTAGCATAACAAAGAGCAGTGTTCGGCCCAGTGTGTCAAAGACCTCGTTCAGTGGGATTGTTAAGACATGTTTGTGGATATCATGGTTTCCATGAATATGTGGACAAGAACATAATCATTGCCATATCTGATTAGACCAGTAGTCCCCTGAAGTCAAGTATCCCCACTCTGTTGGTGGACAGTAACAGATGCTTCAAAGAAAGATGCATTATCTAAGATAGTGCGAGGTGATTTGTGGGTAATTATGGAATAACTTGCTCATAAGGAAAGCTATTTCCTAACATCATATGTTAGGGGTTGGCTTATTCCCTAAAGCTTGAGGGTTTATATTCCTGTTAAAAAGCTGCATTTTATTTAATGTAACTTTCTGGATGTTCTCATTATCCATAAAAATGTGTAATCCTCTTGGCCTCAATGATATCATGTGTCCATGAGTTCCACCAGTTACAAATGTGTTGCTTTTCACTCTGTTTACTCTTTTGACCACAAGGGTTATTTTCTAAGGTTCCTGCTAATCAGACCATATAATAGAGCAGATAAGTAAAATTAGTCACCTGCATAAGTGTTTCCAGATATGTCTTGGGCTAAGGTCCAAGATGCTCATTTGAACCAGATTTTCCCCTCTTTCTCAATCTCTTTTTTGACATTTTCAGTTCCCTTGGCTCTCCCAACTCAGCAAGATATGTCTCCCAAAATGTGTAGGAAATTCTTGAAAGGCAAATATACATCATTTCACTATTTTTAGGGCCACATTTTGGCTGAAATTGCAACACCACCAAAAAAAACCCCTCATAATGTATTAGGTAGAAACAAGGGAAAATTAGAACAATCCATGGTTTTGACAGCTGTTGGAATAAAGCAAACCATATTAATACATCAGAGTGTGACAATAACTAATGCAAACCACAACTGCAATTTGTTTCTGACATGTTCATATTTCCCCCAATTATGTATATTACATCAACATCTTAATCATTACCAGACTGTATTCTGCTATCTATCAGACATCTTTGTGCTGAGACCTGGTGTGATAAAGTATGAAAAAGTTACTAGAAAATTAAAATAAGGCTGATTGGATATGGAGGGCAAATCCTGTGGGCCTTTCTTAGGAAAAACACTAATGATTTCCATTGAAATTTTGTCTAAATAAAATCCTCTGGATTTGGCCTATACTGAATAAGTGAATTGTGTGTGGTATTTTTTTGCTTTTGGAGACAATATTTTTCTCATCCTGAGTTGTCACGGTTAGTTCAATGAACATAATAAGTTTGAGGGATGAAAATTAGTCATGTAGAGCAGGAGGATGTTTGTGTTTCTGCTGCTTCCAGTCTGGTTATGCTTTTGGAAAACAATCCACCTTTGTCCTCTGAAGACAGGTGTGGATGTTCAGCATGTACCTTTATTTTGGCAGTGAGCTTCAAAAATTAAGTTGGTGTTGCTGGAATTTCTGCAGTGGCAGGTTGGAGGAAAGACTTTTTAAAAACTGCTTTAGTTCCACTTTTTAGATGACTAAGCTATGTAAAGAGTTGCATCTTGCAAACTCTGGTGGAATCTACTCTGCATATATAAATTGGGAATTTGTAGTTTGTCCCCACTGTAATATTGTTACTACTTAATATTTGTTTTGTAGTAGTGCCTTTAGGCCCCAATCAGGGACAAGTTCTCCAGTCAGGGCCCGATTTAGGGGCAGGTAACACAAGCGACTGCCTGAAGTGCTGGGCTTGGAGGGTGCCGGGCTCAGGATGCTGTTTATGTTGTTAGTGACAAAAGGGAAAATATAATGTTTGACTTAAAATGTGTCAGGTGTTCTGTATGTGGATTCATTTTTCGCTAACCTCCTAGAATGTTCTGGATCTTTGTAGACTCTTGTGGAACCTTCCAGACTTTCTAAAAACTACATTTTTCTCGAACCTCCTAGAATGTTGTTAGCCATGCCCTTGCAGGTATACAAAGGTTGTGGTGTCATGAGTCAGTCAGTGAGATATAAGAATGAACTGAAGTGAGAGCCCAGCTGTGATATTGTGAACCTGGTTTTATTGTGTAAATTGTGAAAGTGTACTTGTGTTTTAAGACTTGAAGAGCATATCAAAGTCCTGAAATGGGCTACAAATGCAATAAAAAATAAGGTATTAAAAAGTTTAACAATTGGAGGGGGAGAGCACCAAAGATGCTCCTCGCCTGAGGCACCGTTTGGTCTAGGGCTGGCCCTGTCTCCAGTAGTAGGCACTAGAGGCACAATGAAAAGACAATTTCTGCCCCAAAACTCTTACAATCTATTGGCTATCCTGGAAAGGGATCATTACCAATCTAGTCCTAAATAATTGTATTTAGGTACCTATATAGTTTCTGGTTCTCATTGAAATCAATAAGAATTAAGTTATTAACTTCAATGGTGACAGGATCTAACCCTGTTTTAGGTTAACAAACAATTTCAATAACCATTTTGATAGTTGTTTTGTTTAAAAAAAACCCAACTTTGATTAAAAAGCAACTAAAAATGGATCAATTTCAAACCCTGTTAAATGGAAAGAACATTGACACACATTTGTTTTTAGTTTTTCAACCAGCTCTAGTAAATATTTTTCAGTGGTGTGTGAACTGTTTAAAATGTCAAAGAAGGTAGTAACCAAAATTAAATCTGTAACTTTTGTAAGTATATCTGTATCAAATCCAGGTATTTTTCTAGGCAGCACTTTTTGAATTTTAAACACCTTTTTTGGATACCCTTTCATTCAGCCATCTTTTCAATGGGGAGTGTGTTAGCTCACCTGGAAAATTCTGAAAAAGGAACTTGAAATAAACTCAGATTGGAATTTGCACAGGGTTGAAGTGCTTATTCATAGTTAGTCAGATAATTAAATCCGCTCTCATAACTCCTAACTACCATTCCATAACTCTTATGGAATCTGTTTTATTTGTGAAACAAATGCATATTGATTGATGGCAACCAAGTGCTAAGGCTAGTTACATTGCATCTTACATTATATATTTAGTCAATAAGGCATGAGAAGTCTATGTTTCATGATGGGATATTGCAATGGTTATTGAACTGTTAGAAAGCAGGATTGCCTTCTGCTATTTTATAATCAATATTGACAGCAGCCAAAACACCCCGGCTAGAACATAGTCACTAAAGAGTCCTTAAGAACATTTACCAAAGGATGTTTATAGTTTATTCTATTACACTTTATGAGTAGAATTAAAAAAGGATCTTTTAATAACACATAAAAAGAAACATGTAAATTGTTTTCTTTATAACTATTCTGTACTCAAGTTTGCTTCAAAGAGACCATCTACCTTTAAAGAACTGAAATGTAAACTAAATATTTGTTGTAATCCCTAATAATCTATTTTTGGGCAGGAGTTATTCTGTTTACTGTCACTCACACACAAACAATGAGTATTAGGTGCCTGCCAGCTCTCCCTTCTTCATAGCTTTGGTTAATAGAAATAATGTACTATTGTTATTTAAAAAATAATACTTAAGCCTTCTAAAATATCCTGTTCAAACCCTGCCTGAAACCTGACCTGATGTAATCCTTTATAAATACCTATTAACGGTGCCTCTCCAACTATCCTTTTAGTATGTTATTTAAGTCCTAGAGGAACCCTATAAAGTGTATGCAGGATGGAAATTCTTTTGAATGATACTTTACAGATTGAAGTAGTTAGTAAGATGGGCCAGATCCTGCTGCTGTTAAAGTCAGTAGGTTTTTTGCTACTGACTTCAATGTGATTTGAATGAGCTCTTATTTCTTTAGGACTTGATTTATTGTAAAAGAATCCTAACTCATCATTAGAGATCCTGTTAAATAGAACCAGAGCCTGATTCTGCTCTCAGTTTTACTAGTTTCAAACTGATGTAATCCTGTTGGCTTGTGCTGAGCTGAGCCAAATTTACACCTGCATAAGTGAGAGCAGAATCAGAGCTATTGTGCCAAGAAAGGGTCTCCTCCCCCCAGCGACAACCCTGTCAATTATTGCTGTCAGCAATAAAAAGAAGAAAACAAATAAATTGGAGGCTGTATGCGAGTCATAAGGCCAGAACATAAATACACATGACATAGAAAGAAGTAAATAACACTGACACTTTCTTTAGAAATGTTCTCAGGCAATACTGCCTAACCATGTCTTACAGAAATGACATGAAATAAAACTTTACAGGCAAATCTGTTATTTCACACAGGTTCTGAAGGGACACCACTAATGGTGTATTCAGAGATACTGTCCTAAAAGGAAATTGATGAAAGGACAATTGGTATTATTTGCTTTCCTATTAAAATATAGAGAGGAATGTTTTCATTCAATACCATTTAAAAAAATTCTTGGATTTGTATTTTTTTCCAGTTCAGAACACTCCACCCCCCCCTCCGGCAGTGCTGGAACCCCCTACAAAACAATAACTTTGCAATAACATGTGAAAACCAGGTTGTGAAACTACTAACAGAGGTCCAGCTGGTGAAGGCCAGTGCAGTTCCATTGATTTCCCTGTAGCTATGCCAATTTACATGAGCTGAGGATTTGGCACAGAGGAAGCAAACACCACCAGTCTTGTTTCACTGGGAAAGCAGAGAGAATCCCCCTAAAATAAACAAATGGGATTAAATAATCAAGTAACTTAGAGCCCAGTCATGTTCCCATTATAGTCAATGTGGGTTTTCCCATTGATTTCTAGTGGGAGGAGGAATGGGCCTTCAGATTCTTAACTTTGATCTATTTTTAATAATCAAGGTGCTACTAGTAAAGCAGGTAAGGATTACTACTCAGAAACTAGTGAGGGCAGGATTTAACATCTTTGGAAAACATGTTAACTGGTCTCATATAATCCACCAGAGTTAACCACAACCAGCCAACATGTTTTTAAAGGTGTTAAACACCTTAATGCTCAGTGGTGTTTAAAAATGCACATATTAAAACATGCTAGTGTGTGTGTGTTTAAACATATTTTCCCCCCCAGTCTGGACAGGGTCTATAACCATTCCTTCTGTCCGCACTCAGACTTCAGCCCGTTACTGTCCTGGTCTGGCATGCCATATGAGGTCATACAGATCTGATGTAAGACTATCCAAGGAGATCTGGCCCAGCTGTACTAGGCTCCACTCCTACAAAGTGATGCGTGCAGGCAAGCTGCTGTGCCTGCAGGCCCCCACGTGGGGGGGTGGGGAAGGTTATACTTGTCCAGGGCCAGGAGGCCCTGTGGGGCCTGGCCCAGGCTGCAGCCCCTATTACCATGAGGAAAAAATTGAGGCTAAATTGTAGATCACGTCTGAGGATATTGATAGAGACTTATTTCCCTGTATCTATGTATCTATTGTCCAGAGCTTGAGATTTGCTGGAGCCAATCAGAGGCAGTGTTACAGCAGTCTCAAGCAACATTCTGAACAGAGAGTTGCTGGGCCTGCTGGCCCCGCCAAGGCCCGTCTCTAGAACAGAGAGTGTGTGTTTGTGCCGTTAAACTAGGACTTGTAGGTTGAGACTGAGAGATCTGCGCTCCTCTCTGTGACATGGTCTAGTATACCAAGATCAAGAGCTGCCCATCCCAGAGTTCCTTGTGCATAGGCAGGAGGGAGGGACAGCTGGTGGGAGGGGCAAAGCAAAGCACCATAAGACAGTGGGAGCTAGTGCTTTTCTTCTACTGATAGGATTTGCAGGTCCAAAGTACATGTGAGTGTTGGTGGTCCTGGAGGACCCCGAGTGAGGCCCCAACAGTTTGGGTTCAAGCCCGGTGCGCAATTAGCCCAATTAGACACCGAGACGGAAAAATCCTTGCAAAAGCTGTTTATTTCAGGATCCGAAATGGTGCAGGGAGACTCTGTCTCAAATCCTGCACACCAAGCAGCAAGCATCAACTTTATTTATACCTTCTTTATTTCAATGAGGAGTTCTTTCCCACCCCTCCCTTTTCCCTCCTTCAAGCAGTTTCAGCGTTAAGTCCCTGGGATGGCCATAAGAGAGAACAATGGGCGCTTTAAGCATACGGTTAATGTTGCAAGCAGCCCCCTGTAGCATGCACAGTATATCATACTGATAAGCAAGCCATCAGCTTACAGCAGCAAGCAAATGTCCCAAAGTAACCCAAACGGAGAGGAGAAGAAGGGGGGGCTGGCTGTAGGCAGGAGCCTAGCACAGGAAAACTTCATCGGCACTCTGGCCTTCCATTTACCCGAATTACCTAGTGTAATGCCCTAACCCCACAGTGCCCCAAACCACAACATGAGTAAGTGTCTAATTCACTCACAGTCACATACACACCCCATACTGCCATATCTGATGGTGGCTATAAATACAAATCAGGCAGCCAGAAACGTGAGGAGGTAAAAGAAAGGGAAATAAAGGAAGCTAAAGGACACCAGTCTATCCTCCAGTTTTTCAAATCAGACAAGGCCTTTCTGCAGTCAGGCAATATACTAACTAGGGAAGCAGATGAACAAAATCAAGACATTGACAGGATATAATATCTTTATAATGACTAAAAAGTTACAAAATAGTCAGCAAACTTGTAGGCCTCTCAGGCTGGGCATTATGTTAAACAAAACTAGCAAATGGGAGCATTTTTCAGAAATGTAGACTAACAGTAATCTTAGAATTCAAACTTTTGTCGTGGTTCATGAGATTGTATGTATGGGGTGAGGGATTGTGGTATGTGCGTGGGTGGGGGCCTGTGTTACAAGTTTGTACTGGGCCCGAAAAAATTATGCTTGGGCTCTGTGTGCCTGTGCAAATCCCCATGAGGCAAGCACTGGAATTTATCTGCATGCATTTCATTGCAGAGTTGGGGTCATAACACCCACCTTCATATATAAGAATAGTTTGTGGAGTGACTCAGCTTCCCCTGATTTTCTCCTTGCAGTTAGGACTATTGCATCTCTGTGATCCTGCTATTTTGGAAGGTGAGAATGAACTTCGGTCTACTGTTTCATAGTCCCACTGCTTGCTCACCAGTGAACTTGTCATTTTTCCCCCCACATCATTTTTTGTCCAAACAAACAAAAAAAAGGATACACAAAAATTTGCAGTAGGCTCCACAAAATCAAATGCGACTGAATGAGAACATTAAAGAAAGTCACAAGATGGGATCACAGATTGACAAGAACCAACCTCAGTAATGGGAATTTCATAAACTAACATAGAACATTTCTTATTCAAAGGTTTCAGAATCAGATTATTTTAAACATTTATTTAGAAGTTAGGAAGAAAACCTGATCAGTTGAAATCATTCAGTCTCTTGGGACCAGATCCAAAGTTCATGGAAGTAATTTAGTTCATTAGACCTTGGGTCAGGCTCTTAGTTACAGAGGATGTAAAAGGTTATTTAGATCTAAAAGGTTATTCACCGCAATTCAGACAATACTGAGCATGTGAAATGCTGCAGACATTACCTTTTTGGAGGACTTTTTTGTTGGTATGAATTTAACAAACAACAATTTTAATCTCATGGCTTCTGGTGACCACTCCATCCTCTGTGCTGAGGTGCCAAACGGTGGGATTTGAATGTTGGTATGCCAAAGAATGCCATTGCATTCTTCCTGAGCACAGAGGCTTCAATGATCATCTGAAATAAAAAGATTAACTTTGGAACATGGGAACTCCAATAAGGATGTACCAAAAACATGGAGAAGCATCGGAAGTGCATTTTTCATGGTGTTTAGTCTGTTAGACACGAGTAAAGCTTTTAAAAATGTCTTCTCTGTTCCTTTGCTTTCATTTACTGATATGATTAACATGTGAGTACTGTGGAATTTTTTCCAATACATGTTTGTAGACCATTGATTTTTCTATAGAGAACAATCTGGAGGTCCATGGAGAGCTGGCTGGTCACATGGTTCTGGCTTTAGATCATGCAGGATCCTGGGCTCTCCAGTGTGGTGCTAAGTGAAGTCAAATTGAAGTTGAGAACCTTTAATCACTTCACAGGAATGCTGAATATCTCATAGGGTTAAACCCAACCTGAAGAGCAAAAGCAGACAGTATAATTAATTCTAGTCAAAAAAGGGCAGAGTACTTGTTACATTGGATTCTGAGTTCAGAGGAGGGACTGTCCTTCGTAAGTGGCTGAAAAGTGCCTAGCATGTAGTAAGTGCTACTGCAAATAGATAATACTAATCCTGGTAATAAAGACAACGACCGCACGTAAATACTTTCCTATTACTGTTCTGCATGAGCAATTACTGTCGTGGAGCTGAAATGGAATCACAAATAGGAAGAGAGATGTGCACTTTGTTAAGATGTAAGTCCACACTATGAAAAGTTTGAAAGCCTCTGCTATAACCCATTCATGCATGCAGGAAATGTTTCCTACTACTATTTAACCCTGAAGCCTTTGCTAATGATGTTAAAAAAAAACAAAAACCCACAAAACTCTTATAACACAGAGGATAGGTGTTGTTTAGATTCTTGCTCTTATCCCTTCAAGCCTGAACCATCCTTTTTTGAGCAATTAGGTAGTTACTGTGATATAAATAGAAACTTACCCTGGAGATCCCTGATCGAATTCTACCCTCACATAGGGCCTGATCAAAAGCGCATTGAAATCAGTTGGAGCTGCAGGTAACCAGCATCTCTCAGGATCTGGCCTGTAAATATTGTCCAAGATACTCTGAGTAAAATTAGTTTTCTCCTGCATTGCTAGAAACCCAAACACAACAGCAGTGGCTCATGCATGAGAAACTACAAACAAAATGTGATCGCAAATTGGAGGGGACTTAGGGATTATATGCATGCAAAGAATCTCTGATTTAACTGAAGTTAGTTAAATTGGTGCAAACTAAAGAACAGTCACGTTCAAGGTGGTTTTGAGGATGAGCTTTCACTCCTTAGGAAATTCCTCATTCAGCCAATGTAATATATAGAATCTGACAGCTAAACCCCTATCGCTTGCCTTCTCATGGTGGAGGTGTTCTTAACTGAAAGTGCGGGTTGAAAGGCACCATACACCAGCTTTATAACTAGACAGACTGGGCTCATTAGCTGTAGTAAGCATTTCACCTATGAGAAGGGAGTCCAATTGCAAACAAGAATATTGCAGCCAGCCAGTTTGTAAAATTTGTGCCAATCACACATGCTCTATGGTCTTCATCTTCAGGGAGTACAATGCTAGGGCATCCTCCAGAAGTGATATGTGACTGTTTTGCCCAACAGCTGTGGAAAATGGGAAATGCTTACCACATTCTGTGTACTTGTGGCTAAAGAAATGAGCTTAAGAACTATGTTTAGTTTCCCTTAATGTGGGAACAATGGCAAATCTAGAGAAGCTGCTGAGATGTTGAAAAGAAGGAGACTGCATGGTGCTTGTATACAAGAGACAAAATGGAAGGGGTTAAAATCCATGAACATCACAATAATGTGTCATGGCGCAGTAGCCAATAGGAAGAGAGCAGGAATAAACAAAGCAGAAATATTACAGAATAAGGCCGTGCAAAGAAAAAGTGACTGGCTAATGAAAGTTAGAATGGCATTGAACACAAAACATATATTTAATGTTACATACAGATACATACCAGGTTGTACGACTGAGGAAAAGGAGGAATTCCAGATAGTGCTGGACCAAGTGATAAGTGAAGTACCACAACCTGAGTACTTGATAATCAGAGCATATTTCAACGGACATTTGGGAGACCACAGTGAGGACTACAATGATTGTCACAGAGGACATGGCTTCGGAACCAGAAATGAAGTTGGTAGAATATCTTAGAGTTAGCCAGTGCCTCTGGCCTGATTATTGCCAATATACACTTTGTAAAAAAGGAGGAGCACTTAATTATGTACAAGTGATGTCCCAATAGGTCCCAGATCAATTACTTCCTGTTAAGATGAAGAGACCTAAAACACATGAGGCTGTAAAGCGATCCCAGAAGAGCAGATTGCAGAGCAACACAGATTTGCTTCTAGTGGACTTCTGGAGGATAAGCTTAGTGGGGGACAAAAGAGGAGTTGTGAAAGAAAGAATAAAGTGGTGGAGGCTCACAGATAGGGAAGTTAGTCAGAGATTTAAGGATGAGGTTTTATGGAGATTGGACAAAGACCAAATTGATGAGGTTTGGGGAAAACTGTCCAAACATATCACTGAAAGTGCACAAGCTGCCCATGGCCAGACGAAAAAAAAGGAAACTTCTTTGCCATGAGCTGTGGTGGTGGTCCAACAATGTTCAGGAGGTAGTAAAGAAGAAGAAGGAAAGATTTAAGCAATGGCAGAAAATAAGAATGGTAGGAGGTTCTGAGAAAAACAAGCTGGTAAAGAAAATGCCAAAAACAGCAGCTGTAGAAGATAAAGGTCAGGCATTTAAAGCCTTAAAAGCAGGACTACTAATGAAGAAAGGAAGAAAAGGAATATATAGATTAGCCAACATTAGGCAAAGAAGAACAGAGGACTTGGGAATTGTGAAGTCTGTCAGAGACTGTCAGTACCAGAACAAGGAGAAACCATTGAGTTTATGCTTAAGCAACAGTCTCACAAGACCTATCAGATGATGGAGTCTCAGACAGCGCTAAAGACGATAAAAGGGAGTAAGGCAGTGGGATCAGATAGCATCCCAATTGAGGCTTGTAAAGCATTAGGCCACAAGGGAGTGCTAGTGATGATGGACTTTTTCTGCTTAATTCTCCATCCTGGAAAAATGTCCAATGAATGGAGGAAGAGCACATTGGTCCCTATCTTCGAGCATATAGGAGATGTGCCTGAATATAGTAATTTCTGACCCATTAAGTTAATGAGTCAGATGATGAAATGGCTGGAGAGAATTCTTGAGAAAAGACATCAGGAAGAGCTAAGCGTTAAGTAAGCAACAACCAGTTTGAGTTTATGTCAGAAAGGTCAACAATGGATGCAAGGTTAGCAGCACAAATATGGCAGGAGAAACACAAAGAATTGCACTTAGCATTGTGGATTTAAAGAAGGCTTATGACAGAGTTCGTAGAGAATTGTTATGTCACACAATCTGCCAGGCACATACGTTCAAACTATCATGAACATGTATGTATCACTTACAATAGTAGTGAGAAGCAGCTATGACTACAGTGAGTCATTCAGTGTAAAGGAAGGCCTACATGAATGATCAGCCTTAAGCCCATTCCTATTTGTGATTGTAACAGACACCTTGATGCAGAAGACTAGGGGAGAGGTTCCATGCACCATGCTTTTTTGCTGATGATATTTTTGTGCCATGAAGACAAATACAAACTGGAAAGGGGCACTGAACTATGGAGGGTTGCGTAGAAGTCAATGGCTTATGGATCAGCTGACAAAAAACAGAATACATGTGAGGCTTCATTAAAAGGGACAACAAGAAGCCAATAAAGCTAGATGTTGTATAGTTAAAGTCTGTGCAGGAATTTAAATAACTCAGTTGAGTGAAGTGCCATGATGGGAATGTGGTTGTGGATGTTAGAAGCCAAATGAAGAGCGCTTGGTTTAAATGGAGGGAGTTGACAGGAATTCTCTGTGATAAGAATATGCCAAGTAAACTAAAAGCAAAGTGTGTAAGAGCATGATTAGGCCAGCCATGATGATGTACAGTTCTGAATGCTGGCCTATGAGGAAGAGATAAAAACAGTTACGTCACACTGCCAAAACGAGTGCTCAGGTGAACTCTGGGTAAGACAAGACCTGATAGGCTATTCAGTTGGACAGTACTAGCCATGATGCACATAGCAACCCTCGCTGAAGGTTTTTCTGAGCCTTAGGAAGAAGAAATAAACCTCATGGGACATCAGGGAGTGCACTAAGCAACTGATGCTTCAGAAACAAGCAGCTCATGTTCATCTGCACCTGCTAGTAGCAGATGTACAAGTAACATGGCGACTTTGCTATGCCCTAACTCTAGTGTTTACCCCAATTATGTCTGTGACGTATCACTGGGCACATTGGCTGGCCTACATTAAATTTCTGGAGTAACAGGGGCAAAATTTTTGCCTGGGTCCTTTGTGCTCTCTTCTCTATCTACACAGGGTTTCTCAGAATTCTATCCCAAAAATTACTACCTATCTATCCATCTATCCTTCCAGTATTTGAGCATTTCCATGTAAAATCAATAGCAACAGCCAAGTCCCTGGTAGGCTTGATGGAGTCTCTGGCACATCTCCTTTTTTGGGGTATAACTGTTCTGTTGGGTTAAATTTTACAAATAAAGGTCTAGTTTTACTGTATTAGCTGAATGGAGTGCAAAATGTAAACAACAAGCATAAATGAAGCAAATTACAGCCAAGGCTTCCAAATTTGAGCGCCTAAAGTTAGGCCCTAAATAGTTAGCCAGCTAAATAAGAGCCCCGATTGTCAAAAATGCTGAGCCCAGCAACTCCCATTGACTCCAGTTGGAGTGGTGAGTGCCTTAATATTAATCGAGGGGGCTAACTGTAAGCTTTCAAATTTGAAAACCTTGGGCTAAATTTAAAGAGGAAGCATTGCCCAGTGGGCAGAGTTCCAGTCTTGGACTTGCAAGACCTTCTCATTCACACACTTTCTCTGTGACCTTGAGCAAGTCACTTAGCTTCTCTGAGCCTTAGTTCCCATCTGTAAAATGGACATAATAGCAGGGCCCTACCTCACAGGGATGTTGTGAGGATAGACAACCCTCAGAGGGATGTAATATTGTGAGACACTGAGATACTATGGCAATGGGGACCATAAAAGTGCCATAGATACATTATTAAAATAAAATATGTTTAAAAATTTAAGGTGCTGGTAACACAGATAGGACATTTTTGTTTGGAAATATAAGATTTTTCTCTTGACATTGTCCCTTTAAATCTCCTTCTTTGCAGGTCTGTGTAGTGGCCTTAGTGGGAATGGTTATGCTTTGTGTTTCATATCAGCCTGAGGAGAAGACATGTTTCCAGTTTGCCATAAAGGTACAGTGTAATTTATTTTTTTTATCTTCCCATATATATAATCAGAAGCTGCTGTACTGTATAATTTCCCATATAAAAGAAAGCCAGATTGCGCTTGAAATTTGCAAGAATGTAACCCTTAGATTGACAGTCTGGAAAATGCCAGCAATCAAACAAATGCTTAGGATGATTTATACTATATCCTGCATACATATCTGCAGTCTGAATAAAAGGAATTCTAGGTCAAGACACGTGATGATAAATATATGAAAATAAAATAAGAGTCCATTAGATCTGCAATATTTTTGAGAATGTCAAGGACATTTGGATAAACAGAAGATCAAGGGTTCGGAAAATGAGTGGATTATTGGGTAGGGGAGACATCACAGATACCAGGATAAGAAGCAATTTCACGTTAAAGAGGTTCAGATAAATAGGGCTTTACTGTATCTATTTATGGCATTTTATGATTGAGTTCAAGTCCCCTCTCCTGTGGAGTTTCCCCCTTACCATAAAATTAGATGCTAACTGTGTGTATGTACACAGGTTAAAAGGCTTGGGAAAGATGCCTGCTTGCCCACCCACATACCAAAGATATATTGAAAACCCATCTAAACTATATAGTCTTGCTTCATATTGTGTCAGGTGTTACAGACATGTAGTCAGTGTTCCAAAGAGGAAAACACTCCTGTGCATAAAAGCAGCACTGATGTCCCATTTAAGTTCTCAAAACGGTACTTACATGGTATTTATGGAGTTCTTTGGCTTTGCATTGACTCTCTGCACAGGGATGAATTTCACTCTGAGAAGCACCAACATTTATTTTTCCAGTGGGAATCTTGTAGCAGCATTTCTCCAGATTACTTTTATTTCTAAGGCTCTTATTATTCAACATCAACATAATAATAATAATAGTAATAATAATAATAATAATAATAAGTGAAAGAGTTAAATGGAAAAAAATGAATAAAATTCAAGGGAAAGATTTATAAAGACACCCAAATTCCACTGAAAATTAGGCACCTAAATGCCCTTTGTGCCTTTGAAAATCTTTCTCTGTGTTTACAAAGGAAAGCAGGAGTGGGTGGGAAAGAACAATTACATTTAGGACCAAATCCTGCAACCTTTACTCATGCAAGTAATCTCTCTTAAGCCAATGGAATACTTGCATAAGTAATGATTGCCAGATCAGACCTTTTATTGCTTACCCTGCAGCATTAACTAGAGCTTGGCATCCAAATAAGGAGGGCATTTATTGAATTGAATCGCCATCATCCCTTGTGGCTTGCACAGTAACAGTACTTGGTGAAGTTTGGGCTATTACAGTAGGCACACTTAAAAAGTACATTCCCATTTTAGAGTTATTACCAAGTCCAGTCCAAGTCCCTACACATAAAATGGTGAATATGACTTGAACTATTCATATCTCTATAGCCAAAAAGCATGTTTAAAATGCTCCCACATGATATGAGGATGGTTACCAGTGATGAGCTACCAAATGAAGCAACAGTCTTCCTCAAAAATGTTCTGGCTCAGTTGACATTATATGTATAATTCCCTATATAAAATACTCTCCCTCTCCCCACCCCCACAACAATTAAATATTCCCTGCTACACCTACACACACACATCCATCAATTCCATTCTCTTTACCTCAGCCAACCCTTCCACCCTCACTATTCTCCTCCCACGGTTTTCCCCAGCACTATGTGGTGGCTATTCTAAGTGGCTGTCTTCCTTACTAGCGATTCTCCACAACATCAACTGTGGCAGCAGGCAGACGTTCTGCAGCGTCCTGCAACATGGTGTTTGGTCAGATAACCTTTTGAGGTGTGAGAGTCTCCACTGACTCTCTGTTTGCTCTGTGAGATGGGTGAGTGACCAGTTCTCCGATGTGGCAGTGGAGGGTTGGGGATGAGAGGAACAGGACTGTAAGCTCCCTTCCAGTATTGGTTTTTCAAATTCAGGGACCAGCAGGGAGAAAGACTCTCTGCAGCAGATGCTGAACTCCCACTCGCTACAGGAATAGTCCTGTCTCACCTCCTCTCTTGCTCTGTGTTTGTGTGTCCCTCATGTACTACTAGGGTTGCTGGTGAGGAGAGTGGTTCCCTTTGCAGCAGCTACCATGGCCATGGCACTAGCAGGTGCACTGTGTCACAGCAACTACCTGACCGAGCAGCAGCCAGCTCAATCCCCACCTCAGAGGGTGGAGAATTTGAGCAAGCAAAGCTGGGCATAGCAATTCTGGGCAGACTTGCATCACCACTTTTCACCACTTCCTACCCTCCAGCCTAAATCTTGTGCACCATTATCACACCACAGCAGTACAGACTGGCCTCAGAGTTTCTGGAAAGGTCAACAAGAAGATTCTTGCAGATACACCCTGCAGTTAGCTTGCTTGTTTTCCATAACCTGGAGGGACGGGAAATGAGAGAGAGACAGGATTCCTAGGTCTCCATCAGCCTCTGGTTGCTCTGGTGGAGTCAGTTGCTTGTTCCTTTAAATCCTACTGAAACCCTACATCCGTTCATAGCCTTGAAATAGTAAAGGAGTATCTTTGCATGGGAAAGGGCTAGATACTTACTTATTTAACAAAGTAAAAGCTGAGCTTTTTCTCCTGGAGGCCCCAGTGTTGGCTTTGCTCACCTGGGTCTCACTTGAACCACCGAGAGCCCCCTTCAGCTCCGAAGTGCTGGCTACCAATTATGGGCCACTTCTGAACAACAATATGCTGTAATTAAATATTCGAGAGTAGAGTTGAAGATGCAAAGTTCAGACCTTGATCCAGATACATTTTGTCTTGGTTGTGCCCACTATAGAAAGGCTGTCGCTGTAGGCATTCCTTTTGGTTGATGTTCAGAAAAAGCTGAGGTGTGTTCAGACAGACATTTAGTTCAGGCCCATCTCTATATACAAGAAGGACTGAAGCAGTTCTACAATATTGGCTGCCACACTAACTCATGGTGACCTCCTCACCGTGATCTCTGTAAAGCACAGTTCTAGCGAAAGGCTCCTGGTGGAGACTGGCTGATGTACAATGGAAATGCTGCCTCATGCTCTCTTGCTTAGCCCAAAGCTAATTTGGGAGGAGGCCCATGCACAGGCATGGGCAGTGTGAGAAAATCTGAAAATGAAAGCTCTACTGTATATTTTCTGGGCCATTCAATAGACTTGAACAGACCTGATTACAGAATTCTGTAGGATGGCCAGCTCATGGAATGTGAGGGCTTGAGGATAGAGGCAGAGCTACATCCATTCCCAACCCATCTGCTCCAGATAGCAATTACACTGGTTTAAAGGGGGTTCTTACATCCCCTAGCTCCTCTTCACAGGCTCAGAATCCAAGCTCGTAAAAAGAATCTAACTCGTAAAAAGGTTTCTCAATTAAATTCTACTAGTTTTTAGAGTAATTTCTATGGAACTCAGATGGTTTGATCCTTAATAGTACACGATTTTCCTATGCAGGACACAATACATCTTAGCTGAGTTGTTTCTTTGGGTTTTTTTTTCCTTGGCATGTAACAAAAATGTAATTTTCTTACCAGTAAATATTTTAAAACCCTTTCTTTTCCTACATGATGAACCCAAAGGAGGATGTGTGTGACCTGCCATTCACTATACCTAATCATCATATGTCATTTCCCCCATTCCTCCCTTTCTTCTCTTTTTTAGATAGCAGTCACAAGGCCTTTATATCATAAACTGTGAAAAACATTCTTCCAGGGACAAATTTTGGTTCCTTGGCAAAACTCCCTAAGCAGTTGTACTTGCAATTTTGGAGTTGCCTCTGGGTCTGTCATGTGATTAGTCTGCTGATGGGATCTCCACACTCACTGCCTTGTGCTCCTTCCCAGGCAGCATTTTCTTTTGACTCACCTTTGAGATTTAGAAATGTGTTCATTTTCATCTGTTTGCAAAGCAAACACCACGTGAGGATAACAGCTATCTGTAAATTGCCTTATGCCCCCATATGACTCTGTGTGCTCCTGCATGTCTCAGCTGATTGCTTCAAGGGCTGCCTGGATACTTTTGCATTTGAAAGGAAACCTCAGATTTCCTTCATGGATGGCATCATGTTAATCAATTAATTTATTTTGGGGTTTAACATGCAAATACATGTGACCATACAAGAAGTACTGTCTAGCTTATTTATTGATTTAATGCCATTTTATACTCATTTTCCATAGATGTTGGTATCTGCGTATAGTGCAAATCAGTGCAGAAGCAGACCCGTGGTACATACAGGCTTAAAAATTCATGTAACGAGGTCCTATTCTACTCTCCATTGCATTCAGTTCATTGGGCTGCCAGAGATTTACACTGGGATAACAACAAAATGGGTCCCCTCATGACTATCAGCATTACTGCATTTATCTGTTGCAAGCATGTTTTTTCTTTAAAAATGTTCGTGTCATCGTTTAAAATATTGCCACATGTTCATAAATTACCATACATCTTTGTTTAGAGGTTGCGCTTAATTAATAGCTGCCCCTTTACCATGCAGTTTTTAATAGAAGCCGCCCTCATTTTGTAACTTCACCTTTACCATGAAAGCTGCAGGGGGAATGAAATTAAATTTAATAAAAGCCACCTTCATTTAGAAGTTGCCTTTAGTTTAAGGCTGCAGGGAAAGACATTAAACTTAATAGAAGCCATGGCTTCTAAATGAAGACCTAGATATCTTAAATTCAGTTATTTTGGGGACAGAAGGAATATACTGCTTTGAAATCTCCTATAAGCCCTAGTGTTTTTTTCCCCAAACTGACACGTGTATGGGAAGATTGATTCACACTGTAAATCCAACTAATATACCCAAACTATGGATTTTATCAGAACATAGGTACCTGGAGCTTCAAGGACATTACAAATGCTTTTATACTGATAGTTTGCTCGTGGTGCAGAGGTTAAAAAAAAGAAGTAGCATCTTTATTTAAAATAACAAATTCCCAACTATGCCATGTTGCTGACAGATAAGTAAGAAGCCAAGAGAAATTAATGTTTCCACACTGCTCAGCAGAACCAGAAATGATACTGGGATTATGCACAGAGTTATATTTTAATATATATTCACAGAAAGTAGTGTGAGTGCAATACAAACATTGCCAGATCCAGAACTCAAATGTCAGGAAATTCCACCCCTTATAATAACCAAAGCTCCACTCCTGCAACCTGAAGTGACGGGGCTCTGAATGATCTCAGAATTCCATCCACATGGAGCAGATTGCAGGACCAGCTCCACATAATTACATTTCCCTCTGGGACTAAAAAAGAACTTTATCTTTCTTATTCCATGCAAGTGGCAGCCTTAGGGAGTAATGGGAACTTAACTTTCTCCTGTGCCTTTGAAATCTTCTTCTCCATCACCTCCTTGGGTCAGATTATTAAGGGAGCCTCTGCGGGAGGCTCAAATGTACTCCTATAAGTTTATGTGCCTGTTTTGTAATGATCATTATTTTCCACATGGAACCTCAGATGAGTTCAAGCAAAGTTCACTTGCAGTTCACACGCAGGTTATTAGACACCCACCTGTCCAATCTGCATGCCTGAGTCTGTTGCTTGTGTGTGCAAAACATAGCCATGAATAAATGCATGCACAAAGTTGGTCCTGTAATATTGTGTTAGCAGCACAATGACAGCACTTTTGTAAGCACCGCAGCTTGTCATTAAATATTTGAGGCTAGCATCTCTGCTGGTGTAAATCGCTGTGGCTCCCTTGACTTCAATAGAGCCACACCTGCATATATGACTGTTGCAACTCTAGTCAAAGCGGCATAAACAATAGCAGAAAAGCGCACCCTGCTCAATTAAGCATGCAGCTTTCTAAAATGTTAAGACTTCTTGATGTTATTTTTAACAAGTCTGTTCTGAAAATCATATGCCAACACTCGTATGAAAATAAATAAAATATGCCTTTGGAGGGCTGATATATTTGCACCCACAGAACCCAGAATTACAGATTGTAAACGTGACACAAAGAAACTGGGTCTGAATAGGGACTTGGAATGGTTCTCTCATTACAAGAAGTAATTGTCACTGTTCACACCTTCTCACCTTCTAATCAATGGTTGTGAATAGGCCTCAGCTGCTCTAACTGTATGGACTTGGCTATTACCTACCGCTCCCATTGTTGTTCCTTCCCCTTGGCTGTAAAGATACCCCCGTCTGATTTCCATTCCCTGCATTTGACAAGTGGGTTACAGCCCATGAAAGCTTATGCCAGAAGAAATTAAATTTGTTAGTCTTTAAAGTGCTACAGGACTCTCATTTTTGCTGTATACAGACTAACACGGCTACCCCTCTGGAACTTTTCTGCATGTTTGTTGAAACTCAGGAGGATGAAGTGTATAAAATGTACCTCAAACATATGCTTTCACTAGAAAAATGTATATGCATGTGTTGGTTATATATGCCCTGCTCTCAGTGTAGCTGGAAAAGATTGGTTTTCTTTTTTGCTTTATTTCAGCTGGTGTACTTTCTACTGAGCGCCCTGAGTCTGATAAGCTGTGTTCTGGCAGTGGCTTTTGTTGCACATCATTATTCACAGATTACACAGTTTACCTGTGATGCTGTCCTCAGCTCTTGCCAGTGCAAACTGGACACGTCGGATCCCCTCAGCAGAACCTTCGTTTACCAGGATGTATCTGACTGTACCAGTGTCACTGGCACTTTCAGTCTGTATCTGATCCTGCAGATGGTTCTTAATCTGATGGTAGCCATTGTGTGTTTGTTGGCATGCTTTGTGATGTGGAAACACAGATACCAGGTCTTTTATGCGGGCATTCAGTTACACTCATTAACTGGTATTGAAATCCAGCAACAGAAAGTATAGGGTTTTTTTTTTTGTTTTTGTTTTGTTGACTTTTTTGTTTTGTTTTGTAGAGAGTGAATACAAAATGTCAGGCTCTTACCATCCTAGACATCCCAAATAGATGAGTGTTAATAAGATTTTTGACAAAGGAGACCATTCACATGTTTTTAATGAATAGATTTGTATTTTTCAGTCATTTTTAGAGCAATTTTTATGGCTACTACTGCCAAGGGTCCTTGTGGGAATAGCTAGATGCATGATAATAATCTGAAAGATGCGGTTGTACAAATATTCTCCAAAGAGCACCTTTAATAGGCATAGACAAAAGCAGTTTTTATAATTATTGGGACTCCTCTGCAGAGCTATATATGGTGACAAACAACGGGCTGGATCCTTGGTTGGTGTCAATTTGTTTGTTCCATTGACTTCAGTGGAGCTATGCTGATTTACACCTGCTGATGATCTGGTCCAGACTGTTTTAACTGAAATTATGCCAGTCATGCTTAGGGAGTCTACTGTCTCTCGGATATCCCCCGTTAGCATTAATGGGATCTACTGTATATCTATGAGCCGCAAGGGGAAGTTGAGACCCTTTCAAATGCAAACTAAGATCAGCAACAAATGCGACTCTATGGCTGATAACAGTATAAACTATAGTCCAGGTTTTCAAGAGGACCTAATGAGATCCCAAAATAGGACCTGATTTTCAGAGAGTGGTGCTCAGCATTTTCTGATCATAAGACCAATTTAAGGTCTCTCAAGTTGGACACCTAAAACTGAAGCTCCCAACTAGCTAGTCACTTTTGGAAATCATGCATCAACAAGATTGTACAAGCTGTGTATACAAAAAGGGTGTTTACCCAATTACTTCAGTTTTTTTTCCCCAAAGTGCCAACAGGCCACATTCCTTCTTCATGTACTTCTTCTGAAGTCAACAGAATTGCACCAGGGATGGATTTGGGCCAACAACCCTGAAGGATATATCACTGCATATATAAAAAGGTGGCCCCTAAGTAGATATTGCCAGAGTCCTAAGAACGTAATCTATTCTAATGAGTGCAAGAGCATATTGATTTCCTAATGAATGGTGGTGAAGATAATCATTCATCACAAATTGCATTTAAATAGTGGTTTGTATCCTGAAGATAAGGATCCAAAAGCGTTTTACAGTTTATGGGTCTGATTCTCTACTGATTTCCCCCTTGTATAGTCACTTGCACCTCTGCAAAGCGGATATAAAACGTGTGAGTAAATGAAGATTTCTGATGTTGTAGTACGTTGCACACATTCATTTGCACAGCTGCACGAAGGTCAAGGGACAAGGCAGTGGAGAATCCGGTCCTGTGTATCTAGGAATCCCTCACCCTCCACTGAAACGACTCCACTATTTGGGTGGAATAAAACAGTCATCATGTGCCAGCAAAACTGTACAACAGCTTCTGTAGGAAGGGAAGGGACTATAACTTGTGCAGGATTAAAGCAAATAAGCGTAAGAGGTAGCATTTTCACCAGTGCTTACATGACTTATGTGTGGCAGTCCTGATTTCAGAAGTGAGTTAAGCACTTAGAAGCTTGCAGTGCGACTTAAGCTCCTAGGTGCCTATGTCACTTTTGAAAATGTGACTAAAGCTCCTAAGTCATGTAGGCTGAGACCTGCAAAGGTATTTTGGCACCTAGCTCTCATTGAAGTGAATGGGAATTAGGTGCCTAAATGCCTTTGGGCATCTGGCCTTAACCAGTTAAGAAAAAGGTTACCCCCAAAAGTGTAATTTTTGAGACCAGCCTCAAGTTGTCCCCCTTTTTGTGGCCACTAAACTGCGGGCACAAGTAATTGTGGGCACAGTTTTGCACCTGCAACAATTTACCTGTACAGTTAATGTGATCCAAGTAGCAAATCGGACTCCAAAATGGTCTTCAAATGAAGCTGAAGCAATGACGTCCTTGGAAACAAGCCAGTTACAGTGAAATTCTATAGAAAGGGTTGATTCAGAGTCCATCATCACTCCCCCTCACCCGCATTTTAGGGACTGATCCATCCCTTCTTGATGTCAGTGGAAAGAATCTTATTGATTTCAACAGGAGTTCCTTGATCGTTACATCTGAATAGCCATTGCATGTGAACCCATGGAATATTTAGCTCCACAAAAGAGACGTGTGGGGAAGTACCCTTTCCATCTTTCGAGCACAGTTCATAGATAGAAAAGAGTGCAGGGTTCATCACCCAAAATGAGGGAACCAGAGTAGACAGTGCCCCGCAGCAAACCTGACAGTGCCTTCTCAAGGTTGCTCCATTTCAGCCAAGGGGTAACATTTTCAAAAGTGTCTAATGGTATTCCTGTACTGACAGCGGCAAAGTTGCTGCTGTCAGCTCAACCTTTCTGGATCAATTGAGCAGTCAATGAAGACCTGCCCGATCGATCCAGAAGTCGACACTTTAAAACCACCCCCTCAAGTGGTATAGCGCTGCGTCGACGGGAGCACAGTTCCCGTCAATACAGTGCAGTGAAAACGCCGTGCAGAAGGGAAGCTCAGCAGTTGACGGGAGTTACTCAAGCTACTCTGCGTAGCTTGTGTAACTCCCGTCGATCGCCACCAAATCACCCGGTAAATGTAGACCAGGTGTAAGCAGTCCCATTTTCACAAGTGACTTAGGCACTCAGTAGTCTCTGTTTTGTTCATTTGGGCACTTTGGAAAATGTTACCTGAAACATTTGGTGGGCAATAGAAGCAATTTAATATCATTGTTTGAGCAATGCCATTACCTCACCAACTAGTGTCTTCCCAACATCCAGGGGATTTTATTTGCTGATGAGAATAACTGAATTATTTTAGTTTGGTGAAAAGTGTTTTGTTGATGATTTTAAAGAAGATATTTCAGAGTGTGGACTGCCACCACTAAAGTCAGCACCCTTCAATATCCTTAGCAGTATGAATGGAAAGGCCAAGGACTGAATAGTCCTAGACACTGACTGGCCTTCCCACTTCACTCATGAGGAAAGTGGCAGGGCAGGATGAGGAAGTTTGATCTGCTGCTACCTGTCCCATATTTCCATTTTGGCAAAATGTTCACTCTCCATATTTTCCATTTTACTCCTTTGACCTTCATCCCAATTCCTTTTTTCATTCTTTGTCTCCTGTAATGGGTTAGGTCCTGCGTCCTGTGCCCCTCCCTCATGTGAATAGGTGGGCCTTGTGTTGCATAGAGGGCTCCACCCATGAATCCAATGATTGATGTGGGATAACACACATTTGTGGTAAAAGTTCTGAGGGTGGCAATAGAAAATACAGTGAATGTATTGAAAAAAAAAAGCCTATTACCTAGAAATCTGTGTACTCTAATAGCAGCCCATCTATATTTTTAAACTACGTAGTTGAATTCAGTATACTAAACCATGCATTTCAGTTTAATCCTTTCCTCTGAAAGGGAAAAAAGGAATATTGATCATGTATATTATTCAAATATTTCCTGCTTAATGGGCATTTTGAACTAGCAAAGGTTAACTTCTATGTTTCCTCTCTATCTGTATGTCAGGATCATACATCCAAAACATAGAGGTCATACCAGGAAACAGCCACTGGAGCTATTTTGAACAAACTTTCTCCTGGCC
Source organism: Mesoclemmys tuberculata (assembly GCA_007922155.1). Taxonomy (NCBI): domain Eukaryota; kingdom Metazoa; phylum Chordata; order Testudines; family Chelidae; genus Mesoclemmys; species Mesoclemmys tuberculata. The sequence continues at coordinate 108,233,446 of ML675616.1, forward strand.
GTGGTTTTACAATATGCATTTTGTTCCAGACATGAAATCCTGAGAACTTTAGATAAAGAACTTTTGTAGTTTTGCTCCATCAGAGTCTTCAGAAAGTGCTCCTGTGAAAGCAAATAGAAAGCAAAAATTCACAGGGACTTCAAAGGGAGGAGGATTGGGACTGAAAGCAGTTGCAAACTATGAAAGTGGTGTGAAGAAAAAAAATTCAATCCTAGCAATGAATCCTCTGGAAAAGTCCAATGGATCTGGATAGTGATTAAACCAATAGGGTTGTAGAGGAATTGAGAAGGGTTGATATAGTCTACTCTCAGAACCTAGACCTGATTCTCATTTACACTATCGCCACTTTACAATGTTCTGACAGTATAAAAGGGCCCTAAAGAGAGCATAACTTACGTTTTTGCTCACTATATGACCCCTTTACACTGCTAACAGGACCTTAATGTAAATGAGTATTTCATGGAGAATGAGATCCTTTCTATTGACTGTTTCAGGCCATCTTATATCGGTGCGGTATAACTCTCCATTGCATGTTATTGCCTGGCTTCAGATCTTCATTCTCTATTAAATTCTGTAGGACTTTTCCGTAAGGCTGGGGCCTGGTTCTTTAATCTCTTAGTCATGCAAGCAGTCCCTGGAACACACGAAAGCAGCGGTGTTGCATGCATAACACAGAAAAAGAGCACCAGCTTTGTTCTGGGTTTGAGGTATTTTGATGTTGTGTTATGCAAATATTGAAGTTATAATAATGGCAACAAAAAAGGAAGTGAGATACACAACATAATACTTCGCAAAATGTCACATTCTAAAACTGAGAATGAGCCAAGGCAGTGACTGTTTCTTACAAGCCATAAAATGTTGAGATTTGCACAATCCTCCTCCACTAGTACTAAATGAAACAAGACTTTGGAAGAAGGGGAACTGCCACGATTTGGCTCTGCGTGACAGATGAGGAACACAGCAGCTGAAACACAGACATTGTGAGCAAGCCCACTCTTTCAGACTGTGCCTTCACGTGATCACCATCTGCGCCTTGCCAGCTCCATCTAGCTCTGCATGGGCAGCTTCTTGGAGCTTTGCCTAAACAGATAGCTACACGAGCGCTGGAGATTGTAGTTAAATACTAGGACTAACTTTTTCACCTACTGTGTCTGCTAAATTGTATTATGTTTTCTTGGTGCTTCTAAAATCAGAAGCCATTATGTTTGTGTGTTAGAAGCCATTATGCATATATTCTATATTTAAGCCTGGGATGTCAGGTCCCCTTGAAATTTTCATACTCTCCCTCCATACACCCACACATGCTTATGTCTGTAAAATGTTTTTAGATTTAGTAAAGGGTGTGGGTAGGGGGGGTATACAAGGGAGATGCTGAGGAACAACAGTAAAGTGCTGTTTAAGCCTGAAGTTTAAAAACCTCCTTAAGGAGACAGAACACTATTACCAGTAGGTATGTTGTGACTTCCTATAATATTTATACTATATACAGAGATACGTATGATCTGTGGACCAGATCATCAGCTAGGGTAAATCAGCATAGCTCTTATAAACTGAAGAATCTGGCCCTTCAACTTCCTGTACCATAAATCATGAGAGAACTCCACGTTTTTCCTCTGTCAATCAAAGATTTCTGACAGGTTATATCAAGCTTGAAGTGTATATTTAGCTAACTTTTGCTGAGGTAATTTTTACAGAGCTGTGTCTGTTACAAAAGCATCCTTGCCTTAACTGTAGCACCTGTAGCAAGCAATCTGGAATTATTCATTCTGAAACTTTCTTGTGTCAAGTCTATATAGTTATTACCTTAGTAATTTTTATTTTTTCCCTGAAATTCCCAGTGATCACTAATGTTTATCCAGTTGTACAATTCACATATGTAATTTGAAAGTTGGGTCTGTATAAATATAAACAAAAACAAAGGTTTGTACTGGTTTGGGTTTTATTGGTATGTGTAATTTGTATGCCTTTGTCTGACGAAACAGTTAAGAGATGCATTTAAATGGATTTCAGGTCAGTTTTTTTTTAAGGAGATGTGTTTAATGCATATTTCATTTGTTAACATAATGCTTCCGTATTCCATGAAGCTGTCTACATTTGAGAACAGCTATTAAAGTGTGCTCAAAGTGACTGACTGCAGATAGAGTATGAGCTGAGATACATCAAAACTCACAAATTAGTGTCTACTTCAAAAATTGGATTCTCAGTTGACAGGAGTTAATGCTCATTTGCACTCCTATATTCCTGCCACTGTCTCCAGGTTAGCACATTGCATAAATGTTAGAAGGTAGGGTTGCTAAAGTGCAGACAAATAGGAACAGAGAGTGAGCTGGGGAATAATCTACAGAAGATGACTTGAATACACACATCTTCTTCAGTAAGTCTGATATATTATGAATGACAAGAACTGGGCTGACCTCAAGTTACTGGATATATGGAGAATGACACGGATTAAGCCATCGCTCAGCAGCATTGAAAGCCCTAGTTATATAGGAAATGGAATATTTTAGCAAGCCAGTTTTTAACTGAGCTCCACTCTGTTGTGCAAAGAGAATCCACTCTTGAAATGTTCCACAGTTAATAGAATAGGGATAATCAACACAGGATTTCTCCTTTTGCCAAAACTGTACCTAAAAGAAATCTGTACTGGATATTTCCTGCATACCTAGCTGCTCATGGTGGATACAGCTAGAAGGGATCAATACTGGGTTCTCCCTTAAAAGAAGCCTGTCCGTTTGCCTAGCATGCACTCACATATCTCCCATAGATTTCACAGGTAGTTTTGCCCATGTCTTTGGACAGACTTTGGCTCACCATGGGGAAAAGAGACTTGACATTTCCATCCCTTCCTTCCTGGTCATGTAATTGATGACGCCCTGCAGTATGCTGCAAATCTTACCTGAAAAATAGCCATGATGTTCTGACACAGGGCCAAAGTCAGCCCTTAAAGATGTGTGTGCAATTCATGTGGACTTAAATTGGAGTTACATCTATGTATAGAAATGATCTCCAGGGGTTTTCTGGCACATTATGTTGAAATCAACAGAAGGCAATATTAAAGAGATAGAGTGAAGTACTTTTTGCCCCAGATTTAGACTGTGTTAAACAAAAAAGTGCTTGGGGGGGCAGCGTGGGGGGAAGAGTAACAAAACTTGATGAGCCTTCAGCGAGAGTTGCAGATGCTTAATACCACTTGGGATTTGATCCAATGACAGTGTAAGGGCCAGATCCTCAACTGATGTGAATCAGCCTAGCTCCACGGACCTCAACAGAGCCACACCCATTTGCTCCAGCTGAGCATTTCGCCCTAAGTGCTTTAATGAAGCATTTCTTTAAAAAAAAATTGCAATGGAAATATTTCAAAAACAATTTAAACATTCCCTTCTCCGTGCTGTGAATCCAAATGCATGAGCATTGTGATATCCTAAGGGAACCAGCAAATGAAACAGACTGGAGAGTGAAACTGTCCAGTCTACGTTCACTATCCACATCTGTTTGTTTAAAAGTAAACAACATACATGGTAAAAGAGTGAATTAGTTTTTTAAATAACCCATTCAGTTTCAATTGTCTAAGGGGTTACTCATAAGAGAAGGTCAGGAATTTTAACAAACTTATACTGGGTCAGATTCTCAGCTGGCATAACTCCAAGCAGTGCCAGTAAAAGCTGAGGAGCTGGCTGGTCCATTTTATTTGACAACAACCTCTGATATTTTAACTGAAATTAAATGTTCTAATCAAATTTTGATTGTTTGTGTTACATTCATATACATACATATGTACCCTATTTGTTATGGTAACTGTTTCCAGATTTGGGTTTCTGTGTGCAAAAAATATTAAAAAATCATAACTTCAGATAGCGAAATCTATGTCTCTGAATTAAAAAGACTTATCTTTACTGTATTTCTGATAAAATCTTTTCATTTGCTCAGATCAGGTTTCTGCATTTTTGTTTATCTGTTTCCCAAGGCAACTGGACTTTTCTTCTGCATATCACCTCATGGACTATTTCACCAAATTCTGCAATCAGTTTTAAAGAAAATTAGGAGACTATTGACTTTGTAAGGGTAGGTACACTTAACACTGGAAGAGATGAGCTACAGAATGGTAAAATCTCCCAAGAGACTCCACTGTGCTTTCCTAAGCATCTGCTTAAATTACTGATTACACTATTGTTTGCAGTGAATTGCCAAACATAAGAGGAAACCAGGCTTGAAGATTACACTGGTCTGAAGGCTCTCTGGGTAAGAGGGAATGGGGGCCTGAGCCTGGAACGTTTACGGGGTGTTGCCACAGAAGTGACAGTGTTATTGAACTCCTTTGGCAAAGCTCATGAGGCACCATGTTGGATAGGTATGTTACAGTGAGTTCAGACAGGAAGAATTTGTGCAGACCACACATTCCCACCAGAGCTACATCCCATGAGCATTATTGGTGACAAATCACCATGGTATCAAGACTGACTAACTTCTGCAAGACCTCATGGCTTCTGCGTTCATCACAAACAAAGTAATCATGGCTATTTGCTTTGCTCTGTAGTTATGATAGTCAAGATGCATCGGCAAATAAGAATGGAAAAAAACCCCAAAACTATTTACATTGAACTTGTCAAAATGTTGACATAGTGAGGTGATAATGAGCATTTATTTATTTATTTATCTTTTTAAAAAGATGTATCCAGCGTATCTCAGCATTAGAAGATTTCATTAAACTCTGGCTGTCTCCCAGCCCCCTCATATCATACCCTCAGGAATGTATAATTTAATGATCCAAAATTGACTGCAAAATTGACTAAAAAACCACATTGCTTGTTACAGTGAGTATTCCCCCTAGAGTCAGTGGAACCTTGTTGTAGGAAGCACTGCATCCGATAGAGTTTGCAGCATACGATGTCAATGAAGTAAATGGCAGGACCCATGGAAGGACTTCTTGTGTGAGCAAAGGTTGCAGGCGCTAAGTGACTAATCTATACAAGTAGATCTGCTGAGTCCGTGATGCTGGTGATGGCCATATGGTAAAACACAAAGCCTTGTGGGAAGCTTCATTTATCATGCACCTCCCCAAGAGTATATTCTAATATCTGAAATTTCTAAATAGTGTCAAAGAGCTGCCTAGTTTTTAAAAGAACTTTCCAGAGAAATGTTTCCTCCTTCCCCCCCAAATATTGAATTTCCCTCTAAATTACAGTGGCCCAAAGCCCAGAGTGGGTAATATTTAGGTCTTCATCAGTGATAGGTTTAAGTTCTGGTATCTCTTAACCCATCATAGTTTGAAATGGGAGCTTTATACCATGGAACAGGGAGTTTTACCATCTGCTCCTAACTCTGGAAAATCTGAAGATATCAGATCTTAATATTACAATGTTTGAAGAAGGGGAAAAAATCAGACCTATAATCAAATTTGGAAACGGACAAGAGTTGTATGGGTGCTCTTCCATTAGAATATGGAGCACCTCATAAGGGTTCTTTTCCTGCTGAAATGAACTTTATCCCTTATATTTTTTTCCATAGGGCACTAAGGCCTTGATTCCAGGCCTTTTGAAATCAGTGGAAGGACTCCTATTGAGTTCATTAGTTTTGGACCAGATTATATAAGAAGTTTATTTCAAATCCCATCTAGTTATGGACCTAACAAACATTTCCTGTTCCTAATCTAAAGCATTGTTATCTCTGCTACATCACTTTAGCCACAACACTGGAGATTAAAGGAAGTTTGTGTTTGATTAAGGGGTGGGCTTGAAGAAGAAAAATAAACAGAAAAGTAAAATTTGATGCTGCGTGAAGGGGAAAACAAAACCAGTTGCTATCACCAAGTTCTGGATGTGGTGGACTGAGGTGCTTCTTTTGGACAGTTTTAAATAACACAGACTGACCTGTTGCCAGCAGTATATGTTAATTGGTTCAGAAGCATGGGGCTGATCCAAAGCCAGTTAAAATCACTGGAAAGACCCTCGGTTATTTCAATGAGGTTTGGGTGAAGCGTCATGGAAACGGTATGAGTTAAAATAGATACGTTTCAGTTAAATACGTCACTGTGGCTGGTATTTGTTTTGGAAAACTGAACTGTTCTGAGGAATGACATTAGCACTGGCAAACACATGTTGGGCTGAGTATAAGATATCTTGGTTGCAGTTAATAAGTATTATTTAAAATAAAAACACATAAATTGGCTCAAGGAAAATCTACTGGTCAGGAGGAAGCTGTGCAGGTTTCAGATGGACTGTACTGGGTTAGGGAAAACACGGATTTCAGAAAGGACAAAGGGGATGGCCCCCAAAACCAGAAGTCTCATTTAGAACAGACCTCGGACAGATTAATAAAATATGTGAGAAAAAATGGGTGTGTGGCTTGAGGTTCAGTGGAGAAGCATTTAGTGCAAGTCCGTCGGCGGCATGGTGTAGTGGGGGATGTTGGTCTTAAGCCACGTTTATGCTGCCTTCTCCTATCCCCCGTGCTGGAGTTCTCTGGACACTGGTTGGGTCCCCATCTTACATTAGAGCAGCCAGAATATGTATAGAAATGTTTTCATAATCTAAAAAGCAAACTGATGAAATTGGGTAGTTTTTTTTTCCCTGGAGGAGAGAGGGGAGGAAGGTGAAATTTAAATATTTCCCTGTAGCGTTGGAACCCTGTCTCAACTAGAAACAGAGAGCCAGCTGCTCCAAACTGGCAGAGCTCCTCTGACATCAATGGAACCATACTGTTCTTCACCAGCTGAGGAGCTTCCGTAGAGAGTTTAAGCAGCCATCTTATTTCCAGTGCCTGAGAAGTAAGAAACATCAGTGACAGGGGAAAGCAAGTTAGAGATTGTGGCATGGTTATAGAGTTCCTGGTCCTCCACAGTTACCAGACAGACCAGGGTGTGTTGTAGGGGCAGTTTAATTTTAAAAAAGGGATTTTTTCCCCAAAATGTTCTCTAGATACTGCTTACGGCATAGCTCTTTACTTATGGCCTCACATTTCATGGTGTCAGAAGTAATAACACTACAGAGGGTTACAATTCTTTGTGCTTTAATAATGTATTAATAACAATTGAAGGGTGTCTACACCTGGTGCTAAGAGTATGGTTCCCAGCGCTAATTGAGCTAGTGTACTAAAAGCAATAGTGTAGCCAGGGTAGCGTGGGCAGGGCCTAAGCATAATTTTTTTGGGTCCAGTACAAATTTGTAACATGGGCCCCCTCCCACACATATACCACAATCCCTCATCCCATACATACAATTTCATGAGCCATGAAAAAAGTTTTCCTCATGGTAATGGGGGTTGCAGCCTGGATTGGGCCCCAGTAAGTGTACCCTTTCTCACACTGTCCCCCCCATGTGGGGGCCCTGAACAGGGCTAGTTACTCCAAGTATATATACCCATGCAGTTCAGGTGGGTTTGTACTTTACATGACTAGCCCATGCACCACTTGCTGCTGCCAGTTCTGCCCCAACAATGCTACTATTTTTAGTGTGCTACCTCAAAGAGAGCTAGTGTAAGTGTCTATGCCAGCTAGGAATCATACCTCAGCTCCAGGCATAGACATAGACTTAGGTGTTATTAATAACTGGGGTAAGGAATTTGGGCCACCTGCTGCAGGCATTACTCAGATGAGTCATACGTAGTTTCATTTGAGTGGGATTTGACTACTGAAGTGAGGAAAATATTCTGGATTAGGCCCTTTGTTTTAAAAAATACAACTACCATGTAGTTTTGGTTCCAGTTCAGGATGAAAACCAGAAGATTCTAGTTCTGCACCTCAGTCCTTCAGTATGCTGAATGGAAGTGGTAAAAAAGGATCAGGTTTCAAGAAGGACTTAGACAGACCAGGGACCAAAGGTTTGAAATTGAAGTGTGGGACTGCCTGCTGCTAGACAAAAAATGGAACCTCAGTATGTAACACTGACCTCCCAGCACATTTAATAAAGCTCTGTCTCCTACATGCACATGCTTGCAGCATCACTTACTGCTTTGCTCATATGAATTGCCCCATTGGAATCAACAGGATTACTCACATGAGAAAAGCCGTGTAGATGTATAAGTCTTTGCAGGCTCGAAGCCCTGGTTTGGATGCAGATGAAATCTTGCCTGGGCAGCCGTTTTACAAAAGCAATGAAAGGAAATAAATGGAAAAGAGAACAGGAGTGATCAGCCAGTTGAAATCAATTCACAGGCAGTTGAACAATCAGCGTAATGTAGAAAACAAGGTGTCTGAGACATTAACATTCTGCTACTCTGTTTTTGTCATAGATATTATATAACAAGATGAGAAAACTTGTCCCTGATGGACCCATTCTCTTTGTAATCCCCAAAATGGACTGTTATGTGCTTTTACTTGGCCAGGCAGAAGGGAACTTCACTTGAGCTGGCACGGAGAGCTAGCAGCGCCCACCTCGTACAGCTCTGCAAGAGATAACATCAGAGCCATCAGCAGAGGCATGTAGGAGTTTATTATTACTTGCAGCGCCTGGCAACCAGATGAAGAATGAGCTGTTCAGTAGCACCAGCTGAGCAATGATTTCCCCCAGAGACCGCACCCTCTTAGTAAGTTCCTAATGTGTGTGTTCCCCATTGATGGGGCTTGCAGCAGTGGGTGGAGGAGGCGTAAGTTCATTCCTGGAAGGGGATGCCACTTGGGAAGTTTTCAGTCTCCTTTTGAAAAAGCAGCTGCAGAGCTCCTCCTTATGTAATGCTGAGGTTTGCATCCCACGCCAGGGTGTGGAGTCCTTCAGATGGGAAACTGAATAATTAGTCATTGCCAGACTTGGTCAATTGAAGTCACAAGCTCATCCCTGCAAGGATTCTCACCAGAGAAGCCCAGTGAGCTAAAGCAAAAATAAAGAGTATGTCTAACACAGCATTTTGGAATGAACCTCCCAGCTCAGGTTGACAGGCTTGGGCTATCGGGACCAGGCTAGTCCTCTAAAAATAGCTGTAAAGATATTCAGGCTTGGGCTGGAGCTCGGACTCTGAAGCCCACCCAGCTTCTTAGGCCTCCAAGTCCAGTCTGTGCGGCTATTTTTTGAGTGCTAGCATGAACCCTGCTGGGCCAAGTCCAGGGCATGGAGGCTCTCTCCTGCTCACTCCAAAATGCTGTGTAGACATACCCAAATAGGCCCTAGGAAAATTTTCATACAAATTTGCACTGATGTAAGAAGTATTGTCCACCCCAAGTATACTAAAATCATGACTCAGCCTGCCCCAAAAATCATGAAATTGGCTTAAAAAATCATGAGACCTTTTAAAATAATTATTCTTTTAGGGGTTTATTTGCCATCTGGGGGTTGGTTTGTTTGTTGAATCTCTTTCTTGAGTTTCTTGAAAAATCATATTTTCAAGCTTTGCTGTATAACTTTTTTATTATTATTATTTTCAATGAAAGCTGAGATTTTCATGCAACCCCATGACTCCAGGAGCTGGGGCTTTAAGAAAAACATCAAGTATTGCAAGACTTACACAGTTTAGCTGACTCTTGCAAACTCAACTTTGCATCTGTACATGTCTCCAGTTTGCACCTGTGCAAGTTTTACTAATGTAGACAGGATCTTAGACACAAAACTCCAGATATAAGCACCATATTGTTCTCAATCCGGACCCTGACCTGGACCTGAATTTCACAGCTTCTGTTTCTACAATGGGCTGAATGAAACCAATGGATCCTAACACTCATGAACTTTGGGGTATCTGAAATCCAGATTCAAATGTGCATGTTAAGCCCATCTCTGAAAAATGGGGTGTTTAATAGAGCTCTCTGTGTGCAATGAAAGGTGCAGTGCCAGCCTTTACCATTTTCCTAAACATACCAAATTGAAATTGTCATCCTTTCCCGCTGGCTGTCCTTGGTTGGCATTACAGCAGGTTAGTGCTGAGACTTTCTCTGAACTGTGTTTCATGTAAGAAACCAAAGTGAGCCAAACAACCCAGGAACAGCTGCAAACAACATTCTTCCTTATGAAGTTCGGTAGACTTAATGGTCTAATGGTCCCTTTCGGCCTTCAAGTCTACGAACCTATGTACAGTCTCCATCAACTGGAGCTGCCTAATTAGGTAGGGAGAGCTTAGGGAGAGATCGAATTAGCTGCTATTGTTTTTGTTTCTGTATACAAGGAACATCTAATGTACGTTTAGTTTAGAGGAAGAAAGAACAAATAAAACTCCACATAAGTGAGAAAAAGGAATGTACTTCTCACTCCACCTTGAAATGGCCTCTAGCCCTGCACCCTCACAGGCATGCAGCCTTCTTCCATTTCAAAGTTCAGTGCACACGAAACAGAATCATAGCTATGTGCAAAGGAGAGCTGTGCCTGAACCAAAGACTCAGCTCCAACACGTTCCCTGCGTTTGAATACAGCTCTTGATCCGAATTTCATGGATCAGGTTCATCACTCTTGTGAAGCCTTTTAAAACTGATGTCACATAAGAGTGGCTGGGGGGTCCAGTGGATCTCAGGCTCCAGTGATCTGAGAGTCAGTGGACCTGGGGTAGATCTACACTGCAGAAAAAGATCTGCAGCCGCAAGCTCCTGAGACCAGGTCAGCTGACTTGAACTCGCTGCACTCATGCTACAGGAATAAACAGAGTAGCGTAGACAGTGCTCCTAGGGCAGGAGCCCAGGCTCTGACACCCACCTGCTTTGCTGGGTTTCAGGGCCCGGGCTCTAGCCTGAGCAGGAACGTCTACACAATTTTATTTTTAGCCCTGTAGTATGAGCCTCGCAAGCTCGAGCCAGTTGACGCAGGCTCTGAAACTTGCTGCTGGATGTTTTTTGTTGTCGTATAGAGATATAGCTGGTTCTGTTTCCAGCTCTCACCTGCTGGCCTTGGTCAAGTTACTTCACCTTTGCGTGTTTCTGCTTCTCCTCCCATCAGTTGTCTAGTTAGACTGTAAATTCTTTGGAGCAGGAATTCTTATTCTGTGCCTGTCCAGTGCAATGGGTCCTCAGTCCTGACACTATTATTAGTTATTATTAGGCACTATTTTAATGCAAATAATAAACAATAGTAATAATAAATAAATATTCTTGTCTGCATCAACAATACGAGGTAATTTTTAATCTAATTTCATGGGCCAGAAACGCAACTGGTGTAAATCAGTATAGCTCCACTCACAAAAGCTTTGCTGATTTACACCAGCTGAGGATTTGGACTGGGTTTGAAAAAAACATTATCTTGTGTAGCACCCCCAAGCAACTTGGCAACAATGGAAGCAAGAGGCAGACAGTATTTTATACACACTACACAGTTGCTGTGATTTATTAGCTGTTAGCTACCACGCAAAACACAGCAGAGAGCTGTGGAGCAACTGCTCTACCCATCTTATCCGAGATCTGAGTTTAACACAAAAGAAGAAAAGGAGCACAAGCAATTTGAGGTTCATTTGGAGTAACTGCCTATCACTTGAAGACACATGAAATATCAGACATATTGCATATAAAGACCCCGATTTTGCAAATGAATCCATTCAGACACACCCCAATGGGGTTTCGTATGGGTGGAAGGTTCTATCAATACAAACCCAGTTGGAGGATTTGGACCACAGTGGTTACACTGGGATGGGCAGGGAGACAAGAGAAAACAGTTAAGATCACTTATCCTGTAATCACAGACAAACGAGAAGCTTAAAGGAAACATCAATAGTGGAATTCACCGCATGCAGATGGCCTGCACCAGGCCCTTTGCACCAGTTAATTCCCATTCAGGCCCTGTATTTAAAGTTGAAAATATGTGTAAGGCCTTGCACAGAGGTGAATTTCCTCCTAAAAGAAAGAAAAAATCTTTCCCATGTTCAAGAGGGTTATTTTCACAAAAACAGACTACTCCTATTGTCAAATCCCATGCCAGTGAAGTGAATACTCCTTAGCAAGGTGCATTTCTTAGTGTTACTGTGCATATTCTGGTAAGAATCCATCCTTTTGCAGTGGGTCGGTGCAATACCTTCCAGATCAATTCCATGTAGTATTAAGAGCTTCAGTGGAGCTTATCTGATGTTCAAGAGGGTCTGCTGCAAACTCATTGAACTAGGGTGGACTCTGTCCTCTGAAAAGATGGTAAAAATGCCACCTTGTGGGGGTCCCAACCATTAACTATTGCTATTTAGTGCCCCATTTGAAATGAGTTTGCTGCCCTCAGCCCTGTTCCCAGTAATCAAGCGGCCACATTACTAAAATCACTGTTAAAAATGATTCTTTTGTGGGTGGCCTCTGTGGAAAGACCTTGGACAGATCAAGCCTGGGGATTGAACTATCTTCTCAGTTAATTTATTATTAATTACTCGTGTGACAATAGAGGT
>ML675616.1:108245719-108285355 GCA_007922155.1 Mesoclemmys tuberculata
ACCAGTAAAATGAGCATGTTTGGTTTCCAAGGTACTCATCTGTTGCTGTGTAGAAGAACCAGGAATGTTAAATGATGGCTGAGAAAGACAGAGATATCTGTGGGGCTGGAAACATAGGGGAGAGGTCAGGTGTGGAAAACCAGCAGGAAGAAATGGAATTTAAGGAGCGATGTGAAGGTGGAGAGGGAGTGTGCTTTGTGGGGTGAAGGTGGTTCCAAACAACATGATAAGAAGGCACAAGGGGGCAAATGTGAGGAGTGAAAGGGAGCATCAGAGAAGAGAAGAGTTGGCAAAGTCTGGGATGGAGGTCAAAACAAAGGCTGAAGTGTGGCAGCTATGATGAGGAGACAGCATTGGATGCTGACATTTAAAGTGTGCCAGTGAACTTGAGTGTGGATGACATGATCAGAGCAGCAGAAGAAGAAAATAATTACCATGGGAGATAGTCATTTAAGCTCAGGACTTGTGGGGCTGTGAGGAAGAATTAGGTTAGGGATAGATAGGTCTTTAGTTTCCAGCTACCATCAATTCCAGCTACCTCTCATTGTCATTTAATTAACTGAAAATATTTTTTTTTAAATAAAAGACTGTTACTTGTTAATCACTTCCCAGTGATGTACAAATGCTCCGATGGATAATTATCTGCAATATTGATTCTAACTAGGCAGAGAATGAACAGGTAAGTGTGAAATAGAGCGTTATTTATAAAGATGTAATTGATATCTATCCCCAAACCTTGAAAGTGTAAAGAAAAAATAGTAACAACATCATGTCTTTCACTGATAATTGAAAGCTGCCTTAAGGGCTGGAAAGATAGATTTTTAAGGTCTCATATTCCAGGAACTGAGTTGGTCCAAGAATAAGTGGCTTTGAGTGGTTTATGTCTGAAGGACAGATCCTTACAGTCGCTACTCCTGCTAATTCATCACTTACATACTCCCTGGTTAAGCTCCTGGTTGCCTGTATTTTAGAAACTGCATTAGAGGAAAAATGCTTAATCAGTATCCATACTCCAGGATAGATCTCATTCTTCATTTAGTTGGCTAGACTGTATCTCAGGTTAGTACTTCGTGTGACTTATCAGGATTGAGAACTTGCAGCTGTGCCTACCCAGTTGCCAGGCAGCCTAGGAGCACACCTGAGGCACAGCAGGGTTATCTGATTGACCACTCTGCCTGATTCACTGAGGAAGTCAGCTCCGAAGCTCCACAGTAACAAGTGAGTTCTGCCTGCTCAAGATTTATGTCTGAAGCTGTAATGCTTGCAGCTCTAGCTCTGCTTCCCGATGCTGGCCTTGACCTCTTGGTTCTTGTTGCTGGCTTCTTGCTCTGACCACTATGTATGGCTGCCCACATCTTGATGTGTGACATGAATTGTCCCATTGGCTTCCTTGAGGTTACTTGTGTGTGTAAAGGTAAGCATGTGAGTAAGTGTCTGCAGAATAGGTGCTGTAATGTATTATATCTCCAATGTAAAGGTAGCTGCTTTCATGTTGTGACTTTTTTTTTAAAAGGAGTAGTTATGTATTTAACTTCCACCATTATTTTCTAAAGGTTCCTGGTGGAATCCCATGAGTTTCATGCTAATCAATTCTCATCAAAGTTCTTCTTTTAATCTCTCTCTTCTCATTTAATAACAACTTCTACTGCTTGTTCTTTATAATTTTGCTGTTACAGCAGTGAGTAGGATCTAGGCCTTGTTGTGCTGGGTGCTGTACAGACATATAATACAGAATGTGTGTCCTCTGGGGTAGGAATTATAATCTCCATAGCAACAGGCCACAACAGGAGGACAAAACAGACAAACTGGGTGGGGCTGGCTTGGGAGACTCCGTAACATTTAAGGGAGTTTAGCAGAAAAGAGGCACTAAAGTGATCCTCTTTAAGGCTGGACCAGATTTGTTAACAGATTCATGATTTCTTAGATTTAAAAGAATGTTCCTTTTGGGGCTGGCCTAGGCTGAAACAACCAGTGGAATGTGGAGGGAACCCAGTATGAGTATGAAATGCAGACAGATAAATAGAGGTATCTTCAGGGCTAGGTCACAGCAGCAGTTCACTAGTAAGATGCACTGTAAAATGGAAACAAAGCTCTTTATTATTTTAGATGTGGCTAGTAGAATATCTTGTGGTGGCTCTGACATTAGGTGGTCCCACAGGAAACCACCAACCAGGAGACAAGGAATTCAGGCACAATTTATCCTTTCCCAGGGAAGGAAGAGAGGCTCTCAGGCCGCAGCCTGCACAGGGGTCTGCCAGAGGAGCATAGTCATCCATTTTGAGGCCCTTTACAAAGGCCCTGGAGACTCCTGCCTTTCTCCCTGGAAGCTCCATTTGTCCCACAGAAGACGGAACACAGCCATAACAAAAGACCCCATCTCACAAGCATGTGAGTGGCTGTGGTGCTTCTGGGGGATAGTAATTGTGTACTAAGATATTTTAGTATGTGGCTTTGGGGGTTGGGCAATGGATATAAAGCCCTTTTTCTTTAACCTGCTAGTTTAAACCCAATTAAGGCAATAGAATCTGTAAAGTTGTTACAGCTGTTGGTAGCCTACTTTGTGACTCCATTCCCAGTGGATAAATGTCCATATTACCAAAGAAACAACCATCATTAGCCCCTGGCTGCAAGTCTTAAAGATGCCAAGGGCTGCAGGGGCACAGAGATCCTCTCGCCCCCCTGCATGGGGTGGCTATGTAACGGAGGGGCGCATGCTCTTCCCCCGCTTGTGTTGTAGCTGCCCTGGGGATAAAGAGCACTCTGACAGCCTCTGGGGATGAGTTTTTCATGAGCATTAAAAATAAAATCACAAAGCTTATGACCAGATGTGATTTTTGTGTCACTCTGCCAATTTTCTGCTGTGCAGACACCAGCTCTGGAGACATTTTTTTAAAGCCATAGCCTTGCTACGGTGCAGTTTTCCCTGTGCTTGTGAGTAAGCGTTTTCCGAAACAGTGGGGTTGGCGTGGATAGCTTCTGTATAAGAGCTCTTTCAGATGAGATTGGTTGGTTCTCCCTCTCTTGACATGTTCTCTACTTGCATCAACATCACTTTGTCGTGTTTTTGTGGCTTTTGCTGTGGAACAACGTCAGCTCATCCAAGTTTGTGGTTTATTTGAAAATGAAATTCCGGTAAGCTTTTGTACCATCTGGCAGTGTCCAGCTGGACCTGATTTAGAAACAAACCACCGCACACATGCACCCAACAAAGAACCCTGTGATCAGAAATCACAGTGAATCTGACACCTTCAGAAGCCAGGAGGAAAATTAAATGCCTAAATGAGTCCTAAACATTACTTTTCTGTGGGGCTTTGGCTTCTTCAGCAAAGGGCAGTTTGCAAGCTTCCACCTATTCTGTTTCTGCCCATTCTGTGCGAATGCATTGGAGACAAATTTCCAAACACAGCCAGATGCAATTCAAAGAGCAGCAGAAGGTTCAGATTCTCACTGCTGTCAGCTGGCATAACTCCATTGACTTCAAAGGAACTCTGCTGATTTATGCCAGCTGATGGCTCTGACTTGTATTTGTTTAAATGAGTGACTGAAACATTCAGGATAATTTCATCGGCTAAATTGCAGCTCTCTGACCACTGCTTGGCGTTGTGGCTAAGGAGGAAAGTCAGTGAGAAATCTTTGGTGCAGTGTTTCTCATAATTCCTGGGAAACCTCAATCACTGCAATTTCTGCTACATCCTTTAAAATAGTACGTGTGCTCACCTTCAGCTGCTCTAGTTCCCCTGCTCAGTGCAGAGGGTGGAGGCACAGCAAACAAAATCAGTTTTCCCATTCCCCTTTGAGTCTAATACCACCATTTTATTCTACTCAGTATGAGTTCTTATACCTCATTCATCACCATAGAATCAGAGTGCCTTCTAGTAGTGCATTAAGCGATTGACTAACATCAGTCACATGTAGCTTGCTCTCTCTCTCATCCTTTCCCCACTAGATATAGCTTTGAGCAATGTTTGCTGTTTGAGGCTCTCTCCGCCTGGCATGCTTGTCTAGTCACAAACTTATTTTAAATGTAGTTAATGAGTAGAGCTGAAGGCAAATAATGAAATGGAATTATTTGCCAGCATTTTATTTGATTCCTGTAACAAATGTGTGTATAGGGCCAGATCCAAAGCCAACTTGAGTCAGAGAAAAGATTCTCATTGACTTGAAAAAAACCATGGGCTGGTATACTCGAAATATCCATCTAGCCTTATAAACTGGCAAATAATCAGAAAATGAATACAATTAGTCACATCTCAAAATATAACTTGAATACCTCTATTGATGATCTAGCTTCACCTGAGTAATTTAGAAAATACTATCCATAAGATCACTCGATAAAACTAATGGAAAGGTTTCACTGACTGCAGTGGGTTTTGGGTTAGGCTCTAAAGTCATGTGGATTTTTTTTTTTATTTGTAAAATCATCTTTCAGTCTTTCCTAGCCAATCTGAAGGTCCAAAGAAATCAGTTACACTTTCACTTGGGTGAAGCTGTGCTTGTTGAACTCTGTCAAACACATCTTAAATCCAACAGATGTTGCACAAACATAAAGTGATCTTCCCATGATAGAGTTAAGAGAACGTTATTTTAAATGTATATTATCCCAGTGATAGTGGGAGGCCAGACCCCAATAAAGGAAGCCAGGAGGCATTCAGCAATCACCTTAGCTCTGACACTGATCCCTTCTGTGGCCTTTGGCAAATGGGGAAACTGAGGCGGGGTTAAACCGTCTGTACAATGAAGATAGTACTCATCATTTAGGGTCTGACCCATTAAAATCAGTCGGAAGACTTTCATTCTTTTTTAATGGGCATTAGATCAGGCCTTAAATACCTCACAGATCTTCCTGAGGATTAATTGATAGTTTCATCTTCAAAGCACTCTACAGCTAAGTATTCCTTTATATAAGGATTTTGGCTCCATGTTAAAATACCATTGTGCTTCTGGTTTGCATGGAAAAATATTCCAATCCAGGCACTCTCCATTCAAAGAGTTTCACCAGACACGGTACAACAAGGTGAATTCACTGTGGTGTTTTTCTTTCTCTTTTTTTTTTTTTTAACTGGCTAGTTGGTGAAAGAGAAGCTTACAATTGTGTGATAAACCTGCTCCAGATTCTTTGCTTTACATAGATTTATTTTAGTTTTTGCCTTTGGCATATACTGTACTCACACAGCAATTCTTAAGGTCTGGGTTTCTCACACATATAGATGAGTGCCATCACCTAGGAGCTGTGTTTGTTATATAAACATGATTGATAGCTCTTTGGTGGTTTCCACATGCCTCCTACAATATTTCTGTTGCATCCGAAGTTGTTGTAATTCTCCCTTTAACAAAAAAGTATTTGGAAGGAATATTTAAACGTCATGCTTCAGGGCATAAGCCCAAACTCTAGCTAATGAAGTTTACCTCATGGGTAGGTTATTGCACAGCTGTCTCCTGCCGGCTTCCTGCACCTTTTTCTGAAGCAGCATGTTCTGGCCACTGGCAGAGGCATGGTACCAGACTAGATGGACTATGTTGCCATTCACAACGGCACTTCCACTGCTCACCTGCGTGAGGTGCTGAAGTACAAGATGGGTGTTAATTTCTAATTATGTTTTTAGTTTAATTTGCACTAATATCCTAGGTGAAACAGAAAGCACACGGACCAGTCCCATTCCCACTGATGACAACGACAAAACTCTCATTGACTTCAGAGGAAGCAGGATCAAGCCCTAAATCTTCACTCTGGTGAAACCACTGATTGAAATGAATGGGAGTTTCGTGTAAGTAAGAAGGAAGACTGAGTCTGGGTGGTGCTGAGTGCCTCCTGCTGATCTCCGTAACTGCCCGTGATTTTAATGGAAGTAGAGGTTGCTCAGCACGTTGCAAGATTGGGACCTGGCAAGGGCACAGCTTCTGGCCTAACATAGATGGTAGAAAGGATGGACTTGTGTTTGTGGTAAGGGGTTGTGATTCACAGGGCTGTGGGTTAATTCTTGGCTGTGCCATAGGCTTCCTATGTGACCCTGAGCAAGCCACTGAAGTCCAGATCCTCAAAGTACTCAGGTGCCTAACTTCTGTTCATTTCTATGGGCACCGGAGTACCTTTGGAGGGTCTGTGCCATAATCTCTCAAGTTCCCTATTTGTAAAGTGGCCTTTCTTTGTTTGCTTTGTCTTGTTAGCTGTGGGTACAGTGGTCCAGCCTGGAACCCAGATACTGCTGCAATGCTTATAAGTAAGAACAATATGACAGGCGCTTAAAGTTTAAGGCTTGATGGCATTTCACAAGGGTTTAGACTCTATTGTAAATCAGAACAAAGGATACAGGTTTTTCATAATGGTGTATATTATAATGAGCAGCTTAATTATTTCCCTTAGCAAGTATGGCCAATTATATATTAGGAAACTAAACCTGGCATTGTGCTACCTTTGGTATTAAGACTCAAAAATCTAATTTGTATCCCCTGAGACTTTACAGGGATATCTCCTCTGCATGATTTTCTTAAATCTAAAATATTCCATAGGAGAAGATTACTATTCAACAGACATCCATCATCTAAATAAACACATTGTTTCTAAAGCTATATTAAGGGTTCTTATAAATCCCTTTAATGGGACAGCCTCCATCCCTGCTCTTGTGCATCAGGCTTGTTTCTTTCTTATTTCTTTGCCATGAAAGCTTTGCATGTATAGAGCTTAAAAATATTTGAACATCGGGAATGAAATTAATGGAAATTCTCTTAAGAATTACTCACAAAAATAAAAAGGCTACATTTTTAGCAATCTGGAAAAAGTCTTCACATTTAGACATCAGTGCATGACTTTAATTAAAGTCAGCTTAATGCACAAACCAGGGAAGGGCAAGAAAAAACAAATTTGACTTTATATGAATGCAAACTAAAAGTAGCTATTGTATCAGACTTTAATGATCCACATAGAAAACTCTTGCGTTAATTTGTGCATCCATTGAAATATAAAAGAGCTGACACCCAATTCCAGACCTACATATTAGAAAAAAAATTTCTGTGTTCATATCTACCTCTCATGAAGGGGGTACCAAAAATGGTTACACGTGGATTGTAGGGTTCGTTCTTTCTTTCTTTCAAGTCAGTTCTGATGTTCCTGACCCTAACCTCAGCTAAGCATCTGATTATGGGACATAGGAATGAATAAGGGTGGGCCTTAACCACCAACTTTGGATCCAGTTTCAAACTCTTGCAAAGTCTGGTAGTGGTTGGCTTGGGGGTAGTTTGTTCAGCTCATTATGTAGATAGGAGCCAACTTGTTACTTCTGATCAAGATCTCAACTTTCTCAGGGTTCAGATGTGTTTTGCATCCATATTTTGGCTTACTCTATTATGGAGAAAGGGGGAGTTGAAAAATTTAGCTCTGAATGTGAGCTTTCCTACTGTGTGTGAAGCTACAGATCTTTCAGCTTCAGGGGGTTCATCTCTAATAAAGATGGAGTAGATAAACATGGATGTAGAAGTATGAAGTCATAGATGCACACAATGTAATATGAAGTCATAACAAGATAATTTCCTCCAAAATAAATGCATTTATTATACCAAAAAATAAAAACCCATGGCACTGATTATTACAGTGGATAAGTGAGAGGGGTGAAGCGCTTTAAAGAAGTCACCTAGTTGCATGACAAATTTCCAGACATTTAACAGTTCCTAGGGAATTCAAGAGTTACTGACGCACAGAACTTCTTGGGCTCAATCCTTTTGTTCTTAACAATAGGCCTGATCCTCTAAAGCTAGTGGGAGGTGAGGGTGCTCAGAGCTCTGCAGGATTGGGCCCTGTATACATGGTACCTCTTTGTAGAAACATAGATCCCCTCATGAAGGTCTTTGGGTTGGTTTGTTTTTTTGTTTAAGTGAATAGTCCTGAAATCTCTAGTTATATTAACCTGTATGCAGCTCTATTGACTTCAGTGGGACAACTCCTGTGAGTCAGGACTACCCATGTGGGTAATAGATTGCAGGATTGGGCCCATTCCTGCTGCAAGAATGGATAAAATGGTTTAATATTTCTATTGTGGCCCTGAATTTTTTTTTGGGGGGGGGAGGGGGACAAGGCTACACTGGTGCTGAGTGTTTGTAAAAGAAAGACAGGCCCTGCCCTGAAGAGTTTACAATGCTAAGGGGAAGGAAGAGATGGACAGGGAAACAATCCCATTTAGCTTAATCAGTACCAGTGTCAGTAGACCAACTGCCTAGCAATTGGCACAGATTTTCCATAAAGGACAATTAGTGCACTAACCATGACATTTACTATAGGGTATTGTACTAGGGCACTGGATTTTGGGTTGTACATATACATCCCATTGTACCTTTTATGGCCCTTAGGCCCTTTAAAACCAGATAATATATGTGCAGGGCATATGACTAGCTGCAAGCATGTGACCTACAGGAAGACAAATATAAGGCTTCCTGCTTCTTAGCAAGAGCAGCAGTCAAGGAAGTCTAGGTGTGGGTTGCTCTCTACTGTAGCCAGGAAGGGATAGCTAAAGGGGAAGCGTGTGTCCCTTGTATCTTGAGTTTTTGTTCTTGTTTTGGAACTTGGTTCAAAGTAAAGCCAGCCATGAAAAGAGGGACTTGGACTGAATTGGAAGCTTTATTCTACCTTTCTGGGCTGATGAATTTGCCGTTTGGATAACAGATACGTTTTGTTCAAAGCAGAGGGCGGACTATTAGAGCAGCCCTGCTACAGGTTATTGGCACAGGATTTCAAGATTTTTATATGCTTCTGTCACCATTAATAATTTTGAAGGTCGTCGTCTCTTGATGGGAAAAGGTGTGCATATGAATTTTGCTTAATAGAAATACTTGTTCAAAGGTCCAGAACTGACTTTGTGCCTGATCTTGTGAAGTGCTGATTGCAAGGTTTAATGTCCCCTCAATTTCCAGTGAACTTGATGGAGTAATCAGATACAGGGTCTTTCATATCCATTGAGGTAGCCATTAGTGACTGTACTCCAGTAACTGAGGTGCAGTCATGGTCAGAAGCTGATGACCAAACGCACAAACTTCTTAGCATGTCTCTTCTCCACTGGACCAAAGGTTGGTTTCCCAACTCATGTCCCTCCATTTGGTGTGCCTGTGTGATGTACCTAAGACTAGGACATTTAGGCTCTTCATAGGTCAGTCACACTGCATTTTTTGGATGTGAAACAACAAATGAGACATGTAGCACCTTTACAAACTATAAATACTTTTTCTTCTTTCATTTATCCATACTTCAGTCCACTGGAAGCATTTGTGACCCTGTACTTTGCATTCCATTGGATGAGGAGAAGAAAGACAAAGTGTGATAAGAACATAAAATATAATAAAAACTTGCTAGTCCTTTTTATTTAACTTTGCTAAGTCAATAAGACTTCATTTCAGTAACAGTAAAATTGAAATCTAGGAAGTATCAGTCATGTGACAGCTCATTCCCATCCTATAATTAAATTTGATACCCAATTGCCATTGTATAAGTCATTGGCATAGACACAACATTTGTAGGAAAAATCCCCAGGCATATGAAATGTCCGGATTTTTCTTGAGAGCTACAATGGATGGCTCACTTACAAGCTTTCACTGTCGGGTCACTAGTTCAAACACAGCCGGAAGCCCTGATCCTGCAATGAACTTGACTTGAGTAGATCTGCTGCCTACATGGAAACCTCTTCAACTCAAGGGGTTTGGATTGGCATCCAGGTCAGTAGTGATTGAGGAGTGCATGATATTGATGATTGAATGAGTAGTTATTAGAAAAACATGCTTTGTCATTATGAACTTGAAATTTTGCCCGTTTCTGTAAAAAGTTTCACTAAGGTGTGTGTATACATATATACTTTTACCCGTTACAAAGAGCCATTAGAGATCTGATTTTGAGCAAAAATAGATTTGTATGGAAAACACAATTGTCTCCTTTCTCCATGTCTTCAGTGAAAAAGCTCAGACTGTGCAAAGCAAACGGCAACAATTTTCACATGAATTTCTACAGATTATTTTTCAAATGTGCACAGCTCCAGTAAAGACTGACTTACCAGCTGCTCAGTGGCCTTTAAGAAATGAGTGCCACAGATGCAGATGCGTGGTGTATAAATACCTAGATAGTCTGAGGCCACTTCCAAGTCCCACTGAAGTGAAAGTTTTTAAGAAGTTAGGGCTAAGGTGAGTTAATGATCAATCTTGGTTTCTTGCTTGCATTTATTTTAACATTAATTTTGGACCATTAAAGAGGCACCAGTTGTCCCACTTCCTCTTAGTTAAGATAAGTCCATAGTTGACAGTGAAGAGTTACAAAGGGATCTCACTAAACTGGGTGACTGGGCAACAATATGGCAGATAAAATTCAGTATTAAGTGTAAAATAATGCACGTTGGAAGAAATAATCCCCAATTATACATAATGATGGGGTTTAAATTAGCTGTTACCACTCAAGAAAGATCTTGGAGTCATCATAGATAGGGGAGGGAACATCTATTTAATGTGCAGTGGCAGTCAAAAAAGCTGACAGCATTAGGAACCATTAGGAAAAGGATAAATAATAAAACGTTTGTTTTTTTTACCGCTACATAAACCCATGGTACATCCACATCTTGAATATTGCATGCAGTTCTGGTTGCCCCATCTCAAAAAAGAGATATTTGAATTGGAAAAGATACAGAAAAGGAAAACAAAAAAGACTAGGGATGTGGAACCATTTCCCATATGAGGAGAGATTATAAAGACCGAGACTGTTCATCTTAGAAATAGATGACTAAGGGGGGTTATAAAGGTCTCTATCATAAAATCATAAATGGGGAGTTGAAAGTGAATAAAGAAGTATCCTTTACCCCTTCATGTAACACAAGACCTCTAGAGATCACCCAATGAAATTAATAGGCAGCTGTTTTAAAACAAACACAAGCAAGTACTACTATACACAACACTCAGTCAACCTGTGGAACTAATTTCAATTGGATTGTCAAAAGTACAACTGAGTTTAAAAAGAAGAATTAGATAAATTCATGAAAGCTAGGTCCATCAGTGGTTATTAGCTCAGATGGTCAAGGATGCAGTCCCATGCTCTGGGCGATCCTAATCTCCAACTGCCAGAAGCTGGGAGTGCATGACAGAGGATAATTGCCCTGTTCTGTTCACTTCCTCTGAAGCATCTGGCATTGGCCACTGTCAGAAGACAGGATACTGGGCTAGATGGACCATTGGTCTGACACAGTGTGGCCATTCTTATGTTCATGGGTACAAGTCTCACCCTCCCTTCAAGAAGGTTCATTCACTGGGAAGGGCCAGCAGCAGTGGCTGTCTGGATAGAAAAGGCTGTTGCTGCTGTCTCAGAGGACTGTTGCCTGGTAAACACTATGATGAAGGGGATCACCTATACCCTTGAAAGGATCTAGGGAGAGTCTTGATGGGAGTGAGCACCTATGTGCTCACTTCTCATCCAAATTGGTGGCAATGGAGAAAATTACACTTCCTTCTGTCTTATGGAGGTAGTCCTGCCTCAAAAAGCGTACAGTCTTCCTGTGTGTGGCCAGTGCTCTGCACCACAGGGCCCTGGTCTTGACTAGCGCCTTTAAGCACTACCACAATGGAAAAAACATATAAATTTTATAATTGTACCTAGAGATCTCAACTGAGATCAGGACCCCACTGTGCTAGCTACTGTATGAACACACAGAAAGAGACAAGCCCATCTACAAAGAGCTTACATCTAGTTTATGTGCATTGGCCCGTTTTGCCAGCAATTGCAACTTTTGGTGTATTTTCTTAGTTTCAACAGCAGCTGGGATCAGCTGGGAACCTAAGCTTTCTTTTCCTTTAAAGGCAACTTCTAGCCCACCTGGCTGCAGAGTAAAGACTAAAAACATGCTCCAACACTAAGAGACAAATAAAAAGAACCCCACCTTTATTTGGCTTATATTGACGGAACTTTAAAAATATATCTTGAGTTTTGGGTGGCCTGAGTCATGATTTTGAATGTATGGAGTTTGCAATACTGTTTTGCTGTAGCGTGAAGTGAAACTGCTAAGTTGTCACAGGCAACTGATATCTGTGATCCATGATGCCTTGCCCACCAGAAAGGGGTGTTTTATTCCTTCTGAGTTTGTGCCCAAAGTTCAAAGAGGGCATGTGCCTCTAAATTGCTAACAGGGCGTCCAAGATTCTATTTTTTGCCAAATAAATTCTTCCTCACAACAATATTTTATCACTGTTTTAAAATAATTTCCCTTTCAATCCATTGAGTACACATTCCTTTTCTACAAGGATAGGTACTTCATATTTATCCAGCTTAGTCATGTTTAGTTGCATTAAGAACAGAATCTTTGCTCTTTTCTTCATTTTCATTGTTTTGGGTTTCACACAGCTTGTACCACTTTCTGGTGCATAGCTAGAGGATGCTGTGATAAAACAAAACAACTATAGCAGAATTTGGATCCAATAAGTAACAAACTCATTCTTGACTTTGCTTCTTAAGTTTGAAGTATGGACTATACTATGGGGACTGGTGCTAGGAGTTTCCATAGATTTAGAGGGCTCTCTGACACCTCCAGTGAACGGGCATGGCAGTTCATGCTCTTAACTGAAGAGGTTGGGGCCAATCCTGGAGTCACTCAGACAGGGTTTACTTGACAATAATTCCACTGACTCTTGCTGTGAAGTCAACAGGAGACTTGCCATTGACACTAATGGTGCAGGATCAAACCTGTAGCCGGGTGTAATGTGAGAGCAGAATCATGAATAGAGCCTTTGCCGTGGGCCTCATAAAGGAAAAGGCACAATTGCCTGACCCTGCCATTCCTAATTTAAGAATAGCAGGAAAACGTAACTTACTAACGTTCTTTAGAATATACAGTTATCTGATCAGATCCAAGTCAAGGCTTTCAAATAATTGTGGGGGCTTTTCTTTAGTAAAATTGAGACACTAAAGCTTATACTTTCATTTATTTTAAAATATAATTAAATGTAGTGCTACAGCATTAGCAATGGCTGCAGTAGCTTTTCCCAATTGCATTGCTTGTGTGCTGTAGCTCCAATAGCTAGGGATCTTCTCCAGGCATGAGAAGGTAGAGGATTGAACAGGCCATGGAAATTCAACTGTCTTCCTGCCAATACTGCTAATAACGGCAAGAAGCAGTGCCAGGAGTACTGGTGTTGATTAACGTAGAAATCACCTGGGGCAGATTCTTATACTCTTACTCTCAATGAAAAGGTAGCACCTATTCCACAAGGAGCCCTACAAATGTCAGTGGAACTACTTGTGGAACAAGATGCCAAGTCAGTGTGAGTAAAGGCATCGTGATCTGTCCCTTGTCTGGGAAACGAAACTAGACAATTCTCAACACACCTCTGCCAGGAGCTGTAGTCTTAACATGAGCTGTGTGCTTTTCAAAGTAGTTGACCTCTACCATAGGCTCATTTTGAAGTAGAATCAAATGTACTGTTTTGTTGGGTTGCAGGTTGACAATGCAGCTCAAAATACGTTGGCCCAATACCTGTATGGACATTGAAATACATCTTCCAAGCATAGTTCTGTAGCACAGTGTCTATGTCCCTCCACTTAGCAAGATGTAAGAATTCTGCCACTCAGGTGTCAGCTGTGAGATCACAACTCAGTCTTGAGCTGGGAGGTAATGTTGTCCGATATTCAGAGCAGGGCATAGGTTGCTGAGGCCTGATTTCTATTCTTGAGTCTGCTACACTTACATGGTGTTGCTTGGGACTGTTTTATGTTGTAAAGTACTATTCACTGTGGACAACGGGTCCTTCGTGAGCGTAGGCTGCTCAGCGTTATTTATCTGTGCCTCCCTCAATCTCGCATCTGTGAAATGGCAATAATACTTCTGGGAAATGCTTTGGGATCCTGAGATGAGAGGAGCTATAGAAGTGCAAGCTATTGTTATTTTAATAAGAGTTGTCTTACCCCTAACATGACAGACCACCACTTGGCAAGAAGCTGCTTCTCAGGCAGTCAGATAGGGAGGGGATGAGGAGGGGGAAGATGCAGACAGGGAGTGGGAAGGGAAAGAGCTGTTCTGAAGCCAGTTTCACCAACCTGCAAATGATTCCTGTGTCCCAGTTAGTTATTTTATATTCACAGATGCAATATGCAAAGTATTTTATCTAGTCATAGCAAATACAGTATTTCTAAATGTACAGCATGTTTCCTTAAGGGCTGTACTTATGCAATAGGCAGCCTTGGGTCCTGGGGGGAAATGGGGAAGGCTTAGCAGCCAGGAAGATCTTGGATGAGTCACTCTCTCACCAGGTGACCCTGAGCAAATCATTTGACCTCCTTGTGGCTCAGTCAGTCTGCTGTAGAACAGAATAGAAATGTAGCTGGGACCTCAGTGGAAAGTCAAAAGCTGCATTCTGAACTGAGCATTCTTGGGTCAAGAATAAATTGCATTCAGAACTCTTATTTCTGCAAATGCCATCCACAAAAGAGCCATGAAGCAGTTACTCGTGTGTGATTTGCATCTTAAAGTTCCATGGCAGGAATCTTGCTGAACACTCTCTGCTAAATGCGCAGCTCATTATGGTATGGAACCAGAGCCCATCAAAGTCAATGGAAAGACTTCCATAGGCTTTAGAGCAGGCTTTTGTGCCTCCCTCAAGAGACCAATATGGGGTTTGGACATCTCATGGGGAGGAGGTGGAGGTTAAAAAAGCCCACTAATACATACAGATAACAAGGGATCAAGAGACTCGGGAATGTTTTAAAAAACAAAAACAAACAAGCTTTTGCATCCAGGTTGCCAACCCCTGTTAATGTCTGAAAGCTCTTGGAATCTAAAGGTTATCTGGTGACCTGTATGAATTGCTTCTGGTGGTCTCAGTCCAATCTCGGAAGGTATTGCTGAAACCTGCCAACACCCCTGTTGGCAGGCTTGCTTAGGCTTGGGAATGAGAGGGTAGCTCTGTTTTCTTGAGATGATCCCTGTGGGTCAAGGTCATTGGAAAAGATGGGAATGAATGTGAAAGTTGTAAGGTGGATAAGGAACTGGTTAAAGGGGAGATTACAGCGGGTCGTACTGAAGGGTGAACTGTCAGGCTGGAAGGAGGTTACTAGCGGAGTCCCTCAAGGATCGGTTCTTGGACCGACCTTATTTAATCTTTTTATAACTGACCTTGGCACAAAGAGCGGGAATGTGTTAATAAAGTTTGCGGATGACACGAAGCTGGGGGGAATTGCTAACACGGAGAAGGACCGGGATACTATTCAGGAAGATCTGGACCACCTTGTACACTGGAGTAATAGTAATAGGATGAAATATAATAGTGAAAAGTGCAAGGTCATGCACTTAGGGATTAATAATAAGAATTTTAAATATACGTTGGGGACGCATCAGTTGGAAACGTCAGAGGAGGAGAAGGACCTTGGGGTATTGGTTGATAGCAGGATGACTATGAGCCGCCAATGTGATACGGCTGTTAAAAAAGCAAATGCGGTTTTAGGTTGCATCAGACGAGGTATTTCCAGCAAAGAGAAGGAGGTGTTAGTGCCGTTATATACGGCGCTGGTGAGACCCCACCTGGAATATTGTGTGCAGTTCTGGTGTCCCATGTTTAAGAAGGATGAATTCAAACTGGAACAGGTTCAGAGACGGGCTACTAGGATGATCCGAGGAATGGAAAATCTGCCTTATGAAAGGAGACTCAAAGAGCTTGGCTTGTTTAGCCTGGCCAAAAGAAGGCTCCGGGGGGATATGCTTGCTCTATATAAATATATCAGGGGGATTAACGTTAGGGAGGGAGAGGAATTGTTTAAGTTTAGTACTAATATAGGCACGA
Source organism: Mesoclemmys tuberculata (assembly GCA_007922155.1). Taxonomy (NCBI): domain Eukaryota; kingdom Metazoa; phylum Chordata; order Testudines; family Chelidae; genus Mesoclemmys; species Mesoclemmys tuberculata. The sequence continues at coordinate 108,261,497 of ML675616.1, forward strand.
GGACGAATGGGTACAAACTGGATATTAGGAAATTTAGACTTGAAATTAGACGAAGGTTTTTAACCATTAGGGGAGTGAAGTTCTGGAACAGCCTTCCGAGGGAAGTAGTGGGGGCAAATGACTTATCTGGCTTTAAGACTAAGCTTGATAAGTATATGGAGGGGATGTTATGATGGGATAGTTTAATTTGAGCAATTGATTTGGATTATCGGCAGATAAGTCTGCTCAATGGTCTGTGGGAATGTTGATGGGATGGGAACTGAGTTACTGCAGAGAATTCCTTTTTGGGTGTTGGCTGGTGAGTCTTGCCCACATGCTCGGGGTTTAGCTGATCGCCATATTTGGGGTTGGGAAGGAATTTTCCTCCGGGGCAGATTGGCAGAGGCCCTGGAGGTTTTTCGCCTTCCTCTGCAGCATGGGGCATGGGTCGCTTGCTGATGGATTCCCTGCAGCTTGAGGTCTTCAAATCTCACTTTTGAGGATTTCAATAACTCAGTCATGGGTTCGGGGTTGTTATAAATGTGTATGGGTACAGTTTTGTGGCCTGCCTTGTGCAGGAGGTCAGACTAGATGATCATATTGGTCCCTTCTGATCTATCAGTCTAAGGTCGAGACCTGGGCAAAGCAGGGGGTCTTCATTCTCTAACGATGGGTGGCAGGCAATTGGTCACAAATGTCTGACATCTCAGTAGTGCTACGTGTGGAGGAAGGGTGTGGGTACAGAGTGCTGCTCTTGTTAAAACTTAATTTGAAGGGGGCCAGATCTCATGTAACGGTAGCTATGTGGTCACTGGAACTCTTTCAATCTGTCTTTTATGTTCTTGGGGATAAACCTTTAAGAAACAAGTGTGTTCAGATGGACAAGAGGGTGGTGGTCAAAATCTATTCTACCATTGAATTGATTTTACTTCAGCTAGGTAAAATCTAGGATGCATGCATGCACGCTCCCTTCCTTCAGGACTGCAGGGGCTGCCATTTTCTCACCAGCGCTCACACTTGGCTCTTGTGTTAAACACCAGCTGCTTTGCATACTTTAAGCTAGAGAATCCAATTATCTTCTAGGATTCTTACTTCCCTCACAACCAAGTTTGTGGTATGAGGCTATATCTTGAATATACTTATCTGACAGGAGAAATATCCCAAAATCAGGGGAACTGGTTTTCATCCATCACTGGCTTCAATGGCAGCTGTGCCTGTGTATCTGAGAGGAGACTCCGGACCTTATTTATAGCTTTGTTACCAGCTACAACGTAACTGCCACTGCCTTTATAGCTGGGATGCTCTGGTTTAGCACATCCCATTATAGAGAACAACAAATCTCTGCCTCCTTAAAGATCATAATATCTTTATTCAAGGAAAAGACTCTCCGGGTAAGAGCTGTAAACTGTATTTGGCAGCTGCTTCACGTTCTAAATAAATAGACTAGTCCTTGTTTTTCCATTGTGGCACCATCATCTATGATCCAGTCCTGGTTGCCTTTTAATGCAATAACAAAACTTATCATCATCCAAGAATCGCCATGCAGTGACAAAGGTGGGTCAATGTAATTTTCTCTTTTTCATAGATGGGGGGCAGTGAAGTGATTGTCACAATGTCACGCAGTCAGTAGTAGAGTCGGGAATAGGATTTGTGCCCTGCTCTAACCATTAGGAAATGTCTATGTATCTAGATCCTTATGAGCCAAACTACTGCAGTATCTAATTGTGTAGGCCATTGTAAATTCAATTAATATTTGTTAAAAATATGAAAGACATTTTATTCCTCCCTATCACAATTGATATAACTTGGAATAAGGTTCTAAAATCAAACTCATTGGAAAGAATACCGTGGCTCTGCCAGATAATCTGTTGAATTGAGAGGCTCTGGTTCTGAACTGTTCGTTGAAAGGGAGCCAAAAATGTGCAGAGCGAAGGGGATCTCCTTCTGATAGGTGGTGGTCTGGCATGATGTTTATATAGATAAAGCACCTGGACTGGAATTTTGTTTGAACCAAACCTGAATTAACCTAGGGGTGTGATAGATGCCTCATTACTTGGATGTCTTTCTGACGTTATGGGCTCAATGCAGAAATTACCAGGTGAGGTTCTTTGGCCATTGATATACAGGTCAGACTAGATGATCATAATGTTACCTATTGAATCTATTTTTTTCAGGATTAACATAAGTTTGTTTAGGTTTTGCTTTTGTTTCTCTTTTTCCATTCTCCTGCATTCCTCTACCGCCTGCTTTCAGCTAAGCCCGGAAGCAGAAGTATCATATTAACAGAGAGGCTAGTCTTGTAATTCCAACCCATCCAGAGCCAGGAACCACAGACAATTTTGCAAGACAGTTTGTACTCAGTACGTTTCCATCTCTGTTTTCCTTAGTTTCCTTAGTTGGATTGACTATAACTGCGTAAGGCACGCTGGACCAACTTTTAAAAATATAGTTATTAGACTGAGACCAATAGAGACCATTATAACCGTCGAGTCTGACCCCCTGCATAACGCAGGCCATAGAGCTTCACCTAATAACTTCTGCATCAAGCCCATAGCTTCTGGTTGATAGAGAGCCTATTTTCTAGAAAGACATCCATAAAGAGTCAATCAGCTACTGATACCACCACCCCAACAGTAACACAAACATCAAAATGTAATCAACTCCACCACAAAACCACTATCTGAGTTCCTAATCTCACCATCTTCCAACTTCTTGAGCTAGGGGGAAAGATAGGCCTTGCCTTTAAGATAAGAATCCCACTGTCTGTTTCTTCTTTCCCTCCTTGCAGTATTTCCACACTCATTCATATTTTGTATTTCTATAGCACCTTGCATCTAAGGATCTCAGTCTTTTATAAATATTCATCAATCTACACCCCTGGTCAGAATTACTATTGTCCCTGTCACAGGGTAGCTAGACCCTGGCAAGCAGAGATTATCCAGCTCCCCTGTGTCAGAGCAGTTGTCAGTGAAGCCAATCAAAGGGAATGGTGCCACAGCTGGGGCTATAGAGGCCTGTCAGGGGACGGGAAAAAAGGGAGTTACTGGGACCCGCTGTGCCTGGGACCACAGAGGAGTAGCGCTAACACATGTGGCAGGTACCTGGAGCAAGGGACCAGATGCCCAGGAAGGTTGCCCTAGAACAGCTGTTCTAGTAATGGAGCTGGCTGAATAAGGGCTGGCTGAGAAGGAAGCTGGCTGGGATTGTGAGGCTGCAAGAAGCAGGATCACTGGACACCCCTGGGAAGGGAGGTTCTGAAAACCGAGGACAGGGTGAGCTGAGGGACTTTTATTTTTTGGTCTGTTTGCTTATGTATAGACAACAAACCTATTTAAGGGAGACTGAGTGTGGCCGTGTGTGACTGGAAGCTGGGGAGAAGCCCTGCTGTGTCACATCCGGTGGAGAATGTGAGCAACTTAATCAGCCCCTGGTACTAAGAGGGAGTGAAATGAAAGAGAAAGTTGAATTCGTAATCGTGATTGACCCAGGCCTCATTTGGGTGGCAAAGATGAAAACTGAGGTGGCCCTCCTGTTCGTAATGGGGCAGCAGTAGCCAATAGAGTGGCCACAAGAACAGCAGCACCAGACCAAGTATCTCATCAAGCAGGTGATGAGGATTCTACAGAAACACTAGAAGGCACAACTTGCTGCTCAGCAGAGGTGGCAAGAGGCCCATTTGCAACAACAAAGGTGGTTACAAGAGCAGTTGGGCCAAGCCAACACTCTTGAAAATGAGACCTTGGACCAGCTCGTCCTGTGCCTGGGAAAACTGGGACCATACGAGAGTGGCAAGTGCTGTGGGATGGGGAAAACTTGCCCTGAGTGGTCTGTATAGCTCCATTTCTGATAGGTGAGGCTCCAGACACTTACCAAGCAGTAAGCAATGAACAGGCAAGCTCCTCACTAGTGATGAAAGTGGTCACTCTGGGCCGATTGGGACTGGTTTTAGAAACGTATAGCTTCTGATTTTTGTGTTAAATGGTTTCTGTGAGGGGCTCGCACATGACAGTATCTTGGAGATCAATGGCTATGCCCTGAGGCCAGCTTGATAGATAGTATCCAGGCCCAATTTGTCCTGGAGTCACAGAGAGAGGAAATCATTTGCCTAAAGTCACAGTTCCAGGAATAGAACTCTAACCTGGTGATTCATGTTTCCCTTCCATCCGCCTTGGCCTGACCTCCCCCAAGGCAGAAAGTGTATGACCTGTGGGGGTGTCAAACCTGGATTCCCAAAAGCTTCCCTCTTTCATAATCACAGCCTCTAAATCTGTGCCTTCTGTTGTGCATATGAATATTTTAGAATGTGCATATAAGCACTAGAGTTGTGCATACAAACTGCAATAATTTGTGCAGATCAGGTATACCAAAATCTGATTTGCTTATATTTTTAGAGACACCAAGAAATTGGACCTCTAACAAATTGTAAGTAAAAGTTTAGAAGTCAAATTGAGGCCACATTTAAAAGTTGTCCTTCTTAGGGCATGTTGACTGACTAAGCAAATAGCTATATCAGGGTGAGGGATGGGCCTGAACCAAAACCCAAATCCCAATATCCTCAAATATGAAAATACAAACCACGAACCAAAGGTTGTGGCTTGAGCCCAGCTTAGGTCTGATACTGCTTCCTGAAGATCATTTCAGAGTTCCTCTGAGTTCAGCATCCTGAACTCACTGTAGCTGTAGGTCACTGTAACTTTGCTCAAATTAACAAAATTAAGGGCTACTTGATGCTATAGCACTTAGTAATGTGTCTCTATACATTTTGTAATTGACTGGAATTTTAGAATCCCCCTCTTAGGAGCATTCAGTGTATAGCTATTTAACTAAATTATGCAAAGTTATGATGAAGATCACAGTTTTACGTTCAGGGCTAGATTCACAGAGGATGCTGAGCATTGCCCACTTAGCTCTCAGGTCCCTAGAAAAATCATTGAGATTCACAAAGCCTGAGTTTGGCACCTTGGCAAAGGAATGGAGAGAGCTAGGTGACTTTGGTTCACGAAAGCGATCAGGCCAGGTGGCTCCCTGCCCAAGCTAACCCATGAGAGATGTCAAGGGGAGGGATATGTCCTAAACCCTGCTCCTTTAATGGAAATGTGTGCCTAAATCTGTGCTGCAGGGGGACACCTCCCTTTCTTTGGGATTGTCAGCTGCAAACCCGCTCAGGGAGTTAGGCAATTTTTTTGCAGGGGACAGGACAGACAACCTTCCTCAGTCCCTCATCTCCATGGACGGGGTACTCATCTGGGATGTGGGAGACCCATCAATTCAAATCACACCCACGACCTAAGGAAAGAAGGAATATAAACAGGGGTCTGCCGCCCCTCAGATGAGTATTCTAATCCGTCAGCTATGGGATAGTGACTGAGGTGGAGCTCCCTCACTCTCTCCTGTTGAAACTGTTCCACTGTGACTACATTAAGGCTGGGTCTACACTGATGGCGGCAAATTCGCTGCCATCAGATCGATTGCTATGGACCGCAAAGGTAAGTGTAGACCTGGCCTAAGTGTCCCTGGAACAGGTGAACTCAATCCCGGCTCAACGGGTTGAGCGCTGTAGCCACCAGACTACAGAGTTATTCTCATGCTGTCTTTCTGGCCCAATAACTCTGGAGTGGGGGCTTGTACTGGGGGTTCTTCCACATCCAAGGTGAGTACCCAAACCACTGGGCTACAAGTAATGGGGGAGGTTGTCCTGTGTGAGCTCTCATATGTGGCTTGATCTGGTAAGTGGCCTCTGAAAATGTCTACTGACTCGGGCCTGCTGATGGGCTAGGCAAAGGGATGCCTATCTTCCAGCTTGTGCATTGCTCTGGGGCTAAGGTATCCAGATATCTGGAGGGAGGCAGCAGGGCACATGCTCAGAGTTAGACACATAGGCACCTATGGAACTCAAGCACTGAGTGTGTTTAGGTGCCTACAGGGTTTCGTGGCAGCTGAGGAGGAACCACAAACCCCGCAATGGGGCTTGATACTGGAATATAGAGGCCTAAATATTCTGGGATATAGGTGGCAGTTTGGGGTGGAGTCACAAAAGGACTTAGGAGCCTTAGTTTTGAGTGTTATTGGGAGCTAATACTATGGAGTTCGGGGGCCAGAAGGAAAAAATTGACTGGTAACTTGGGCCCCAATTCTGCAACTGGATCCACCTGGATGAAACTCCTCTCCCCCCCTCTGCAAACAAAATCAATGAGATTCCAGTGGTGCTTCATGTAAGCACAGCGGTTTACTCCCACAGCTCCAATTGCAGCGTCAAGGCCTAGGTTTGGTCTGTTTTTCTTTCCAGTTTGAGTTTCTTCAAACTGTGCTTGTTTAACAGACCTTACTGAGATTTAAAAATCAAGCCAAGTCTGAAAATTGTCGGTACTGTGCTATAACTTGCTGCATGTAGCACTTAAGAAATTCCAGTTTATTATATATGGCATTAACTGACATGTTTTGTAATTTTAAACAGAGGCATTTCAGGGTGCAGATGTAACGTCATTTAGTCATGTCAATGTCAGTGATGTCAATACGTGAAAGCAAGTGGGGGAAGGTATATAACTTTTGCCTATTCTAGGACTTGCTGGAGCTGGGCAGGGTGACTGCAGGATGGACCAGCATGATACAGAAATGGGGTGAGGTAGGCACCCGCTGTGTGTATTAGTTGTTTGAAGCCACTTCGCTTCCTTCCATGGCCTGGTAAGCAGCCTGGCAGGTCACCCCCAGAGCTGCTCTCTGAGAAGGGAGCTAAGGGGAGAGGGAGGGGTTGTGAATCAAGAGGAAGAGTCAGACTTGAAAGACTCAGTTATGGCAGTGGGCCCCGCTGCCGGGGTGAGCAGCCAGACTGGACCCATGAGTGGGTGGGAGCTAAGCCCTAGAGACCTGCGGCAGAAGGTGGGCAGGGAAGAAAGCCTCACTGGGGGGGCAAGCCCTGGCCTAAGCCCAAACCTCCTGCCCTCCCGCCCCCCCCCCCCCCCAGGTTGACCTGGTGGCTGGGTGGGAGCAGGGTTGACCTGGTGGCCGGTGGTCCCTGCTCAAACCATGAGGTACCACTCTTGCTCCTGGAGCCAGGCAAGAACTCGGGCATCTCAGCTCCCACCCCTCCGTTCTAACCACTAGTCTTCACTTGTCACCCAGTGCCTGGAGAGAAAGGAGAGAACCTAGGCATCCAGACTCCCGCCCTCCTCACTCTAACCATTAGGCACTACACCTCTCCCAGAGCCAGGCGAGTACCTAGGTGTCCGGGTTCCTAGCCCCCACATTCTAACCATTAGCCCTTGGGCAGACTGGGGGCGGGGCCTCGGAGGGGCAGGGTAGGGCACCCACCAGCTAAACCAAAAGTCAGCACCTTTGTATTGCAAAGCACAAGGACGCGGAAGGTCTGTTGTAAGGACTGTGATCCTAGGACTCTGCTCCTTTCTTGAATTTAGAGTGCAGGTTCTCTCAACTGCAGCAACAGACTAGGACTTGCCGCGGGCTGTGCAAATTACAGACTGGCATTGCAAGGACTCGGGATGTTTGAAGGAAGCTGGGGGACTATCATGTGTTTCCCAGACTTTAAGGGGCCTACATGCCTTACAGAAGGCTTCGAAACCCTTCCACAGAGCCTGCGAAGGGTAAAACACTCTTGGGGCTCTTCTCCAGGAGGAATTTATGTACATGCTCATAATTTTTTTGCATTTGAATTATGATAGTAACAAGTACAAAACCTGCAGGGAAGAAGTGTTGTGAAGATTGACAATAATTCTAAGAGACAGTTGTTCAAGGGTTATTAATAGTTGTGTATTCATACACAGATTTAGTAAACATTTTCCTTGAGATATTATTTGCTCTCCTATCAGACTCTAAATCTGTATTATATATGTCCTGAAAAGACTTCACTCTGGTCTGTACAACAGCCAAAAGAGGAGAAAAAGGAAGGGGAAAGGAATACTATACCTGATATTAGCATCTTGTCTTCTGCAAACTTGTTGCTACAATTCTTTTGAGAGTATCGCAAGGGTGTGGATAAAGGTGATCCAGTTGATAGTGTACATGGATTTTCACAAAGGCTTTTACAAGGTCCCATGCCAAAGGCCCTTAAGCAAAGTAAGCAGTCATGAGATAAGAGGGAAGGCCCTCTCATGGGTCACACACTGGTTAACAGATAGGAAATAAAGGGTAGGAATAAATGGTCAGTTTTCACTGTGGAGAGAGGTAAATAGCAGGGTCCCCCAAAGATCTGTACTGGAACTGTTCAGCATATTTATAAAAGATCTGGAAAAGCAGGTAAAGTGGCAAAATTCACAGATTAACAAAATTATTCAAGGTAGTTAAGTCCAAAGCTGACTGTGAAGAGTTAGAAGGGATCACATAAAACTGAGTGTCAGGCAAAATTTAAAAAAGGCAGCTGAAATTCAAAGTAAGGCACATTGAAAAATATAATTAGCTGTTGCCACTCAAGAAAGAGATCTTGGCGTTATCGTGGATAGCTCGATGTACAACACCTGTCAAAAAAGCTAAAAAAATGTTGGGAACCATTAGAAGAGGGATAGATAATAAGACAGAAAGTAAGATAAGACAGAAAATATCCTGATACTGCTATATAAATCCATGGGACACCCATATGTTGAATGCCGTGTGCAGTTCTGGTCACCCCATCTAAAAAAAATAGTTCTTTTGGAACCGGAAAAAGCACAGAAAAGGGCAACAAAAATGACCAGGTGTATGGTACAGCTTCCATACGAGGAGGGATTAAAAAGACTGGGACTGGTTAGTTTAGAATAGATGTCAATGGCCTATTAAATCATAAATGATGTGGAGAAAGTGAATAAGGAAGTGTTATTTGCCCCTTCCCATAACAAGAACCAGGAGTCACCTGATTGAAATGAATAGGCAGCAAGTTTAAAACCATAAGGAAATACTATTTTGCACAATGCATAGTCACTCTGTGGAACTTGTTGTCAGGGGATGTTGTGAAAGCCAAAAGTATAACTGGGTTCAAAAAAGAATCAGGTATGTCCATCAATGGCTATTAACCAAGATGGTCAGGGATGTAACCCCTTGCTTTGGGTGTCCCTAAACCTCTGACTACCAGAAGCTGGGACTGGATGACAGGAGACGGATTGCACTGTTCTGTTCATTCCATCTGAAGCATCTGGCACTGGCCACTGTTGGAAGACAGGATACTGGGCTAGATGGACCATTGGTCTGACCCACTATGGCCATTATTATGTTCTTCTAAGCAAGCTGGTGAGTGTTCTACCTTAATTCTGCCATTCTCGACTGAGAAATCCAGGGCAAATAATCTGTGTTGTGTTCCATACATTCTGAGGAGGTTGCTTTCCCAACCTTAAAAGAGAGAGTATTCTTTTGTATAAAGAGAAAGGTAACAGTTGGCTGTTTGTAGCAACTAAGAAACTTTGAAATTGCAAAGTTATAAAGGCAATTTGTTTTGTGCCTTGTAACTTTCTGCTTGAAGCCAGAAAAGTACAGCATACAGATAGAATAGGTGAGTATGAAGTGATGATAGCAGTACACTTCTAATGTAAAATTCCTTGAGCTTGAATTTATTTAGTTCCTTCATGAAATCTACTGAAATAGGTATGAGCAAGTATACAGAATGATCAGTCTGTGACCCTATGAAATAGGAATCATATGGTCAGTTGTTCTTATGGGCATTCTGGGGGAAAGAAAAAAGGTTAGATTTTTAGGTCTGCTGTTTCCTTTATTGAAAAATAAAATGGGTTGCAGTCTCTAGAGGACAGACGTGCTGTTCCAAAGATGATGTCCCATCCTTTGTCAAAGCAACAATAGCTATAGAAGACAAGGAGCCTAACTCTTCCTTAAACTACACCTGGGCAAATACACTAACTTCTTTAGTGCAACTGAAGTTGAGGAACTAATCTGCCCATTGTTTCTTACCCTTAGACGTTTAAATACACCTCCTATCTGTGATTGCTGTTTCATGCATCTGACAAAGTGGGTTGCAGCCCACAAAAGCTGATGCCTGCAGAAGTTGGTTAGTCTTTAAAGTGCTACAGGACTCTTGTTGTTTTTATCTGCCCAGAGTTGCAAAATGGAGATCTTTCTCAGAAATAGAAACAAAGTTAATCTCCTAAACCTATATCATCTGTATAATTTTTTTTCCTAGAAGCGTTGAGTACCTAATGCCTCCTGTAGGGGTTTAGCCTAAAATTAGGCTCCTAATTTTTTTTTTAATCTTGGCCTAGAAGATTACAGCCTTAATTTGGGGCAAAGCAGTTACTTTTAGGACTTCACTTATGAAAAAGCCCTCTAAAAACAGAATATCCTATAGAATTTTTAAACCACCCTTTAGACTATAATAGAGTTCAACACTGCTAAAGAATTCTACAGGATATTTTTAAAATTATAGAGACCATTCTATTGTCACTTTTCTGAGAGTGACTTTCTAAAACTGCCTGAAGCAAAACTGGTATTTCCCTCACCATGCTCCAGTACATCACCTCTCAACGCTTGACCACAGCTTCCATGTTCCTCCAGTTCCTCCAGCTTGCAAAGGCAACTTCTTTGGCTGTTTTTCTGGTCCACTTCCTTGGAGGGGGAGGAACAATCTACTACTTTCTCAACGTTTCTTCAAGCACTGGTGCATAAAGCATCTTAAACTAAAGAATCGCCTGTGTATATGTGTGTCCATCCTTTAGGTAGGTCACATTAGATTACTTCCACAAATTATTACTCTGAAGGGACCTTAAGACCAACTCATGTGCTCTTATTTGATGGATGGATCTCCCCAGTAGAAGTCTAGGGCAAGAACAAGAGCTGTCTGACCATGACTCTTCCTAAGAATAACTAGGTATTTCAGTTTGCAACTGATGGAAATACAATCTATCTTCTAAAAACTTCAGTTGTTTTTCAGTGCTAATGAAAGGTATCGTATCAGATTGATAACCCTGGTGATGTGTTTTACACACCTGATCCTGTGAGATGCTGAGCATCTTCAGTTCCTATTGACCTCAATAAGTGTTGTGAAGGTGCTCAAGAAAAGTATAGTACAGATACGGCAGTGAAAGCTTGTGCCTTATGCTTTGGAAAGAACCACTGCTAGAAATGCATGTCAGTTTCATGCGCCATTCAATCCCTGGCCTGTGTTGAGATTCCCAGCAAAAGTACCAATGTATGTCAAACATGACTTTTGGTATATGTGTGTGGATCTGGGACTTGATCCAGCAGAGCCTTTTAAGATGTACTTAAAATTGAGCATGTAATCACGTTGGGCTGGATTTGCAAATGTACTTAGGTGCCTAAAGAGGCTGAAAAGTGCCTCTTTTTCAAAATCACCTAAGTAGGTTAAGCATTCAATGGGAGTTAGATGCCTATCTGCAACTTTAGGCACCTAAATCTGGCCCTTTGACTCTAATGGGAAGAAGTATGTATTTAAGTACACATTTAATTGCTTTGCTCGGTTTGGGCCTTACCCCTGAAGAATTAGGTTGAAGCCACCGAATCTGTGACATAGAAGAAACATATTTTTCATACAGAACATTTATCGTAATGGCCCAGTCACTCATGCAAAGCAAACACCCCGGCTCTTCTTAGAAGATTTTAATTCTGCAACACATGGCTCTGCAATGGAATATACAGAGACAAACATGTATAAAATGACAACTTTTAATAAAAACGTTAGTCAGCAGCAATAGACATACTTATATAGCTTTTAATTGTCAAATAGTTTAGTTATTCCCTCTAAGGCATTGAAAGTTCATAGATGTTTATATTTTCAATCATTTTGTATAAATATGTGTGTTATACTTGCATAGAAATAGGACATCTCAGCTTCATTAAACAAAGATATACATATAAAAGTGATTTTCCATCCCCCCCCCCATTATCTTCCATGAACCCATCAATGGGGATTATTTTAGAACCCTTAAAGGCTTGGAGCCTGGTCCTGCAGCTGTTAATCATGTAAGTGTTCCCTGTTGAAGTTAATGGGAGTACTTATCCGTGTAAGGATGCCTCATGTGAGTAAGGGCTGCAGGACTGGGACCTGACCTTCCAGCAGAATCAGCAAGCACGTCAAACACAAGTGGAATATATTTATAATCTGTGCAAGTAGCATTTTCTACTTTTATTGATTAAGGAGATCTGTCTCCGAAGCAATAAACATCAGAAAGGCACTGTGGCAAACATCAGCTGGTATCTATTACAACTTTTTTCTTGACGTTTTAGATCTCAGCCAAACAGCAATGCTGTAATAGATGAGTTCTTGTGAGGAAGGGGAATGTTACTGGGGATGGAGGGTAGAGAAAGTGTTTGCAGCTTGGAATTGCAATCAGGAATTTAGTGCACAAATAAGTCTGTTCTCAAGTTTTCCAGCTCATACAGCAAAAACTTCCCTTCTTGTGCAGTCACTTGGTTGGTTTTCTAACTGTGAACAAATGCCAGCTACTTCCAGTATTATCCCACTCCTCCCCCACCACCCATAACCATCATAAACATATTTTAGTTCCAATAAATGCTACATACGCTCATCAGCAGTGTAAGAGGGAACTGGTACTGAAATGGAGTTGGCTACTTTATACAGTCTGTCAGATCTAAAGTGAATTAAAAACGATAGGGCTGGAGTCTCTAATTTACAATCATAACCCCACTGATTTAAGGGAAAGCGAGAGGAGGAAAATCTGGCCTTTATCTAAATTTCGGCTTCCACCCCTGATGTAGCTGAAATGATATAAACTCCCTTAAGGTATGATAGAGTGCGGTGGCACCACTGCAGTGCTTCAGTGTAGCTGTTGCCTGTGCTGATGGGAGGGTTTCTCCTCTTGGCATAGATAATTTACTGCTCCGAAAGGTGGTAGCTTTGTCAACGGAAGAATTCTTCCGTTGTTGCTCAAGGGTGTGGATTTTTCACACCCTGGCTGAAGTAGTTAAACTGACCTAATTTTCTAGTGTAAACCAGGCCCCTGTACAAATTGAATCCAGTAGTGTGAACCACAAATGACCCTGGTACATTTTATCTTGGTTTCAAGCAAGTCAAGGTCTCTAGCACGTTGATTGTACAAGCAAAGCTAGGGGTTCATTAGTTTAATTAGTGAGGCCCAAGTTATACTCTTCCAGATTTCAAAACTCCCAGCAGGGAAAAGAGGCTCCCGTCATGGAGGCTTCTGTTGCACTGTCCTCTCAGGGTGAGGTGTTTGTGGCCTTATGGACTGATCAAAAGGTGTAAACTCCTAACTGCAGAGTCTGAGGATCAATAGAGAAAGTAAACTTCACCCCCATAAATCCTGGTCATTCATGTAGATCCTGGCTCCCAATGGAATACACTATGTGTAACACATACATGGGTGCTACTGTACACAGGCTAGGCCCAAAGTTGGGATGTGCATTTCTGACAGGGAAATGCACAACTTGATCTTGAAAGTGTTTTAGTGCCTCTCACAATTAAGCCCATATAAGGACCCGTACAGTGTCAAAGTGCTGAAGACCTATACAGAGCTCCCTTTTTGTAAATCAGGCCCTACTTAGACTCTCCCTTTATCCCATGTGAAAGACAAGGCTTCCAGGACCAGCCACACAGAGGTGTGTGTGCGGGATGAGGGTTAATCAGAGGAGAGAGAAATCCCATGTTTTGTTGTTCTTCCAGTCCTGCCAGGTCTCACCTGATTGGCTTTTATTAAAAGACAACAGTAACATTACCCATTTTTTGGATAAATATTGGAGCTAGTAAAAATTAATAAACTATTTTGACAAAGCTTTTTAATGAAATCTTCTGGAAAAATCTTTCTGCTTTAAGAAACAGATTTGTTGGAAATGATGAACTTTTTTGGCTATTCAGTGACTGAATACCTTAAGTCTTTTGACAAATTCATTTTTGTTGAATTTTCCTTTTCCCAAATTTTTCATGGGCGAGGGCATAGGTGCTGGAACTAGAGGTGCGGGGGCTGCTACTGCACCCCCTGCCTTGAAGTGGTTTCTATTACATAGAGGGTTTACAGTTTGGTTCAATAGCTCTCAGCATTCCCACTATAAAAACTGTTCCTGGGGAGGGGGAAATGATTTCCCAAACAGCTCTAATGAACACCTCTTTAAATCCCTTATTGATACCTGATAAATACCCTGCTTTTAAACTAAAAGGGAGGCTTTTCAAAGGCACAAAGGGCAGTTAGGTACCTAAATTCCTTTGACAATCAGTAGGAACTGGGGACACGCTCCCATTTGTGACTTGAAAACCTTCTCCTGAGGCTAAAAATCTCTCGAGGTTTAACAAACCCTTTCTTTTCAAACAGTTAGAATAATATAGTTGAAAAGTGCAAACATATGCTTGGACACTACAGTCCTGACTTGGGAGCCCAGTCCAACAAGGTCGTCTTCCACTGAAGTCAATGGGAATTCCATGCGTGAGGGGCAAGCAGGAGCAGATCATTAATCCAGACAATATTCCCACTGAAACGAGGACGGAGTAAAGACAGCAGGATATGGCCCTTATTCACTTATGTCAAACAATGTCTACAGCGTGTTTATGGAAGGTAATGACACCATTACAATTCCTCCTAGATAGTCATTTTTTTAAACTTTTTACCAAAAAAGTCATCTCAATACAAATTTTAAAGTACATTTTTTTTTCCCTAAATGCCTTTTAGAGCTTGAATTTGAAACCTGATTTAACATCATAATATGTGAAATCTCCACTTGAAGCTACATGAATAGAGAATGTCTGACTCCGGGAGAAAAATCACTTCCAGTTATGTTGTCAGTGTTCTGTGCATTAATTCCAAGTTCGGACAGCTGTATATCCATTGTGCTCCATGTCATAAATAAGAAATCGCATGGTGGTAGTTAACATTAAAAAGCACTAATGTTTCTCTTTGCTGCTTTTTTTAGTCTTTTGAGTGTAGGCTTTTTTGCCTTCAACAGAAGTTAACTTGCAGTGATGTTATAGCTGCTCCTGCTGATGTATTTATGGTAATTTTTTTTTTAAAGTGGTAAATGCAAGCAAATATAACAAATGTTGCTATTTTGGTAAATAAAACAAAAAATAACTTCTCTTGATTCTGAAGAAGGCTGTTGCATTTGTGATGTTAAACTATTTCTTCTCCCCCACACTTTGCTTAGTCCATTACTTTGGGAAGAAAACTTAAAATCACTTTAAGAACACAGCCAAATACTGCCCTGACTTGCAATTTGTACAGTCCCATTGAAGCCAATTGAGTTGCAGAGAGTGTAAACCCAGCAGAGTTTAGCTGGTAGAATGAATACAGAAGAACTCCCTTGTATTTCTTGCATTCTAGGTTGTGGTCCCTTTCGCCCATGAAAAACAGTCACAAATTGTTCTCCAAGCTAAACCACTTAACATCTTGGCACTTGGTTGTTTTTAACTTTGTAACAATGGGCACTGTTCACTCCTCTGGATCTCAGCTTTTTATTCTGCAGTCAAGCAGGAATACTGACGAAAGGCTAGTCACGTCTTCTCCCCATGGTATCAGTGTGGTGGCATGTGGTGATTCACATGGGGTGTGTTCGATCCAAGAAAGCCCAGCCTCTGCTTATTTTTTCTCTGTTCTGTCATCTTAGGTGGAAATGGAGAGAGAGAGAGGAGATTTTTTTTATTATTATTATTTAGCAGCAGCACATGCAATTACAGTGCAACAGCATTAGAAATGCCTTTTTGAAAGGTACATATAAGCAAAATAACTGCAATTTTTTTCATCATTTAAAAACTGAGTACAGGATTCCTTTGAAGTATGAGATTTGTCTCATGCAAAGCATGGACTCGTGTGTAGGCTGTAACTTCAGAGTTAAACTAAAACAATTTCATCTAGTCTGCAGCTATTTCCTATATACAGCTCAACTTTTTTTTTTTTTTTTTGCACGCGCAGGCATATTATCTAGTAACTGGATTCCGCCCCCATCCTGTTAGGATTTCAAAATTGAATTTCTTGTTTACCTCTTCTTGAATTGTGTTAATGGAATAAAAACTTTCTGGGACCATATCTGCACCTGCTCTAAGCTTTATTGAGTCAGGAATAAAACTTTACTGAGACAAGTCTCTTAAACAAAGGTCTCCTGACCATGACCCAAGACAGAATATAGTTCTCGAAGAATGTGTTCATGTCAGTTTTCTCTCCAGTTCAGAAACACTTACCTGTTCCTTGAGCTCAGCTAGCTGACTGGACAGCTGTTTTACAAGACTCATGGTTGACTCCAACTTCTCTTGCAGGTTTCTAATTTCATTTTGCTCATTGTCCCCTTCATTGCTAACCAGGGACATGGCTCGCATTCGAGGGAACCAATCCAAATTCTTCTCCTACATGTGAATATATTTTAAAAAATGTTAATCTGGGTTTATATAATGCTATTAGCCTGAAGTTTTAGAAAGAGAATCATGTGGGTTTCTACCACCTATGACGCACAATGAAAGATTAAGAAACATTCAAAACAGGAAATTATAATATTTTACATTATTAAATGTTTTCTGTCTACAAAGAAAACAGCTAGGGCAAAATCTTGGCCCCAGTGAGGTCAATGATTAGACACCACTGATTTAAACAAGGCCAGATTTTTTTCACCACGAGAGAGAAACAGATATGGTCATATTATCCTTGGAATCCAGCCTTTACATGTATTCTCACAGTCTAGAAACATAGACACAGTAGAAATAGTATGAGTGGGTTGTGCAAGATGGGGGGGGGGTGAGTAGCACAAAGGACCATTTCCAGCATGGGTTTGGGATGGCTGCATTGTTCTGGAGTATGCATACATGACATAATGGATAAGTGGGGGGCAGCGGGGCATACTGCCCTGTCCCACATGGATGATCTGGGGAGTGGAAAGAGGCGCCAGGGAGTCATGCAACTCAAAGGCAGGATTACAATCTAGTGTTCCTTAACGCATGGGCGGTGGGTATAATAGGCCAGAGGGAGGCTAAACCTACTTCCCTAGACACTTGAGGATGGCTTACTCCGAAGCCTAAACCAACACAAGGCACTCTGGAGCCTAGAATTGTCCTGCTTCTATTGATGGGTTTTGCTCTTTGAAGAATGTGCAGGTGAAGGGCAATGTAGCCGTAAACTCTACCAATCTACTTTTATTTTGGTTGTACCATGAGAATCGAAAAGGAAACATGAAACCCTTGGGGGAGGGAGAAGGGTTTCTCTACTTAATCTGAGGTTTCTCATAAATTTCTTTCTAGCTGTCCCTGGTCCTGTCACACTAAAACTACATAATGCAAATGGAATAAGATTGTGCAGCTTCATTACATTTTGCAGTATGTAGCTGTCAGCCATGTATGCTTGTGAGATGTCTTTGTAAGCACAGAGCTCTCATGATGACAGTTTATTGTGCACATGCGCAATTCACTTTCCTGTGGGTGATAACTCATTCAGATCAAAATCTGTTTTTGAGCTTTAATTGAACACACACATTTCATGGTATATACTTAGGATTACAAGATTAACATTATTTTTCTATGAATATTCTAGTATTCACTATGGCCACAATCTAGCAAAGAATTTCAGCATATGCTTAACTGAAAGACGTGTAGTTTTACACATCAGCTTGATTTTAAATACAAGTACATTGCTGGATTGGTGCCTATCATCTGTCAGTGAAGTTGTCTGATGGAATAGTGCAGAACCACATTCAAAAGTGGGGCTGCAGACACCACTGAAGCTACTTCCTTTTGCATTTGACTATTCCTGGAAAATGGTAGCATTTCTACCTAGTAGTGTGTGTCTCACTTGAAGCATCTGAAATTACCAAACACAATCCTGCATTATCATAGAAGGCAGCAAATGGATGTACCTGCTCCTTTGGGCAAAGGCTGAGCATCAAGTTAACCTTTCTTGATCAACGCTGGCAGGATGGGAGTAATTTCAGAGCTGTTGCTCTTGTACTGCTGAGCATTGATGTCAGTGTTGTGAAATACCCATTGTTTTTTTATTCCCTGCATCTGCAAAACACAATGCATTGTTCTCTGTGTGTGTGTGTGTGTGTGTGTGTGTGTGTGTGTGTGTGTGTGTGTGTGTGTGTGTGTGTGCGCGCGCGCGCGCGCACGTTGAATGGCTATTGGTTTTACTTAAGAGCAGTTTTTTTTCATGGTTTTTAACCTATATAGTGGCAAGTATATAATATGTATTTGAAAGAATTTTTGCTGCTGGAAACATTTAGGGTCTAATTTCAGTCTGCCTGTTCTATGCCACCTACTTCCTCCATCTTCTGCAGAAAGGGCTAGTTTTTTTGTGGTGGGGAGGGGTAAATGGGACAGGCTTAGGTGAGGCTGGAGCACACGGCACTCTGCACTAGCTGAAGATTGAGCAGTGGTCCCTATGGGACCTTTACTGCTGGCATAAATTAGAGCAGCTCCAAACCACGCGGTGGGCCACTTTATAAATACAGTATATACTTTGGATAGGCTGAATCTCATAACACATGATTATTTAATTCCCTTGCTGAATTGTTTACTTCCGTTGGTTGGTATTAACTCACTTTCTTGGTGCACTGTGACTTGGTGCACTGTGACTGTGTGAAAAGGTGGTGCAGAGCATGGAAGCTGCCCTATTCTGTGATGCTTTAGCACTCCATGCTGACAGCGTTCGCTACTGGAGACTAAATATTGGATCACAAGACTCTAGACGATTTCAAAATGCAAACTGGCGAGGTTTCCTTGCGGAAAAGATTTAAAGTGAAATTTCTACACAATTGCTGGAAGGCTGACTGCTTATCTACACTAGTTATTGTTACCCTGAGATGATTGCTTGCCACCTAAGGTGAGGTAGTTTAACTTTTCTTGTAAAGGGTAGGCTGGATGCTACTCAACATTTCCTCTGGGCTATAAATGTCTCTGGAGCTCAGCCTAGTGTTTGCCTTGACTAGCTAACACATGTTAAAGCTACAGCTTGCCCTACCTGCGTTAGAAGTGAAATCTAATAGACTCGAATGGGGGCAGGATTTCATTCTAGGACTCTAAAAGTGGTATCTATCATGCTTTAGCTATCACTTATTTAACCCCTCCCTCCCAATCCTTTTCCCTTCTATGGACAAGTTCTATAGGTTATATTTACATAGACGTTTACCTCAATTCAACTGATTATCAATTAACTTGAGGTAGTGTGGACACTCTGCAAACATTTGTTCCAGGCTACATATGTTCATGCTTTTAGCCTTAGGGCTCAGCCTATGATTGGCAACAAATTAACTTGAGAGAAAATCTAGTGTAGACAAACTCAGAGTAAAATATATGGCCGGAAAGTCTTAACCAAATGTATCTGGTAGGGCAGCAGAGGAAAAACTTAAGCATTTAAACACTCTTTTTTTTAAACAGGGCTGAATTCAGGCCAGGTTTCTGCCAATGTTATCACTTGCATTGTGCTAGCAGCTAGGAGATCCAATCATGGTTTTGTAGAAATAGAACAAAATTCTGGGGCAGAATGTCAGCCAGGCAAGAAGGCGGCTGGGGCAGAAAATAGCTGCAGTCTCTACCCCATCAGTTGTTAGGCTCAGATGGGGAAAAAAAAAAAAAAAGCAGATGGTGCTATCCAAAGAGACCATGCACAAGCAGGACAGGCGCTTGACATGATGACTCAGTACATCTTCAAACAACACCCCCTCCTCCCCTCCTCACCCCCCTGCTGCCCTATTGTGGTGAATTGCAGATTTTGACTGCAGACCCATGGGGCTTGGTAGCGATTAGAGGCCTCGCTACTTGCTTTGCTTGAGAAGGCTCAAGCCCTTTCCCTTAGAGGAAGAAGTTCTGCATATCTGCTCTGAAAACTTTTTATAAATTTTTCCCCCTCCCATGGGAAAGGTAGAGCTGGGACCTTGGCCCTCGCTTGCGAAAGACTTCATAAGAGAAAAGATGACAGCAATTTAACACAGCATAGAAACTCTGGTCAAAGTCTGTGTCAAGCCATCCCTGTCCTATCTGTGCAGCCAACTGGCTTCAACAGAGCTCTCATGCTCAGCTGAATCCATGCCTCCTGAGTAACTGGCAGGAGATATCTCTGGTTTAGTGGGCTAGAGAGGAGATTGATCAACTACAACCAGCAGGAAAGAGTGGGCTGAATTTTTAAAAACTAGAGAACTGTGAGAGAAAATAGGCCAGTGCAAAGGATGATGAGGGGAGAGGGACAAATAGAATGAAGCTAGTTTAATGGATGTTTTTTGACTGCCTTAACCACAAGCTTGGAGTGCTATGTCAGTCACATGATAAGCCTTTTATTGAACTACTGTGCCTGGGAAGCAGGTGGCATGATTCTTAGGTTTTCTAAGACCATCAACCCGAGTTAAAGTAAAAATCTGAGACCCTCCCCATCCCTCTAGCTAGAGAGAGAACGTGGTCATAGCCTATTTGTGGATTCTGCACCCTTGGGTTATGCCCACAGTCTAGTGGTTAGAGCACTAGACTGGGAAAAACCAGATCTAAGGTTCTAATGCTTGTGCTTCCAGTGTCCTGAACAGGTCATGTATCCTGAGAACCATTTTACAAAGGGTTTAATTATTTGACTCAGAGGGCTACTGTGAAATAAAGCATTTTGAGAGCCTCAAACAAAGGTGGTTACATAAGTGCAAAGGTCAGTCAGGCGAGATATTTCCAGCTTGATAAGATTATGGAGGGGATGGTATGAGAGGACGGCCTACAAGGGCATGTGGCCCATCTACAACTGCTAGTAGCCAATATCTCCAATGGCCAGTGATGGGACACTAGATAGGGAGGGCTCTGATTTGCTACACAGAATTCTTTCCCAGGTGTCTGCCTGGTGAGACCTTCTCAGAGTCTAACTAATGAGTTGGAAGGAATTTTCCCACAGGTCAGATTAGCAGAGACCCTGGATGTTTATCACCTTCCTCTGCAGCATGGGGCATGGGTCACTTGCAAGTTTAAACTAGTGTAAATGGTGGATTCTCTGTAACTTGAAGTCTTTTAAAGTAAGATTTGAGGAGTTAAACACTCAACCTCTGGCTGAGTTACTGATTACAGGGGTGGGTGGGGGAGGTTCTGTGGCCTGCAATGTGCAGGAGGTCAGACCAGATGATGATGATGATCCGTTCTGATCTTACAGTCAGAGTCTAAAAAGACTTGTGTAATAGAACTTAATGTTTGCTACATACAGGTCAGATACGCCGCACTGCTGTGCTAGAAGTATTTCACTGTTTAGAGACATGCTAATTAGTCATTACTGAAAGGGCACTATGCTGCTGTATGGCCAAAGCTTCTTCCAGCTTTAGATACACACTGCTTTTCTGCCTCTAACATTATACAGTCATAAACAACCCTCCAGTTCTGCACTCAGTGAAATCTTGGCCCCACTGAAGTCAACGGGGTCAGGATTTCACCCTCGTTCTGTATTGATGATCAGAACCATAATTAGGAAATACAGCCTGGCAACAAGCCATCCTTTATCTTTCAGCATGAACACAAATACATTTCAGGCTGTACTGATTTCAGTTAAACAAGGGGTAGTCAATAGGCAAGGTGCAGGCCTAATCCGCACTGCCAGATCTTTTTGAACTAACCCTGAAATATTTTTATTTACTAATTATTTTTATTTTCCCTGGAGTATGCACCTTGACTATACCTTGACCAAGACATTTGGACCTTGACAAATATGGACTATTAGTTAGTTATGAGTTAGACTATGATGTATGACTGAAGCATAGATCTGCAAGTCACTTTCACACCTAGATCTGTTGCCCTTATAGTATACTGTTCTGCTCAAATTCCCAGTTCAAGCCTCTTCTTAAAGGCAAGATCTTGTCCTAAAATCTTTAGCTATAGAGCTCTTACAACTACTGTAGAAAAAGGGAGTATAAATCTTTAAACTGTCTTGTGCATTAGATGAGTGATTTAACCATTTTTGTGATTTAATCATAATCAATAATAATTTGGCTCAGTACATGATTCAGCTAATCCACTATTTGATAAACATTTACCCTAAACTACAATCATAGTAACTTTCTGCAAATCCTGTTTGACACTTTAATGTTAAGATTGTATTTGATAAGCAATCTGCCTCATGTAATATAGGGGAAAAGAATTACGAATTGTTAAGCATCTATATGCATTGAGAATGATAACTCAAGGAAAATAAATCTCAGCAACTACAGATACATCTTTATAAAGTCAGAACACTAATATGTCTGGAGTTATCAATGTGCTTATCCATTCCATAACTTCACAGCTTTGGTGGGGAGGAGAGAGAAAAAAAAATATATATTTTTGCTACCCAAGGAGGTTGCAATCGAAACATGGAATTGCAGTATGCTTTAGTAACTTGGTTTGATTTGATATGTTTTGTGGGCTATAGTAGAGTCTAGGCCTAATTCCAAAATCCCAAATGCACAGTATGATTAATATCCAGGCATTTGTGTGGTGTTGGGTGGTTATTTTGTGCATGTATGTGTGGCAGAAAAAGGGTGGGGTTTTTTTTTTTTTTGTTTTTTTAAATGAGCAATAGCAAACGTACAACAGCCAAGATTTTCAAAAGGGATTTTTGGATGCCTCTGTTTTTGGTCCAATTTTACACCCTAACAGGCTTAGATTTTCGAAGGGAAGGTGCCCAGCAATTTCTGAAAATCAGGCACCTTTAAGGTTGGGCCACCCAAAAATGGAGGCAGCCAAAATCACTTTTGACAGGCTTGGCCATTGTGTGTAGTATGAATCATACTCAATACAATTCATACAATGGTGGGAGGTGAATACCGTATTCAAGTTAGAACTTCTTTCTGTCTACTCCCCTCTGCACATTAACTGCTCCAGCTACCATGCTTTGTAGTTTGCACTACTCCGGTAAGTCTGTTCTTACTGATCTTGGCATATTTAGTACTGGCTTCATTTCTGACTGCCCTCATTCACAGCTATGGGCCAAGTCATTCTTGCTGCCACCATGAGTGGAGGGCAAGAAGTCACTAGCTCTGCATGGGGCTGTGGAAGAAGAGGGTACACCCTCCCCTTGGAAGCATTGTTCACACTACATCTTGACCCCATGGAAACACCTCTATAGGTGCTACACAAAGTTCAGGATCTGCAGGTTGGGAGAGAATGAGATGGGGATATGTCAGGAGATTAGCCATGCCCAACAGAAAGCATTGTTCCCTCTTCAATTCTAAGGGGACTGCCTGCCTGGTTTAGGGGATGTCTACACTGCATGCTCCTTATGGTAGTTTGTAGAGTACATACACTGTATGCCCCCTAGCACAGGTATAAATAGCAACATAGACAATGAGGCACTGCTTAGGCAAGTAAAGACATGCCTGAACCTGTGTGGTACGTACCCTACATGGCTCTCTACATGCCTAAGCTGTGCCTCTCGAGTCTACTGCTAAGGAGAGCAGGTTATCGTGGCCTGCTGACTCCCCACTGCTGGAGCCTCTCCTACCGCAGGGAGCAGCCAGACCCTTTCCCGGCAGCAAGGAAAGACTCTGGTGGGGAGGCTGTGGGGAAAGGCTCCCGCAGCCTTTCACCACTTAGCATCATGGGGACACAGCCTGCTTTTCATTGCAGCATGGAACTAGGCATACTCTAGGTGCCACTGCCAGTGGTGTGCAATCTAGACATACTTAAGAGCTCTGACACCAGACCTCTCACTACCATCCTCAAGATGGGGGTCCAGGACAGCACTAGTGGTAGAATCCATGGCAGAGTGGCTTTGGCTGAGCTCTGCTGCCATGGAGGCTGGGAGGAAGTGCAGCAGCACAAAGCCTCTGTGAAAATGGATATTGCTGCCCAAATAGAACACTCTGGAGGAAACTTTAGTGCAAATTTATGGGATTTCTTCTCCCTCTGCATTGGATTGAACCTCACAGGGGAGACTGGGGCTCTGTGTTGCAGTATTTTTAGTTAAACAACAGGGACAGGTCATGGGCAATAAACAAAAATTCACAGAAGCTGTGCCCTGTCCCTGACTTTTTTTTACTAAAAATATCCTGGGGGAGGGAGGG
>ML675616.1:108285365-108377901 GCA_007922155.1 Mesoclemmys tuberculata
CCTTCCTTGTGCATTATGAATACAATCTGCTTTCCCCTCCTCCCCCACCCTATCTGTCCTTCTCTTCTCATGATACTAAACTGCAAATTCTATGATCCAGAGCCTACCTTAATGACACCTAGTCCTTTGACAGGGCCACTGTAATGATGATGGTCACAACCATATGAGGCAGTAGCTTTCCTTAATCTATCCTCTCCCTCTCTGTGCAAAAATGTCACCATTAATTATGCACCACTTTGCACTGAGGAGGATGGGGTATTTCAGAGTCCTCTACTCCTTGCATCTGAGGCTAAGTCTACACACACTTTTTAGACTGGTATAATTGTCAGTTAGTTAAGGGTGTAATGTTTTACTAAACTAGTTCTGCCAATACAACACTTCCTTAATGACTTGGATACTGGAGTGGAGAGCTGTGTGTGTGTTTATAAAATTTGCAGGGGAGGCAAAGCTGGGTGGGGTTGCTAGCACTTCGGAGGACAGGATTAGAATTCAAAACTATTTTGCCAAATTAAATTGGTCTCAAATCAACAGGATGAAAATGGGAAGAAAAAAATCAAATCAACAACATGGGGAATAACTGGGTAGGGGTGGTAGCACTGCTGAAAAGGATCTGGGGATTACAGGGGATCAGACATTTACATATGAGCAAAGAGTGTGATGCAGTTGTGAAAAAGACTAATAGCCTTTTGGGCTCTATTAATGGGAGTGTTGTATGTAAGTCACGGGAAGTAACTTTCCCCCTTTATTGGGTACTAGTGAGACCACAGCTGGAATGCTGTGTCCAGGTCTGTGCACTACATTTCAAGAAAGATGTGGACAGATAAACAGGAAAGTGGCCAAAGAAGAGCCATAAAAGATTTAGAAAATCTGACCCTTGAGGACAGGTTTAAAAAAATGGAGACTGTTTAGTCTTCAGAAAAGATGATTGAGCATGGGCCTGATAAACTTGAAATATTAGGGGCTATTTATAAAGGGGACTGGGATCAATTGTTCTCCATGTCCACTAAATAGAGGATAAAAAGTAACAGGCTTAATCTGCAGTAAGGCAGATTTAGGTTAGACAGTAGGAAAAACTTTCTAGCTCTAACGGTAGTTAAGCTCCAGACTAGGCTTCCCAGGAAGGCTGTGGAATCCCCATCACTGTCCAACTTTTTCTTAAAAACCTCCAAACACTTGTCAAGGATGGCCTCGGGTTACTTGGTCCTGCTCAATGCCAGGAGCTGAACTGAATGAGTTCTGTAGGGCTGGAAGGGACCTATAATTCTAACCCTTAATATGGATGCAGTTAGTGGTATTGCTTATTCCCTGTCCTCTATGTGAATGGCTGTACTAGTATAGATATAGCTTACATTAGTATAACTGCATCCTGTTTGTGTGTGGGGGTGGAGGAGCATGTACAGCTTTAACTATATTGGTGCAGTACAACTTGTGTGTGCAACTACAGCCCAAGTTCTTTCCAGACTACCTTCCATCTTCTCACATCCTCTTCCTGTGGTGCAATTCCATAGGGTTCATTTCTCATGACTCTGCTGTTTCTATTTCTCTGAGCATTCATCATCTGTACATATCTTCATAGCTCCCAATGACATCATCTGAACATAAAATTGGGCACTTCATAGTTGCTTTTTTTTTTACATTCCCAAAGTTACAGGTAAATGAATTTACTTTGCACCTACCTACAGCTTTGTCAGGCATGGTTACTGGCTATGCTTTAAGAAAAACACTTTGGATTAGAATTAACTAAATTAATCTAATATAATCGCTGAGTCTTGTACATCAAGCAACATCATCTGGTATAGATATGAGAAGATAAATGCTCTTGGGTTTTTTAAAACATACCCTGTATGTGGATGAAGACTGTTACTACTAAGCAGAAATTTACAATTACATTTGAAACAGCTAAAGATTCATTGCACTCTCTTTACTCCCATGGATGTGCCTTCAGTATTCTGGCATCAAATAAATGCATGTATCAAATGCAGAGATTTTTAATACCATGCGCCTGGTTAAGCTTAATCACCAGAAAAAAGGAGTAATATGGGGTGAATCTCTGTGGAAAAGGCTTGTAAGACTCTCTAATTGTCCTTTACAACTCAAGTTGGTATTGTTGTTAAATCATGTTGGTTTAATTGGTTTTAAAATTAATTTCCCCACCCTCTCTTCCAACACACCATTTTAATGAATACATTGGATTGACTTGTGTAGTATTTCTGCTTGTGCAACTGCATGCCATTACTGCTATTCACACATTACCAAATTATTTGTACTATCATACTGAATATCCTATTCTTAAAAAAAAAAATTGCCTTGGTGCTCATGAAAGCTCCACTTAGGAAGGAACAGTCAGTTGCACATGTACAAAATGGGAAATGACTGCCTAGGAAGAAGTCCTGCAGGAAGGGATCTGCAGGTCATGGTGGACCACAAGCTAAATATGAGTCAACAGTGTAACGCTGTTGCAAAAAAACTGAACATGATTCCGGGATGTATTAGCAGGAGTGTTGTAAGACATGAGTAGTAATTCTTCCACTCTACTCTGCTCTGACTGGGCCTCAACTGTGTCGGTTTCTGGAAACACATTTCAGGAAAGATGTGGACAAACTGGAGAAAGTCCAGAGAAGAGCAACAAAAATGATTAAAGGTCTAGAAAACATGACCTCTGAGGTGAGACAAAGAACTGGGTTTGTTTAACCTGGAGAGAGAAGACTGAGAGGGGACATAACAGTTTAAGTACATAAAAAGTTGTTACAAGGAGGAGGGAGAAAAATTGTTCTCCTTAACCTCTGAGGACAGGACAAGAAGCAATGAGCTTAAAGTGCAGCAAGGGA
This sequence comes from Mesoclemmys tuberculata, assembly GCA_007922155.1. Taxonomy (NCBI): domain Eukaryota; kingdom Metazoa; phylum Chordata; order Testudines; family Chelidae; genus Mesoclemmys; species Mesoclemmys tuberculata. The sequence goes on from ML675616.1 coordinate 108,288,194, forward strand.
GGTTTAGGATGAACATTAGGAAAAACTTCCTAACTGTCAGGGTGATTAATCACTGGAATAAATTGCCTTAGGAGGTTGTGGAATCCCCAGCACTGGAGATTCTTAAGAGCAGGTTAGACAAACACCTGTCAGAGATGGTCTAGATCAGGGATCTCAAACTCAATTGCTATGGCGGGCCACATTTACATTGAGTTGAGTTCAGGGGGGCCACGCATAACACACACTTCTCTGCTCTACCTTTCATGCTCTACTCTCCGCCGAAAAAATCTCCCCTCAGGGTACAATTCGGTGGCACAGTAGAAGAGAGAGAGGCTCTCACAGGGACTTGCAGACTCCACTCTCCGCCGTTAAATCTCCCTGTGGGGCCACATTTGGCGGCCATTTCCTTTTTAAGACGGCCACAACTTGCCTGAGCTCCGCTCTGAAAATACTCACAGCACAAGCCTGCGGCCGGATTCGGACTGCGGGCCACATAACACAAGCCCGCGGGCCGCGAGTTTGAGACCCCTGGTCTAGATATTACTTAGTCCTGCCGAGTGCAGGGGACTGGACTAGATGACCTCTTAAGGTCCCTTCCAGCCCTATGATAAAGGTGCTAGAATGAGAGGTATGGATACTGGATTCAAACTCTCAGATTTTGTGTGGGTAATGGCAGTGCAAGCATCCCCTATGCCATCCTCCTATGTTTCTCCTCTGTTCTAGAACGCTGAGGGCTAGGGCCAGGAAGGCAGTTTAATCTCTATGTATGTTCATTCAGTCCTCGGCCTCTCTGCAGGAAGTGCCAAAAAAGTTTGCTAGCTGTGTCAGCGGAAGTGCTGGTTCACTATAGTTGAACAAAGATCAGGTGTAAAACCTCACTGTTTATCCACTGTCCTACACAAAGTTTTGAGTAGATCATTCAGTTTCATAGTTACGACATGTTATATTCTTTACACTTAATCATAATTGTCTTGCTCAAGCAGTTTACATTTTAAAGGTGGAAAACTGATGATACTGGTAGCCTCAGTTTGATGTGGCAGAATCTCTATATAATTTAAAAAAGACAGTTCAAAACTTTTATTTGTTGGATACTTAAGGCCTGACTCCACTCTCAGTTGTACAGTTACTAGTATAACTCCACTGACTGCAATGGGATTATTCCAAATTTGGATACTCCCAAACACTGTTTAAAATCTGGATCTGGATTTTGAGTGTTGGCCCATTTTAACATATTTTACTAAGTATCTATCAAATTTAAAATACAACACTTTAAATTGTTTAGAACTTTTTACTATACTGAACTTACTACAGAACTACAGCATTTTTTTAAAAGTAATGATCATACATAGATATAACCAAGCAAAAGGGAAAAGAAAATCTAGTGTTTATATCAAACTTGATGTTTTGAAAGTGACACCAAGCACCATGACAAACTTTAAACCATGCTGTGTCAAACATTGAAATTGGGCACTCCCCCTGTGTCCAGGCCACTTGCCCATGTAGATTTTGTGCACTTGTTTGCTGTATGCACAGGTGTTTGCCTTCACACACACACACAGGTCCCTTTGATAGTTATGCCCAATATGTCTGAATTGGAAGCAGACCATGCTGGGTGTTTCCTGTGATGTTCCAAGCATCCTCCACCCCACTAACTTCAGGCAGGTCTCACACAGGAGAAAGTTTTGCCGTAGAGCTTAAAACAAATACTCATTCAAATGATCTTGGATGATCTAGTTTAGAAGGTATAACCATAGATTGATTTTAAAATCAAAGTTGCTACCCTAGGAACCTTTAGCTGCTGACACTGTTATTTAGCCCTTTCCTTCTAAAAACACAGGCTATCTGAACTGTCTGTTGCCCAGTTCTGTTTGAAAAATTACCACTATTTAAATAGTTCTGTACTGTACAATCTAGTCACATTTTCAGGTTGAGAACAACCACCCTGTTTAGTCTCACCTGCAGTATCCAACTGAATGAACAGGAAACTCAAAACCAGAAAATATCAATCACATGTAAATAAAACACTGGTTCCCTAAATATGTTTGAAAGTTTCCTGTTTGTTCTGGAGCTTTTTTTAAAGCTTCTATCCGAAATTTGCAAAAATGTAATGCAACTCCTGATCAATTGAATTTTGTAGGATTACTGTAGTGGGTTCTATTATATACATATTGGCTGCATCCAATTTACAATCCGAGATATACTTTTATCTCAATGTCCTGTGAGGCAATTGTTTAAAGTACTATATCAGGAATGCTTGTTGGTAATATTGCAAGCTTTCATGATGTAAAAAATATATCACTGTCATTTAAATTGAACAAAAAGGTTCCTGTTTTTTTGATTCAGCGTTTTTAACCATCTTAACAAATTTTTGCAATAACTATTGTACAAACAAACACTTTACACTTTGTCCCACCAATGCCATTTGCCAACCTGATTGATTTCTTTCTCTACAGCTAATCTGATTTCTACATGCTATATATCTTCTCCTTTATTAAAGATGATATAATCTTAGCTTTTTATCATACAAACGTCCACCAAACTAGAAAGAGAGATTTCATGAACCAGCCTTGCAACCCAATAGAAAAATCTGACAACTCATAATACAGATCCTGAAAGATAAATGGCACAATGAGACACAAGTTATTCAAATTCAGGAAGCCTAAACCGATGAATTTTTATGCCCACAATACATAGAAGAATAAAGGACAATCTTGTTAGGGCTAACCTCTGAAAATACATATCACTAACACTGGGCAGTGATCCAAACCAAACCATCCAATATTACTATCTGGTGTTCAGGATAGCTCAGATACAAACCAGCTCTCAGAATGTCTATCCCATGAGTTAGAATCACAATAAAAACAAAAGTCTGCCTGTAACTATATCCATTTCAGCTTACAGCCTCCTCAAAACAGCCTGAAAGTTGAGAGGCTGTGCCACAAGTGGAGAAGGTCTGCCTGGGTTCTGGCAGATTTGGGGGAAGAAGGGGATGTGAATTCCAAAACAGAGGACCTCTCAGAGTGCTCTGCCAGCGGCACATGCTCATTTATTTTGAGGGAGCTCCAGCTTTAGCACGTCTGCTTGATGTTTCTGATATCACACAAATGTGTTAAGTTTTAGAACCCTGGATGAGTATGTAAGACCAGCAATTTCACACACCTCTTCCTCTCCCACTTCCCTCAATCTTTTAAACTTGTAAACTGAGCAGATTACCCTGGAACTGAATTGGGTTACATCATTATTGTCCCTCCAGTTTCATCTTTACTGAATCATTTCTTATAGCATCTTAGAGGATGCAACGTTATGAACTGGTTATTGTCTAGAAGGAACAGGAAAATGTCTAGTAGAAGAGGGGGGAACCATAAAAAGTTGTCTAGATCAGTGGCATCTCATTCTTGACATGCTTGAACCGGATAACATTGTGCTAAACTGGGGAGACAAAGATTCAAGCCAGTGCCAACATACTTTTTTTTTTTTTTTTTTTTTTTTTTGCATTTGGGGACTACATATTGCAACTGGTTCAGTCTGATCCCTTACAAGTTTTACACACACTTGCAGAAATATACAAATAAATACAGAAATGAGAGAATCTCCTGGTCTCACACCACCTAATACAAATCCTATAATGTTAGTCACAGGTCTCAGTATGCTTTTTCTGTTGTGTGAGGCTCAAAATCAACAAGTTAAACAATTAGGCAAATTGTTTTAATTGCTTATTGTAGGAAACCCCCTGCAAGAAAAAAACACATTGTATTTCCTTGGAAATTAGCCTGGCAGTGAGATCTCAGATCTTATTTAACGCAAGGATTTATTGCTATTTGGTATAACTGCTGTGGTAACTAATTACTCAGTGTGGCATGTATCCTATCAGTCATTAAAAAGTAATTAAGTAAAAAGTTGCATGGCTCTGACATATATACCTCAGTCTCACTTTTAGCACTGGGGGCTTTGATAACATCTGAACTTTTTTTTTTTGTTGGAAGAAGGCCAGTTGTAAAAGTAAATTGCATTATTACTATCCCATAAAGCCAACCCAGGCCTGATCCAGCAGAGTACTTAAGTACATAAATAATCCCATTAAAGTAAATGCATTGTTAGATCAAGCACCTACAGGTGCACTAGAATTTATGGTAATTATGAGAGTAGAACAACCCATTTTTTTGATATTGAGCCAGTCACTGTCTTTCTGATCTAAATTTGTTGTGCGGCATCTTGTGCTGAAGTGTCTCTATTTCAGATTTAGGATTCTGCCTCAGCCACTGGATTGTGGTTAGCAACCCCCAGGGTGTAATAAAATAACCTAGTAAGTGGTGTATGGAATTAGTAGGGAAAACTACTGCTTGCAGCTGGAGGGCAGTATCTCAGGGCACTTTCTGAGGCCTGAAGACACAGGTGAGCAGCAGACACTACCAGTTTGGTCAACGTAAGCTTTCAAATGACAGGTGGGGGGTATAGTGTGTGTGTACAGAGGGTAGATTATGTCAACTTTAAGATGAGGTATGATGTAGAGCTGTCATGTGGTGCTGTAACCATAGAAATGGGGATAAACAATGACACCAACATGTTAAAACCAACAGTTTTAAATATCTGCATTCCTGTGTTAGCTTGAAGTAAGAGTCATTAAACTATAACATTAGATTTCTTATGGTGCTTTGAGGTCACAATCTAATAACAAATGTATTTAGGTAGCATGTAATAGTATTGGTGCCATTTCTAGTCACCATCATTGTTCATCATTATGATTTGAGTACCCAAGTTACCACAGTCTTCACTGCTGTGGCACATACACAGTTCTGTACAGGGAAAACCTTTCTGACAAAGAAACGGGTGATAGGGATCATTGTACAACTGGTGTAGGCACAAATAAGATTTCGTAGAAGCTCAGCTGCGTTTAGGCCCTTGAGGAACTACTTCCTATATTCAACAGTTTTCCATCCATATTGCAATGGTGATCCAATATCTTTACCTATCTGCAAAGGCATCTAAATCTTTGTTTGCCAAAATGCTCTTTTGACATGTTCTTCCACACTGACCTCACAGTTTCGCCAGTGACTTGTAATTTTTTGATAGCTAGACTGAAGTGCAAGCAACTCCGGTCTCTGCGGGTCTAGCTTTGGTCACACAGCACTGCTACCACTGCAGTGCTGCAGAAATTGCAGCTTGTACATCACTCTCTCCCAATTTAGCGAGATCTCTGACATGCTAAGCTTCCTTTCTTCTGACAATATTAAACAGATTTTTTCCCCCAGTCCCGAGAGGGATGACACAGACAGATCCTCTCAATGCACGTACAGCAGAAAACGTGTTGCAGAAGTCAGGAGTGCATTCCAAATTGCATGTAGCGGTATGGAGGGACATGTCTATTGTGCTGGTGCCTATTTCAATCCATGTGTGTTGTGTTCCATTTTTGGAAAGTAGTGAACAGCAAGGATCAAATCATCTGTATCAGGTAACTTAACTATTATGGTTCCTTTTGACAGCAAGAGACCCAAAAGCCATATACAGCATGCAGAAGTATCCTTGCGTCTGCTTGCTCAAGTACTGTACAAAGTCTTGAGCTTCTTCTGCACCTCTATGGGTGATGAATTGTGCTTCTGCACCATTGGCAAAGCCTCCAGCAAGCAGGATTGTCTGTTTTGGGTGTGCTGCTATACTCAAGTGCATTTTGAATGATATATTCACAGAAGAATTTACACGTGACTACTGGTTGGATGTCATGTTTAGAAACTTTTTTTCCAGGGAGACCCTGGGCTTCCACCAATCACCTGGTATTTCTTGCATCCAACCTTAGATCCAGCGCTGTCTTGCTACAGTTTTCACAGAGTAACTGTTGTTGTATCTGTCAAAGATGCTGGTTACAAAATTAGCTTTGTCAAATCCTCAAATTACAATTACACATCCTCAATTACAGGGCGTGCCTCAACTACTCAGCAGCCAATTCTACGAATGTGTGAAATGTATCTCCAGCCATCATTCGTACGACAGCCATGGCACCTGTTACATATACTGTTCTTAGCTCACAGATTCTTTCAGTTTGAGTTTCCTACTGATGCCCTAATTCAACGTGTCCATCTCACTGTCCTATAAGCATGGAAGAGGGGCATAGGCACAGGTCCTGTTGGGTGACTAAGTACAACTGCCACTGAAATATCATCATCTCTGCCTCTTGCTAAGGAAAGGCCTCTGCTAAGGATGGTTCCTATCATTGTCCCTCCTTGCCAGACTTAGATTGGGTCGTCTTGGTTTTGATGCCAGATTTCTTGACTGGACTGAAGCAGCTCCATGTCCCATCTCAACCGAGTACACCTCTCTCAAATCTGTCTGCTTGCTCTTCACCAACATCTGCTGCTATATGCAGTCCTCTAGATGATGATACTAAGCACCTCTGGTTGTGATGTGGGATCCAATGAGTTTGCCACATTGCTGATGACCTAGGTGGTCAGAGCTGTAAGATGCTCTTCATGTCTCTTCCATGCAGAGGTGTGGACTTGGCCTTCACTACTTCATGTCAGGCCACTTCTTCCTCTCATAGCTTCTGCATGTTCATACTAGGAAGGGGAGTATTCTCTCTAACCCTGACCAGTGAACTAAAAAGCTAGTTTCTAGACAATTTCAAAGGCTAGTACTTCAAGCATAAGCAATTACAAACTACAACTTTCTAGCAGGCAGACTCAGTGCTACAATGTATGTACAAAAGCTTGCAAATGGAGAAGTATAACAGTACGAATTCACAAACTACAGCTAACCCCTGTGCAGCACAAACTATAGACATGCCATCTACTGCTACTGGTGAACAACCTTTGGTACAAGGAAAATGGCTGACTTCTGAGAGAGTTTTTTGACAATTAAGAGCAGGCAATGAGAAAACATTTTACATTAGTAGATTGTAAAATGTCAGTATTTGCCACGACTCCTCATTTCAGGGGGAAAAAACCAAAGTTGCCCTCCAAAACAAATACAAATGTTAACATACTGTTGTCAGGTAGCTTTGACCAATAAACGTGCCATTTAAGGTGCAGAAATGAACTTAAACGGTAGCCCTGTAGCACTGTTTCTGGAATTGTGCAAAAATGACTCATTGTGGGTACCTCGTTTAACCTTGCCCCACAGGCTTTCAGCACTGCATGATAACTCTGCATCAGACCTCATCCAACCATATGTAAGTTTTCAAATGATGTAGGGCGTGGGTGTCTGTACATTAAACTTTAAAACTACAGCCCTTTTTGGAGAATTGCTACATGCCCAACAGGAGTATGTTGGTATTGCTCAGATGACAATTCACACACAGAGAGGAGGCGGCGGTAGTATAACTCAACCTTAAAGACAGGGGAGGGAGGCAGGGATTTTATAGCAGGATATGTGGGATGTTTGATGTGACTTGACTTTGAGAACTCCCAACAATATGCTTTAAGAGGTTTTTGGGGTTTTTATATTGCATATAGCTTTGGAACTCTGGCAACAAAAGTGTCAAAGCATGAGTGTAAGGGATGAAAAACCATAAGGCCCCTGATAAGAACTAGGAGAACGTTCGCAACCACAATAAGTTGTAATGTGATATTTTACAGTGGTACCCCAATGAAGGGCTCAAACTCCTAGTGGCTTTAATGGGAGGGCCTCTAATCTTTCACCGTGGATTCCCTTACTTAGGTGGTCAGCCCAACCCAAAGTTCTTCACCTGTGCTTTTGACTGCCTCAATCACTGTGGCTTTTAGAGCAGTTTTTAGCTGATTGTGGAGTTATGTAATTACATTCAATTACATAATTAGTGTAAACAAGCAATAATTACACCAACTAATTATACTATAACATCTAGTGATGATGTTGGAATAAACCACCATGAAACTTGCTAGGAACAATGGCGAGTGCACCTGCAGAACAAAACTTTCAGGGCCAGGTGTAGCAAGCCTAGTCTCCTGCTTTGTGGGATCAAACAAATGCAGACAAATTGTGCCCAGAAATATGAATTAAACTACTTCATATCTCCCTGATTTGCAGGAACAAGTGCAATGGTTACTGAGGCAAATTTTTTGCATCCACTTTATTTGCAGGTCCCAAAAATGTCGGTTCAATTTTCAGGGGTGCAGTTTATGCCCATAAAAATGTAACCCAGTGCAAGTTTTTACAAATTATTCACAAAAGCCCCAACACACTGTCTTTTTTTTAAGTATATCATCAATAGTCTAACCAGATCTCACACAACTGGACAATTGACACAGAAGGAAGATAGTTACCAAGCTGATTAAGATACATCAGTCTCACCAACCAATCATATTTTCTGGTCCCAAAGGGTGTAGGCTAATGGATGAAAAGATCAAGCACTACCAGAAATGGTGTGTGTGTGTGTGTGTGTATACATATTTTCCCCAGTGATTGTGCAAAACTGGTAATGTTTTCGGTATCCTCTTTCCATTGTTGTTTAAATTAATAAACACGACCTAGCTGGGAGACAGCATGGAGAAAGGAAACTCCATTAACCCTCAGCTTTCACTGCATTATATCCCAAATGTCTGATGCTGACAGCAGCAAATTCACCACTCAGTTGATCCAGAGCAATCGATCTGACAGCGGTCTGTGTAGACCCACTCAGTCGATCCAGCAATCGATGTAGGAAAATCACCCCGGTAAGTGGCGTGGTGCTGCATCGAAGGGAACGCTGTTCCCATCGGCGCAGCGCAGTGTGGACGGTACGCGGAGCAGACGCAGCGAAGTTGACGGAAGATACGCCGGTGATTCACGTCACTTGCGTATCTCCCGTCGACTGCCGCCAAATCTGGAAGGTAAGTGTAGACCGGGCCTGAGTCTCACATGTTTAGAGATCAGCCTGCACGTGATCTCGCTCTCAAAATGAAGGGGTGGGGAAAACTTAGTTTTAACTGTATAATGGGGTGAACAAACAAAATTTGTATCTGGGCCTTAAATTTCCCTGAGTCTGACACCATTTGGATCTGTGGCTTCAGTTTGTATCAGTTAGTTAGACATCTACTGAAGCTGTCCAAAAACTCATTGCCTGACTATCTGTACATGAAAACATATTCAAGGATGGGGATGGATCAGCTCCTCAGCACTGACTTAACTGGACTGAGAGCTAGGACACGTGATTGTGTTGAGGTGTAGAACTTCTTCCCCCAGTGCTGCACATCCAGTTTAACAGCCCTTATATTTACCTCCACCGTGAGACACACGGGAGTGGCTGCATAGATTTTGACATTAACTAGAGCTGGCCAAAAAATTTCCAAGGAAACTTAATTTCACCAAACAGCAGGCAATTGATTTCCCCCCACATCATCTTCTAACCACTTCTAGTTTAAATGCCTGCATCTCTTCTGTCTTCAACTTCCTTTCTCTCCCAGGGACCATTAAATGTTCTCTTCTTAAAACAAGGCCTCAGCAGCATACAGCCACTTGCATGAAGCAGTCTCCTTACATGGAAGTTATGATTGCTTTTAAATGAAAAAACAAACAATACTTCCTCATTTAAAAGAATCCCCTGCAACCTAAGCCTTCAGCTTCTCAACACGAGGGGGGTTTTCAAATGGATCATTTCAGCATATTTGAGAGACAAATCCAGCACTCCCACCATTAATGCTAATGTACAATACGTTAGTGCATTGCATTGGAAAAAGCTGGCATCAGAGGATTAATATATGCACTGTGAACATCAATAAATTAATTAGAATAAATATTAATACTTAACATCCTTAAAAGTTTAAAAACAAAAATTGTTGGAGGCGGGAGCTGCACAGGAGAGAACACACTCTAACCTGTAATTTTTTCAGTCCTGTGATTTGAAATACATACCTACACTGGGATAAAGAGGAAATAGCCACACATCAAAGGGTAACTTTTTAAAGCTTCTGCCACCATGTTCAAATGGTTTATCCAAAGAGCAGTGGACATTGTTTTAGTTTTACTCAGTGGTTTTCTATTCTTTCCACACTACTGCAAAGTGCAGGTTCAATATTTCCTTGCAGCATTCAAAGTCACACGTCAGGGATGTAGCTGACAATTTGAAAATCCTATGCATTTAGGCTGCTCCTCCATCCCTGCCAAATGCATTTCAGTAATATCACAGGACACCACATTACATGTCAGATTTCACCGACTCAAATGCTTAAAGTTAAGCACGTGCATAAGTGCTTTTGCTGATTAGTGGACTAAAACAGCAAGCCAAGTTGGGTAGTGAGATGAACAGTACATATAATTAAAGGCCTGATGAACAACAAAAATCAGCCATCCATCAGAAGAAATATTGCTCTAGAAAATGAAAAATGCACACAGGGCAAACAGGGGCTGGTATACCCTGGCCTACATCCTTTTCTGGGATGTAAATACACCCATCTTTAGTCATATTCATATGTCAGTGTCTGCTACCATAGATTCTAGTGGCAGATCCTAGCAGTGGAAATCTGCAAGGGAAAAATCACTAGTGTCCCCTAAATTGGAAGGGAGAGCTAGGGGCTGTGCCAATTTGGCACATCTCCTGACAGCCTCCTCTGGTGAGCTGCTCTGGATTCCTGAATACAAGTGAAATCTGCTCTCCCTCGTGGAAACTACCTGATGGAGGCTGGTCATGCAACATTTCCATCTCTCCCTCAAATGGCTTCCAGCCTGGGTTGCCAGGCAGCTGCAGGAATATATCTCCCATCTCCCTGCACCAGCTGCAGCAACTCTTTCCCTAAACTGTGGCTGCCACCACACAGGACATCCTCCAGCCCTCCTGATCACCACAGCAGCTCTGTGTGGTCTTTTCAATGGTTCAGAGCCGTAGGAAGAGCCAGAGCTAAGTTTCAGTACTGATCCTGGATTCTGTTACTCGGCAGGTGTTATTTTGCAGGCCAGCAGCCCAATGATCCTGGACAAAGGAGCAGAAAACATGGTTACTTCCCAGTAACTGTTGTTCTTCGAGATGTGTTGCTCATATCCATTCCACTTAGGTGTGTGCGCGCCCTCGTGCACGGTCTCTGGAGAACTTTTTCCCTAGCAGCCCCCTGTAGGGGCCGGTCTTGGCGCCCCTGGAGTGCTGCCCTCATGCGGTGGTATATATGGTACCGCCGGCCCCTCCCCTCCTCAGTCCCTTCTTTCTGCCGACTCCGACAGCGGGGACGGAGGGTGGGTGTGGAATGGATATGAGCAACACATCTCGAAGAACAACAGTTACTGGTAAGTAACCGTGTTTTCTCCTTCGAGTGATTGCTCATATGCATTCCACTTAGGTGATTAACAAGCCATACGTGGAGGTGGGTAGGAGTCAACAGCGAGCTGCCCTCAGCACGGCTCTGCCAACTCGCATGTCCTCCCTCGACTGTTGGACGACAGCGTAGTGCGCGGCAAAGGTGTGCACCAAAGACCAGGTTGCAGCCCTGCAGATATCAGCCAGGGGGACCCTTTCCAGGAAGGCTGCCAATGTGGCCTGGGCCCTCGTTGAGTGCACCGTCACCACTCGGGGAAGCTGGACGCTTGCACGCTCGTAGCAGAACTTAATGCAGGCGGTGATCCATCTGGCGATGCACTGGGTGGAGACTGGGGATCCTTTCATCCTGTCCACCACCGCGACGAAGAGCTGCATTGTCTTCTGAAACGGCTTCATCCTCTTCAGGTAGAAAGCCAGCGCCCTCCTGACATCGAGGGTGTGTAGTCTCCTCTCCTACTCCGACCCATGCAGCTTAGGGAAAACACGGGGAGGAAAATGTTCTGCTTATAGTGGAACTGGGAGACTACCTTAGGCAGGAAGGCTGGATGTGGCCTCAGCTGCACCTTATCCCGGAAGAACACGGTATAGGAGGGCTCCGAGGTCAGAGCTCTTAGCTCAGAGACCCTCCTAGCCAAGATAATGGCCACAAGGAAGGCCACCTTCCAGGGAGCAAGTGGCCAAAGGCTCGAAAGGGGGCCCCGTCAGTCTAGCGACCAGGTTCAGATCCCAAGGAGGCACCGGGACACGGACCTGTGGGTAAAGCCTCTCAACCCCCTTGAGGAATCTCAACGACATGGGGTGGGAGAACAGGGACCGCCCCTCCAATGGCTGGTGGAAAGCCGGGAAGGCTGCTAGGTGCACCCTGAGGGAGGCTAACGCTCGACCCTGGAGGCTAAGCTGCAGCAGGTACTCGAGGACAGCCTGCACGGGGGACATACCAGGGGTTATGCCAGCGACTCCGCCCAGCAGGTGAACCTCCCCCACTTGGCTCTGTAGGCGATCTGCGTGGAGGGCCTCCTGCTTCCCAGCAGCACGCGTTGGACCTGCTCCGAGAAGGTTCTCTCCTCCTCCGTCAGCCAGAGAGCCTCCAGGCCATCAGGTGCAGGGAGTACAGGCTGGGATGCAGCAGGCGACTGCGGTCCTGGGAGAGCAGGTCTGGCCTCCTTGGGAGCTTGATCAGGGGAGCGACTGACAGGTCCTGCAGGAGGCTGTACCAGTACTGCCTTGGCCATGCCAGGGCAATCAGGATCACGTCCACTCTGCCCTCTTGATTTTCAAGAGGACCCTGGGCAAGAGTGGGATTGGGGGGGGGAACGCATACATGAGGTTCCCTGTCCATTCGATGAGGAACGCGTCGGAGAGGGAGCCCAGCTTGCGACCCCAGAGTGAGCAGAACCTCGGGCACTTCCTGTTCTAGGACGACGCGAACAGGTCCAGTCGGGGAACACCCCACTCAAGGAAAATCCTGGCTGCTACCTCCAGATGCAACGACCAGTCGTGCTGGGAGAGAAATGACCTGCTGAGGCAGTCCGCCTCATCGTTCCTGACCCCTGGGAGGTGAGAGGCGGTTAAACAAAAGCCGTGCCTCACAGCGAAGTCCCAAAGTCGAAGCGCTTCCCGGCAGAGCGCCGATGAGCACCCCTCCCCCCCCCGGCTTGTTTATGTAATACATCGCTGCGGTGTTGTCCGTCAGCACCTGAACCATCTTGCCCAATAAACAGTGGAGGAACACTGTGCATGCTAGTCTGACTGCCCTCAGTTTTTTTACATTGATGTGGAGGCAGTCTCCTCCTGCAACCAGCAGCCCTGAGTACTCAGGCCCCCGGTGACATGGGCCCCCCAACCGAGGTCCGACGCATCCAAGATCAGGGTGACCGAGTGGGTCAGATCCCTGAACAGAACCCCTTCCATGACTGTCCCGGGGTTCATCCACCAATGCAGTGACCCAAGTACCACGGGGGGCACCATCACCACTCTGCCCAGCGAGTGCCTGCTGGGCACATACACTGTGGCCAACCAACCTTGGAGGGGCCTGAGCCTGAGGCGGGCCAGCCTCACTACATAGGTGCACGAGGCCATGTGGCCCAACAGCTGACGGTACTGCCTGGCTGTCGTTGTGGGGCACCTCTGAAGTTGTGATATGATCGCTGCCATGGCCTTGAACCTCGAGCGTGGGAGGGAGGCTCTGGCCTGAGCCGAGTCTAGGGATGCCCCTATAAACTCTATGCGCTGCACCAGAGACAGCGTCGACTTCTGCTCATTGATGAGCAGCCTCAGGGCGCTGCAGGTGGCCTGGACGAGGGAGACCGCCTCGCACACCTGAGGTCTGGTCTTGCCCCTTATCAACCAATTGTCCAGGTAGTGGAATATCTGGACCCCTCTGCGCCTCAGGAAGGCTGCCACCACTGCCATACACTTGGTGAACCTGGGGGAGGAAGACAGGCCAAAGGGCAAGGCTGTAAACTGGTAGTGGCCACCAGCTACCATAAACCTTATATAGCGCCTGTGGGCGGGAAGGATGGACACGTGGAAGTACACGTCCTTCAGGTCGAGGGCAGCAAACCAATCCCCTGGATTCAACACGGGGATAATGGCCACTAGGGACAACATGCGAAACTTCAGTTTCTTTATGAACCTGTTTAACCTGCGCAGGTCCAGTATAGGCTTGAGGCCTCCCTTGGCTTTGGGAACGAGGAAGTACCTCGAGTAGAACCCCTTCCCCACCTCGAGCGGCGGAACCGCTTCTATGGCTCCCTTGTGCAGGAGGGAGCGGACCTCCTGAAGGAGTAATTGCTCATGAGATGGGTCCCTGAAGGGGGTGAGTTGGGGGGGCACCACCAGTTGGGGGGCGTAACCCCGGCGCACGGTGTCGAGGACCCAGAGGTCCGAGGTGATGCCCTGCAACAGGCCAAGGTAGGGCCTTAGCCTGTTTCTGAAAGGCGGGGAGAATCCAGGGGAAGAATGCTGGTGCCACCCTCGGGTGCACCATCAAAATTGGTGCTTTCCCTTGGAGCCCTGGGAGGGTCCTTTTTGGGAAGCTGTGGATGACGTGGGGCAGTCGCGCTGTCTGGAACACCTGCTCCTATCCCTTGCGGGGGGGAAAGGCCTACGCGGTGGCGTAGGTTGCTGCTACTGCTGCTGCTGTGGTGGGCGCTGCGGCTACTGGAGAGTCTGTAATCTCGCCGCCTGAGGGGTATATAGTCCCAAGGAGCGAAGAGTGGCTCTCGAATCCTTGAGGGCGTGCAGCTTGTCATCTGTCTTCTCCGAGAACAGGCTGGCTGCATTGAACGGCAGATCCTGGATGGAGGGCTGCACCTCCTGGGACAGTTCAGTGGACTGGAGCCACGCTGCGCGCTGCATGGCAACGGCGGAGGCCATCACCCTGCTGGCCGTGTCCACAGCGTCCGAAGCAATCTGCAAGGCTGCACTGGCTACAGTCACTCCTTCCTCCAGGACCGTGGTGAAGTCTGCAGCCTGGTGCTGGGGCAGGGACTCTGCGAACCTTCGCAGCAAGTTCCAAAGGTTCAGATTATATCTGCCCAAGAGGGCCTGGTGGTTAGCCACCTTGAATTGGAGTGCCCCTGTGGAGTAGACCTTTCTACTGAAGTGGCCCAGTCTCCTACCCTCCTTGTTCTTAGGAGTGGCGCTCTGGGCCCCTTGCCTCTCTTTCTGGTTGGCAGCATCCACAACCAGAGTCCCCAGGGCCGGGTGGGTGTACAAGTACTCGTACCCTTAGGCTGGCACGTAGTACTTCTTCTTGGCGCCCTTGGAGGTTGGGGCGACTGAGGAAGGGGTCTGCCAGACAGCTTTCGCCAGGCACAGGATCCTCTCATGAAAGGGAAGGGCTACCCTGGACAGTCCTTGAGTCCCCACACGCCCGAAGAGGGGGTCCACCTCTTCCTCCAGTACCTGGACCTCCAGGCCAACGTTAGAGGCTACCCCTTTCAGAAGCTCCTGATGAGCCCTGAAATCGATGGGAGGGGCCCCCTGGTCCCTGACAGCCACCTTGTCCGGCGCCGAAGAAGAGGACAGGTGGCAGGGTCCAGTGGAGGGGCCCTCCCCGGGGTCTGACTCCCCTGCCAAGGAGTGGTCCCTCTTCTGCACCAAAGGTGCCTGCTGGGGAGCTATCTGGGTTACAGAGGCAGGGGCCGACATAGTTCCCTGCCCCATCTGGGCTGCCCACAGACCCCAATATGGCCATTGCCAAGGGGGTTGGGGCCAGCTCGGTGCCAGTGCCGGTTCGTGTACCTCCTCCTGGCAATGGGTCCGAGATCCTGAGCCAGGTGAACAGTGCCGGCGGCGCCGCCGGGAAGAGCCGCTCCGGGACCCGCTACCGGACGATCCGAAGGAACGATGTTGTCTGCGGTGCCGGCGCTTGGGTGATGCGGACGAAGATGAAGTCCGGTGCCAAGGGACGGAAGACTTGCAACGTCTCTTCCCTGGTGCCGGTAAGCGGTGCTGAGAACGGTGTCTCGGTGCCGGACTGGAGCTGGAGCGTCGTGATGAAGATCCTGAACAGTGCTGTCTTGACGAATGAGAACGATGCCGGGATGACTTGTCCGACGACAAGGAGGGAGAGGAGCTATTGAGCTCGACTCTCCGGCGTCGAATGGTGGGCGACCGTTCCTCTGGTGCCGGGCACGCCCACCCTTCGGGGACACCCATCGCGGGTTTGCCCCGGGACACAGGCCCTGGCTCTCTCAGCCGAGAGAGGGCTGGAGGTGTGGGCAAGGCCAGCAAGGCTCGAGCCGCTTCGAACGCCTCTGGCGTGGAAGGGTCCTGGACAAGGGGTCCCCCACTCCAAGGAGTTGGGGGAGGTTCCCTGTATAGCGGTGCCGGTGCTGGCAGCACATCTGAGAGCCGAAGCACCTCAGGGCTCGACCCCGGCCGCTCCTGCGGTGTGGGGGAAGGGGGAGCACTCTACGCGCGGATGGCACTTCTTTCTTCTCAGCGCCTGCGGAGCGCTCTGCACTGACGAGACACTCGGTGCAGGAGGAGTCCGCGTCGGCTCGGATGCTGGACACAGGGCGGACTCCATCAAAATGGCCTTAAGCTGGATTTCCCTCTCTTTTTGGGTCCGTGGCTTAAAGGCCTTACAGATGCGGCACTGATCCTGCGGTGCTGCTCCCCCAAGCACTTCAGACAGCGATCGTGGGGGTCGCTGATGGGAAAGGCCTTCCCGCAGCCAGCGCAGGGTTTGAACCCTGGCGAGCCCGGCGGCTCTTCCTACACTAACTAAGTAACCTAACTAACTGAAAAACTAACTGGGTTCAGGGAGAACTGCTAACTAACTACTTACAGTAAAGGGAAAGGCTTGCGAGGAGCAAGAGTTGTTCCCGACGACCGTCACAGGTGGAAAGAAGGAACTGAGGAGGACAGGGGCCGGCGGTGCCCTATATACTGCCGCATGAGGGCGGCACTCCAGGGAGCGCCAAGACCGGCCCCTACAGGGGGGCTGCTAGGGAAAAAGTTCTCCGGAGACTGTGCACGAGGGCGTGCACGCACCTAAGTGGAATGCATATGAGCAATCACTCGAAGGAGAAGCAATGTTCTGATCCACGCTGTTTGGACTGCTTTGGCTAATGAGGGGAACCCACAGAGTCCAAGTAATGACAGTAACCTTTATCTTGTTCATTATGACGAAGATTGGGCTTTGTTACAATCCATCGCAGACATGTCAAATGTCTTTAAAACATATGGATCAAGGCTTCTCATTAGGAAAAACATCCCTGCTATGTCTGCAAGCAACATCTTTCAGCTGCATAGAACACAGATCCCACACACAACTCACCACGATCATTTGAGCCACGTAACTTTCAGGACCAGTGTATTCGGTTGGGTCTTTAACTTTGACCAGAACGATAAAATACAAATAGTGCCACATGTTGTGTTCTGACTTTATGTGCTCCTCGAATGAAACAGTCTTATTATCAAACTTGTCTCTCTCGAGTCCTGCAAAAGACACAAAACATAACCTGATACGTAACGTGAGAAACACTTATCTTCACTACTGGGGTAAAAATAAACTCTGAAAAAAACAAATAATTACAAACTGAAAAATGTCTGAGAAAGAAGGTTAATTTAAAAGCTATAATTAGACAGACAGACAGCGACTACCTTGCTAGACCTCCAGACATGAAGGCATTTCTGGCAAAATTCTTATTTAATTTTCTTTTCGTGCTATTCCCTCTTAACAACAATAATATAATTAAATATCTTACACTTTTATAGTACCTTGTATCCTGAAGGATACAAAGTTCTTTACAACCTTTGGCTCTGGTCCTGCAAAAAATATATACTATAAATATGAACTGTGTGAGTTAAGATGTAGTATTGCCATCTAGGCCCTGATCTTGCGTAGATTTATGAACATGCTTAGTTTTAAGCATGTAACTAGACCTATTGAAGTGTCAATGGAATTGCTTGCATGCTTAAAGTTAAAAATGCACATAAACCTTTCTAGATCGAGGCTCTAGTCAAGAGAAAAACTTTGTTGTAACCACTCATGCAATAGATTGGCTGTGTGTGTCATAGTCGGGGAGGACACAGATGCATTGAATTATTTCATCTATGTTATGGCTTCCCCCATTTGGTCTGCTAGGGAGATCCTAGCAGAGATTAAAGCTTCCCTCCCTCATATGAAATCTTCCGGTGGGTATACGGTCCCTTCCTAAAGTGGAGGGGTGTAATATGCATCTCTCTGCACCAGCAAAGCTGAATCATTAAAAAAAGTTCTGTGTAATGATATCTGTTTTTCAGTTTATGTGCTCCTGTGTATCTTCAGTCACATCTCCTTATCAAATGGACAGACTGTGCTACAATTAACATGGAACCTGTATTTTTATTTGCTTCGCTATTCAACAAAATCAATAGCTGACCTCCAAATGCAGAACTTTAATTACTGGTGACGACGCAAAGGGATGAATACAGGTTGACTCTCAGATCCCAAGTGGAACGTGCAGAGCCATGTTAGAAAAATCATCTTTTGACTTCTAAACTGACTCCGTTTGTTGTCAGGAAGGAATAAATGCAGCATCCCACTCCATTGTTTTTACAGAGTTACTTTCCAGAGGATAACTGCCCTTTAGACTCTCTCTTATTAAGGAGGAGTATTTTGTTTTATTGCTTTGCCCACCCTATGTCACTGTAGCTCAATAACACCTACCACAAATGAAACAAGTTGTCTTTAATATTTCTTCTTTTTTCTGTTTTTCACTCCTGAGATCAGCAAATGTATCAATGATGACTCCAAAGATGAGGTTCAGAACAATAATTATGACAATGAAATAAAACAGAAGATCATAGACAACTCGGGCAGCAAACAAGGGCTCCTGAAATAATAATAATGTTTTAGTATGATATAAAAATAACACACAGCAAAAATATTAGACCACCATATACTTTTCCAGAACATTAGCTACAGCAAAGCAAGGCACAAGATGCATGCTTCCCTGTTTTGGGTCAAACCCTGCATGCCTTACTAACAGCAAGCTAAAGGGGTCATTCATGTGAGCACAGTAAGCAGGATTTGACTTTATATGTTTTTATCCCCTCGTCTTTGGATCTTCTGTAGTTCTCTGTTGCTGCTTACATTCCCCATTTTCCTACAACTGCATGGTTCCATGTTGCAGTAATCTTCCTTCTGCGCAAGGCTGGATTGTCCTATTACGATAACCAAAGGCCCTCTGCACACCACGGCAGACAGAAAGCAACATGGGCCAGCAGAGAAGGCTCAGGACTGGGATTCATAAAGCCTAGGTCCTGTTCCCCACTGTATGAACTTGGGCAGTCACTTAACCTCTCTGTGTCTCACACGTAAGATGAGGATAATGATGCTCTTCTTTGTGAAGTGCTTTAATATAGTCCATGTTATATAATAGCTAAGTATCACAGGCCTTTTCTGAAGCTCACAGATGTCAGCAGAAAGGCTCCAGTGGACTACATATCAGGACCTGGATTACTGTTAACACAAGGAACTCTTTCCGCCCAAAAAGCTGAGTGGTCTGCCTCTGCACTACTTGTAGTCCCTCACTGTTTGAGTTAGCAAGAGATCATGCTTGTGAATTTAACCTGGAGCTTTGCAGTGCAGAGCACCAACCCAGTGGGATGTTAGGATGTTATTGCATATACTGCTTATTCTAAACTAAAAAGTCACTTTGTTGATGTTAATAGTTTAAATTTTATTGCATTAAAACCAAAGCAAGTCTCCTTGACTTGAACATTAGCAGAGTACATCGCTTGATATGAGTAAATGGGACCTATTCCAGTGCAGATGGTAGACTAAATCTCAGCAAACTATAAACCTGATCTAATACAACTGATATGCATCAATCAACTCCATTCAAAAGTTTGCATTTATGATTCTTACTGTAATGAAAAACTGATCCAATCTGGCAGCACTGCTTGGAAAGTTATAATATGCTCCAGATTTCCAGAAAGGTAACTAGCACCTGTAGTTCTTTCTGCATGTAAAATCTTTGCATTGAGCTTTGCTTTTCTCATTAAGTAGTCCATCTGGTATGCAGAGATTACATTTGATAAGTCATCTGTGTGACATTCGAATCGCCTAGATAAAAATATATCCTATATCTTGTAAAAGTTGATTTCAGAGCTCATGAGGCACATGAGAAAATAGACTTCATTCTATTAAACAAATGCTTACATCTTTGGAAGGCTTTCTTAGCACGTCTCCCACACCACCGCCATTTCTCAGGCCTTGGTTTAATACTGTAACGATGCACATTAGCAGAGTGTCACAGGTCCTCTCAATCCCATCCTTTTCCTCACCTACAGCCACAACAAAAAAAGGTTTGTAAACCAAAGCATCAACTCCCAACACAGCAATAGACACTCTGTTTATTAGACGAAGTGGCTGCTACAGTAATTTGCCTTTCATCGTTCTACGGCTGTAATTATTTATCATCCCTATCAGTTTTGAAGCCACAGCATTATAGCTTTTGACAGCAATACACTTAACCTGACAGAGAGGTGGTGAGAATCCTTATTTGTTCTCCCACAGGTAACCCCATTAATAGCCCAAGTCTGCTAGCTTTATTCATGAGCGTACTCTTTACTCATGCGAGTGCTCCCACTGGCTTCAATGGGCCCCGAAGTGCACAGCTGACAGAGAGAGAAGTGATGTGAAGAGGGAATTAGAGGTACATTCATAGAAGGCTTGTCTCTGGTGAAATCATTCCCCTATGCAATGCTAACATTTTCAGTTATTACACAGTGACTGGCTTATGCGTGACTCATTCTTGCAGTGATCAGGGTTAAGGCATGCCTAGTGAACTAAATTAAAGACTCCCACTGACCTCAAGATACTGGATGGGGTGGCGTAGACCTGGAAACCTGGGTTCTACTCCTATCTATACCACAGAATTGCAGGGGTATTACAGAATACCTCCCTCGAGACTCCCATGCAGCCGTGGCAACATGAACAGCCTTTCAAAGAGAGCAGTGTGCCCTGGCGACTAGTGCGGAGGGAACAGAATCATGGCCGGCATGTCTCCTGCCCCTCCCTCTTCGGGATGCACTTGCTCCCTTGCATAAGGTTGCATTGGGTGCTGTGTGCCTCCCTTGCATAAGGGAAGTGTTTCTCCCAACATTTCTTCCATGTGCTCATTTTAGTACGGGGGCTTTGAGAAATAAAACAATTTAATAAATGTCAATTTTCCGCTTCCTTGGTTAAGTGAAATGGTATTCTTTAAAAATTACTGCGAGGGTACCACACTTTGGGCATTGAGATATCTTTGATTGAGTGAAAATCAGTCAAACTTTGTTCAGTAAATCAAAACTCACATTACGGATAATGCCTTATATCAATATTGATTTAAATAAAGCTTAGCAGAAAAAAAGGCAAAAGCAATGGATGCCAGGTCCCTGAACTCAGATGGTCTATGGTACCAACATACTACAGGTATAGATATTTGTCAATCTTCCCTGCTAGAGTATAATAATAATAGGCTATCACATGTGATAATAGTATAATATCAGAGAACAGGTAGGTAAAGTCTCATGGGAAGGAAAACTAAGGGAAAATGTAGTTCAAGAGAGCTGGCACATTCTCAAAGGGACAATATTAAAGGTGCAATAGCAAACTATTCCAATATGAAGGATAGATAGGAAGAATAGGAAAAGGCCAATATGGTTCCATCAGGAGCTCTTTAATGACCTGAAGATTAAAACAGAATCCTACAGAAAGTGGAAACATGGACAAGTTGCTAAGGCTGAGTAGAAAAGAACAGCACAAGCGCACAGGGATAAAATCAAAGGCTAAGGCACAATATGAGTTACACCTAGTAAGGGACAGAAGGCAATAAAAAGAGGATCTAGAAATGCAGTAGGAGCGAGAGAGATAAAGGAAAGTGCAGGTCTACTTCTTAATGGAGAAGGAACTAATAACAGACAATATCAAGGAGGCTAAAGTGGTTAATGCCTCTTTTGCTTCAGTCTTCACTAAAAATGTTAATGGTGACTAGATGCTTAACACAATGAATATTAGCAACAAGGGGGAAGGGAGGGACCCAAGCCAGAATAGGTAAGAACAGGTTAAAGCTAGATGTACTCCAGTGAGCAGGGCCTGGTGAAATTCATCATAGGGCATTTAAGGAACTAGCTGAAGCAATCCTGGAACCATTAGCAATCATCTCCAAGTACACACAAGACGGGTGAGATCCCCAGAACTGGAGAAGGGCAAATATAGCACCTATCTTTAAAAGGGCAAAGATGACCAGAGGAATAACAGACCAGCCAGCCTAACTGATACCTGGAAAGATATTGGAACAAATTATTAAATAAATGGTAAGCACTTAGTTATAGCCAACGTGGATTTGTCACAAACAAAACATGCCAAACCAACCTAACCTCCTTTGACAGCACTACTGGCCTCGTGAATGTGGGGGGAGAAGAGAGCAGTAGATGTAACAGGTTTGGATTTTAGTAACGGCTTTTTGACATGACATTCTCATAAGCAAAGTAGGGAAATGTGGGCCAGATTAAATTACTATAAAGTGGATGTCACGGTAACTGCACCTGCATTTTCCCTCTAATCTATCAAGGGCGCCCACCCTCAGGCTTTCAACTCCACAGCCATTGCTTTTCTTGGGTGGAGACGCACTGCTCTTTCCCTTCTGACCAGGGCATTTCCAGGCTGCACAGATCCCTGCCTACACTGTTATTCCCGGCAGAGATAAGTTGCTCAAGCACACCTACTTGCTTTCTCTTAGAGATGGTTAACAGGTGTAACCTGTGTAACAGATAGAAGGTACACACAGCAGTTCCTATGCAAGCCAACTTTAATAAGTAAAAAAGGTAAAAAGCATTATAAAGAAAACATTAAAAGAACCTACAGCATGCTAATAACCTTACCAGAGATCACCCCCAAAACCTAACATGGGCTCTGGCAGTAGTCCTTCAGTACCCCACCCATGGAGTTTCCTTTGTTCAGCACAGCCTCAGTTCAGATCTAGCCCATGTGGGCTAGTAGGATCTTCCCTAAGGATTGGGGCCTGCTCTAGACCAGGGTTCCTCCTGTATGTTTACTGAATCAAGAAGAAGGCCAGGAGCCATTTAAAAACAGTCTATCTAAAAAATTCTCTCTCTGTTCCCCGGAGAATCCAGTTTGAACTAGTATATACATACCTCTTCAGGGAGTGGCTTCAAAGGGCTAACAACAGAGGAAGTATATTAGCATTCCCCTCTCTACCAGAGAAGGTACATACTATGCCACAACAAAAATACAATTGCATTTTTAATACAATGTATCCCAAAGGTATTAACCTTAATTCAAAAAGGTTTAACTTAATTCAGTAAAGTTTATCTCAATTCCATAAGGTTTGTTCATGGTATTAGAGAATATGTTCACTCTGCCACAGTGGGTGCAAAACTGGTTGGAAGACCACACTCAAAGAATAGTTAAATGCTTTGCTGTCAAACTGGGTGGGGACATATCAGTAGGGTACTGCAGGAATATGTCCTAGGTCAGTACTAGTCACTATTTTCATTAATGACTTGGAAAATGGAGTGAAGAATGTGTTTGTAAAATTGGTATCTGACACTAAGCTGGGAGGTGCTGCAAGCATTTGCAGGATAGGTTAGAATTCAAAATGACTTTGACAAACTCGAGAATTGGTCTGCAATCAAGAAGATGAAATTCAGTAAAGACAGGTGCAAAGCATTACACAAGGAAGAAAAAAAATCAAATGCACAGCTACAAAATAGGGAGTAACGGGCTAGGCAGTAGTATTGCTGAAAAGGATCCTGGAGATTATAGTGGGTCACAAATTGGATACGAGTCAACAGTGTGATGCAGTTGCAAAAAAGGCAAATGTCAATCTAGGTGCCTTAACAAGAGTGTCTTATGTAAAATATGGGAGATAGCTGTCCTGAACTCAGCACTGGAAAGGCCTCAGCTGGAGTACCGTGTCCAGTTCTGGGCACCACACCTTAAGAAAGATGTGGACAAACTGGAGAGAGTCCAGAGGAGAGCAACAAAAATGATCAG
The DNA here is from genome assembly GCA_007922155.1 of Mesoclemmys tuberculata. NCBI lineage: Eukaryota > Metazoa > Chordata > Testudines > Chelidae > Mesoclemmys > Mesoclemmys tuberculata. Next base: position 108,311,869 of record ML675616.1, read on the forward strand.
AAAAGAGTAAAACTGTGTGTGGTGGGGAGCACATTTAGTCCTGAGTAAAGAAAACGGAGGGGAAACTGCATAACAGTATTCAAGTACATGAGGGTTGTTATAAGGAAGACTCTCATCAGCTGTGCTCTATGTCCACTGAAGACAGGCTTAATCTGTGGCAAAGGAGATTTACATTAGATAGTAGGAAAAACTTTCTAACTATAAGGGTAGTTAAGCTCTGGAGTAGGCTTCCAAGGGAGGCTCTGGGATCTTCATATTTGGAGGATTTCAAGAACAAGTTGGACAGACATCTGTCAGAGATGGTCCAGATTTTCTTGGTCCTGTCTCAGTGCAGGGAGAGGGACTGGGTGACCTTTCAAGGTCCCTTCCAGCCCTACATTTCTGTGATTCTGTAATAATCATGGTTAACAAACATTTAAGTACATAGGCTTTCTATGGATTGTAACACTGCAACTTCTTTCAGATGCGCATTTAGAGGATTTTTAATTGTAATGCAATCATAAGAAAGCCAATTTCCTCTTCCTTTCTTTCATATATTGTATTTAGTTCACCTTTCAAAACATTCTTCTGTTAAATTTTTGGAGTACATATTTGGACTTGTGAAGGCTGAGAGATTGGCAGCAAAAGAAAGTAATGGCCTTTATTAAACCACACCTTTATACTACTGTTGGGTAGCCAAAGTGCAAGCTTCTTGCTGTTGGTTAGACATGTCACCATGGTCCAGAGGAGTTCTATTCTGTAGCTAGATGCTATTTTTGCAACCATGAACATACTGGGGGCTCAGGTTGTAGAGAGATGAGGCAGGCAGGACTGCTGGGATGTGAAGATGGCCAGGCTCGGAGGAGGCAACTGGCACCCTTTAGAAGGGAATATATATTATATGCTTCCTTCCGGCACTGGTATCTTAGTGTTGCCATGCATAGGAAGGGATTAGGACAAGCCCACACAACCCTTGGGTTGTGGAGTTCCTCAAGGAGAGCTAACCTGCTCCCTTATTCTGCATCGTTTGTGCCGAGGGAGTGCACATATTCACATTCTGACTGTATCCCGTGTGGATGTGCACTGCACCATCTCCTCTCCATACGCATCTGTGCATAAAAGCAGAGAAAAACCAGGCCTCTGTCTGCAAACTAGCAGTTTTGGGCCCGTCCTGATTGGGCACAGATGTGTCAAACTATATCAGGTGCTTTAGGCCTCTGTCCAACAAAGCTCTTAATATGAGTATAACTTAAAACACGAGAGTAGTCCTATTGGAGTCAGTGGGACAATGCACATACTTAGTTATTCACATGTAAGTGCTTTGCTGGACAAGAACCTTTATGACATGGCATGTGAGTTTGGAGTAAAGTGCTAGCAACTCTGGAAGAAGATTTTCTGAAGACAGATTAATTCAACAGAACAAGCAGGCTGAAGAGCTCCATTATTTCTTTCAGAAAGAGAAGCCATTTCAAACCAGTTCAGAGAACTCCACCCTCTATTTGGGGCACAGAATGATAGCATGTTCAACCAATGAAACACCAGGTAGAAGCACCAGCTCATCAGAACAAACTGTTATTGGGAGACCAGTGATCCTGGAGAAAGCATCTAGCAACTTTTGAGAGCTCAACCCTTTCGGAAAGTGTCACATACACTACAGACTTGTACACTAGGAACCAAATGAGAACAACAAACTTATTTAAAGGGACATCATCAACATAAGCCACCAGAAATTCTGCCAGAACACTTTTTACTGTCTATTTTTATGAGTTATTTGATAGTCTTTGGGAACAGACCATCAGTATTCTGCAGAAAGTCTATTGGGGTTAAAATAGAGCTTTTTGGTAACTGATCCGCTGGCTGAGTTGAACTGAATTAATCTGCTGCTGCTGAATGGATTTTTTGTGATGCTACTGTGTGTATTATGCTACTCTAATGTTAATTGGCAGGGCACTTAAAGCTCTCGTATAAGTGTCTTTTTATGATTATTATTTAAATCTAAAGAAAATAAAGAATACATAAATAAAAATGTAAGATTACTATAAATGAAAGATCAGAGAAAAACAATGTTTTATCTTTTTGTTTGTTTACTCTGTGTATTTGACAGCAATGCTCACTAATCAGTTCATTATTTCCCTTACAGAGTCTGTCAGTTTCCTCAACTGTTTGTGTGGGTCTTTCACACAGCAACAGGAGAGATACAAACATACTTTTTAAAAGTCACATGACTGTGAAACCATGCAAATTGGTAGTGGATGGGTACAGTATGTGAAACTACTTTTAAAGTTTTTAGAATTTTTTTTTTACTAGATTTCATGCTGACAATGTCCCTTTAACTTAGATCTTCAAGCTAAATTGCATCTGAAATAAGGACTGCAGACAAGTGTATCCAGACATTTAAGTACATATGCTGTACTACTAAGATCAACCTATGAGATCCTAAAATGTAGCCATCTGCTGCTTTCTTCCTAAAGGTGAGAATAAAGCTGATCAGCTGCTGGCTTTTGTGATCAGTGAACTCAGCAACAAAGGAAGATATTAATACAATTCAGCATTTGATTTTGATAACAAATAAACATCAGTGCATTGGGAAATAAGGGGTGGGAAGCCCTTGCATTCTAGGCAAGTTGCTAGAGCAGCTGTCAGTGTAGAAAAACATGGCCATTTCTGACTCTGAATGATGATAGTCAATTTTCATGACAAGAAAAGTCCCTCCTCTGTAATAATAACGCTCACAAACACCTCTACCATAAATTTATCATCATTTTGGGGAACTTTTGTACAAACCTGGGCTGGTAATAGGTAGGGTAGTAGAACAATTTTCTTTTGTGCATGTTTCCATCATTGATGTTAGGGTTGTGGTAGGAACTTCACCAATACCTGACAAAATGAAAAGCAGGATATTGATAGACACACATATGCTGTAAAGTACATCTATTAGACATAGCGAGCACATTGACATATAGTTTAAAATCACAACTCTCTTGAAATGAATTACTGATGTTTTTAAAAATCAAGAACAAAAAGTAGAATGAATTAGACCACTGCAGAAAGAAAGCATTCAGCATGAACAGCTCAGAACTGCCACAAGGAAGAAATACACACTATTTTACATTAGAGGATATCACAGCTATTCCATCATTGTATCTCCAATAAATTAATGAATCTACATCAAATGCTGCTTCTTCTAGTTAGAAAAAAATATATTCAAAGCAACAAACAACTGTCAGATATGAAAATGTCAGTTTTAAAACCATTAGATACATTATTCATAAAGGCTGACAAGCAGGACACTGAGCTGATATTCAGTCTTCCTGAATCTAGAATATTTAAGAGTTTTCAAGGATAAAAACACAATTTGGTACTCATTTGTAAATATCTATGTGTTTGAGTAAGACACTAATTTAACATTCCCAAAGTGGGTAAACGTGTACGTCAGCCTGATATTATCAAACACCAATTTCACCCTGTGCTTTGCAGACAATTCACTGCATTTCAAATCAGTATTGCAGAAAGTTTAAGGAGCAAAAATGATGGCAAAATCATGAAGTCCAAACAACAGTTCAAAGTATAGTAGGCTGCTAGGCAGTGAAAACTGATTAATGCTGACTTTTTTCACATCTGGGGTATGTTATTAAGCTAACATTATAAATGAATTATTGCTATATAATATTCTGCTGACATTTTCTAATATCATCAGTATATTTTCTTGACTAGATTCTCATGTATGTATGCTAACAAGAACACACCAAGCACAAAAAAATCTTCAGAGAACCCAACAAGGAGAACACAGAAACATGGGAATTGCCACCCTGTATCAGACCACTGGTCCACATAGTCAGGTAGCCTGTCTTCAACAGTGGCTACAGATACCTTTTGAAATTTAATTTCAAATTCTTGATCTCAGTCCAGCTGGTGTTTTTTCTTTTCAAGTTACATACAGCCTTTTCAAGTGATCCAAATGTGGAAAAGAAGGTGTATTTAAGAAATTTGTCAGATAGCGCCAAAACAGCTTTATTAATACTTCACCCTTGGTATGCTCAGTGTTCTGAATGAGCGTTGTCTTGTTTGAATATGTTTGGTTTTGAAATAACAGAATTATAAAAGTTTGTATAGTCTACAGAGCATGTGCAGCATTGACTGGATCCTGCTAATTGCCAAGAGTCTTCTGTTAGTTATCAGGTGCTTAGCGCATTCAAGGATTAGTCCCTAAGTGAATTAATCACAAACCCAACTTTTTTTCTCTAAGGGTAAAATCCTGACTATTGATTTTCCTAAGGACAGGATTTTACCCTAAAAGTCTGTGTATAAAACTTGCAGTGTATTTTACAGAAGTTCTATGAAAGTCCCACATATGAGAGATGTTGATTTAATAATAAATTTCCACCTGGTGATTTAAAAAGAAAAAGTCATAGGTCTACTAAATCTGTTAAAATTGTATACCTCATTACAGTGCAACACGCATAAAACAATACATTCTGTGGCCAAGGTGCATCTAAAAGTATCTTTAGCTTGCTATGACTTACTCTTCTTGAATAACAGTGAAGCGTGTAATGTTCTTTAAAAAATCCAGCAAGAATTGGAATGGGAAAAAAGTAAATGAATTAACTTGAGTGTGATATTTTAGCAGACGAGTCTATGTCTGAAACAAACCCATGCAGCATAATTGTACCTACTATAGCCTTATAGCATTGATTCTGTCCCTGTTGGAGGAAATGGAAAAATTCGGATTGGCTTTTAAGAGAGCAGGATTATCCACAGGGAAATGCTAAATGTCAGCAGTATGATGATCATTTGAGGTAAAAACAATACCTGCAATAGGTGTTCTGTTTTTCAACCTGTCCACCTCCATGATGAAATCATCCTTCAAGAACAGGAACCCAACGATGGAGAAGAGGTAGACCAGGATGAGAGCTAGCACTGCAGTAAGGATAATGGAGCGGCCATTTCGGGTAACACTTTTGATGACATTGAGCAAAGTTTCCTCTCTGTACACCAAATCAAACAGCTGGAAAAAATATAATACAGCGAAAGCTGAATAAAGTTGGCAATATGTAGCTGTTAGATGGGAACAGCACCTCAACTTGGGAAATACACCTAAGACCAAATCCTGACCTCAGATACATCAGCATACAGTTCCCAATGATAACAGTGGGCAGAGGCAGAATTTGGCATATGATGTTAAACTTTATTAACACACATTACAGTAAAACAGATTTAAGAAGAATACTATTCATTAGATGTGGGCTGATCCAGATTTTGGTAACATTCCAAATCAGGATCCAAATGTAGAAATTTCCCCCATATTTATAATGGACTAGACCAAAATCCCAGATCCCAATGTCTCCACAGTATGCAGAAGAGTCCAGATGTGGATTAAAAACATTGTATTTTGGGCCTATCTAATATATACACACAGTTAAGCCCCTGATTCTGCAAACATGCATGTGAATGACCTTAAGCCCTTAGCTGATGAGGCTACTTATGTACTTCAAGTTACACAGGTGTGAGCAGGCTGTATTTTGTTATGAGAAAGTAAAATTAATTTTTACTGTTTTGTATAACCCTTGTAAAATGTCTATTATTTGTGTAGCTTCACCTGTGTTTCTAGGACTTAACTTCAAGGGGAGTATACGTAAAGATAACATTGTTTCAATGTCATTCCTACACATAATTAATAATGGCGAATTTATAATTCTGGTTTTATCAGTATTTTATAAATCTTTAGGTCATCTTCAATATATTTATTTCAACTTCAAAATACACAGATTATAGATATGAGATGACACAGAGTGATTTATCAGAATGGTCGATAGTAGAAGAATTAGTCATAATTCATGAGATCTGAAATCCACACCCTTGTGAGAGGATTAATAATAGAGAAAAAGGAAGAAAATGAACATTCACACCGTAATAGATGAAGACTAAAATTAGGAACAAAAATAAGAGATTTGAGTATTTCCTCTACCAAGTGAATAAGTGTAAGTAACTAGGGGATGTTTACAATTATATCATGAATGAATCATGGACACGTCATTCAAAAACAGTACAAACTTTGTCGGAGATCAGTATTTTTAAAACTTTTTCACACTATGGTCCAAATCTTAGGACAGAGATCCTTTCGTGGGCACCTGCCCGTCATGATAAACTGTTGCTGATTCCACACAATCTTGGTGGCGGTTATAGTCATCATAATTAAAACACAGTGACCGCAGGAGATTATTATAAAGACAAAATTGTAATAAATTCTCTTTCACGCCTTGGGTACAGGTGGTCAGTTGCAGCCTCCATTTTGTCTCCCCGCTGTTTGTTTATTCTTTCTGGATGTAGGATTTTGCGCTATTAAAACAGGATCTCCCTTTACTGCTTGTAACCTCCTCTGCTCTAATCAATACAGGTCACTTTGCACACTGGTTGTATCATCTGGTGTGTTTGCTATCTTTATAATTTTGGTATGATCTACAAGTTTGATGTAAATTCAACTGAGATCAAACAAAGACCCTGAGATACAGATCTTCACAAACAGACTTCACTTCCTGTTTTGTACACCCAAAATGCAATGCTTACATGTCACACTTGTTTTAGCTAAAAAAATCTCCAACATGAAAACTAACTGCAAGTTCGGTGAATCTCTCTTTTAGTTACGGTGTTTAGTGGCCTCTTACATGGAGAACGTGAGTACTCACCAGCATTAATGAGTTATGGGAGGGATGGGTGGTGACTGTCAATGGGGCATGTACTCTTTAGTTGCTTGGGCACTTTTAAAAATCCCACCCTCTGTAACAAATAGTAGAGTCTTCAAGAATACATTTTTAAAGCCCAGCCTTATGCAGTGTTTCAGGAACAAGAGTTACATTAATTTTAAAGGGTACCCGCAGCTAAAACACTGGGTAAAATCCTGGCCTTAATGAAATCCATGGGACTTTTGCAATGGACTTAATAGGGCCAGGGTTTCATCCAGAGAGTCTGTACCACATCTTGAAAATTTACACCACAGAGGACTTAGGTCCTCACGGATTAATACAACTCCTGTTAACTTTCATGACAAGGAGACAGATATATGTAAGTACAAAATTGGATTTTGAAAGTTTGACTTCTAATGGGAGTTTTGCTAGAGTAAGGACTGAAGCCCTTTAGTGTAGACAGCAGGATCTATATGAAGCTCTGTAATTACTGGACATAGACTCAATTGTTCAGGAAACTGAGAAAAACATAAAACCGAGTATAATGAAAGATGAAAGCCATTGAACTGTACAGGGTTTTATTAAATCTGTCCAAAAAGGTTTACACAACAGATTAAAATGAAAGTGATTGAAAACTAGGTAAGAGCAGCAACAAGGGCTTTTTTAATGCTCTTCAGCTTGAAGAGTTGAGTTTCAAGATCATATTTTGTATGGTGTTATGATACAGGTGTGCTAAAAGTATTATAAAAGGAATTTCACCTAGAATATACAAAAATGAAGGAATCACATTTAAAATGTCTTTAGGTGACATGTCAAAAGCATCCATCCCTCACCAACTGCAAAACAGCCCCGTCAATGTATTATTATACAATATGTTATTAGGATATATGTATTATTATTATTATTATAATCACATTTAATGAGTGCTAGGCACTGTATAAATAAAGATTAGTAGACAGTTCCTGTCCTGAAGAGCTTAGAATCTAAATAGACCAGACAAACACAGGGTAGTGGAAAGGGCATAGCATACAAATGTAAAACTGGTGATGGAGGGGGGTAAAAGAGAAGGCTGTTTGATGATTTTCTGGAATGAAACTTGTCGGCTTTTATCTCTGTAACACAGACAATAAGTCCAAATGGCAATGAGTTCTAACAAAAACAGTCGCTTCTAACAGGCAGCAGCAAAGCAGCATGCTAATACCCATTATCTGGCATGATCGTCAGGAAGAAATCAAAGATAGCTGCATGGGTAATGGTATTTTCTATTCTTGCAAGGTCTGCCACTCTCCAGAGGCCTATACTTACCAGGAAACTATAGAAGAATTCATGCACACAGAGGCCCAGCATGCAGACCAGGACGTATGCTACATGGTAGAGAAAGGCCATGTCCATAATGACTGCTCTGTAGCCTCGAGTGAATGTTCCACGGTTTCCAACAAAGCTCACCAGAAACACTATTTTGTTACAAAGCTGTGGGGGGAGGACAAGGCTAGGTTTACTTTACCAGAATATTAGCAGAAGCATCATTTATTTATATTGCAACAGCACCTGAGTGCCCCAGTCATGGGCCAAGCCATCAGGTACTGTACATAGAGAACAAAAGGACAGTCCCTGCCCCCAAAGAGCTTACAGTTGCAGCATAAGACAAGGGACAACAAGTGCAGACAGACAGACTCCACTGGCAATTTTCAGGGCTGTTTTGCACAAAAGCCCTTACATTTTCTTGCCCATCCACTTCATTCTGAATATGAATAGGGACACTATGTAATGTCATATAAGGCACACACAATATATTAAACAATATTACTCTGCAATGGACACCTTAGGAGTTTTTTCACATTGACTGTGCAACGAGATAAAGTTACTAAGCTGTTCTCTATATTTAATATATGCAATACCTAAGGATTGCTGCAAAATCTGAGGTGTTAGATGCAAACGCAGGTGAATTGTCATTCACAGTATATATAGCTATATCAGATGGGCAGCATCCACACGCTCGAACATTACACAGGAAAACAAAGCCATGGAATGGAGGTCACTTCAGATATAGCATAAGTGACAGTTTATTTTTGTAGCCTAAAGCCTGATCCTGTGCAACTGAAGTACGTGGCAAATCTCCCTACAGTATATAGACATGCCACCATGAAATGATTTCAATGGGTGCAGTATCAGGTTCCTATAGCATACATTCAGATTAAAAATACTGCATCTGAGCATTGCATTCAATGCCAATAGTTTTAAACAGAGTAGGCCACAAATGATCTCAGTTTTAGAGGGTACATCAGGAAAAAATCCATTAGTCAATGGCGTTGTTCCAGATTTATGAAAGCATAGCTGAGATCAGAATGTGGTCTGCTGTTTACTATGGAATTTTTGGTTCTGCTCCCTCCCCTCCAAAATTTGTTTTAGAATACACAGTGATATTCCTTGGAAAATTTTCAGTCTTTGTAGCTAAATGTGATGTCAGTATTTGCTCAATTTCTTAGGTATTCCTTTCACTAATTACAGGGAAGTTAGGAATTAATGCAAATACCACAATAACATTATCTACTTGAAAAGGCCAAATCAAAAAGTTTTTAAAGGCAACCACTGAATATATCTTGATATTGCCTCTGGAAAGTTAAACTGCATCAGGACTTTGGAAATATTTTGATTCCAGTGAAATACTGGTTTTTTATTAGCGTTCTTGCCCTTTTCTTTTCATCCCCTGGTTCAGATTAAGAAATTGATCATCCCTCTTAGCTGTACGTCTCTCAAACTCTCCTTTTTTGCCTTTGTACCATCAGTACCTGTTTGATACAACAGCATTCACACAGAGTGTATCTATATGATGATCAGTTCCCTGGGGTCGCTGCAAAATGTACATCATTATTATGTGATATATTTCTATATCATTAGTGGGCTGCTAGTGCTTCTTTAATGTCATAAAACATTAAAAAATAATTAGGGAATGAAATCTTTGCAAAGAATTTGGAACTAAACCAGTGTTACAGTACGTAGAAGTGCCACCATGAAATAGCAATAGGACTGTAATCCAGGGTGAACATGTTTGATGGCTGCAGAACTTTCTATTTTTTTTTTTCAAACTATATATTTGGTTAGAATGCTCTTTTAAAAAAAATTATTCAGTCAGACTTCTGAACTATAATGATAGAGATGCAGGGCCAGATTCTCCACCGTACCTGAGCTTTGGTCAAGTAGGGGGTGGGGGATGAAGAGGCCAGGGGCGACTACCGGAGAACTGGCTGCAGCTATCCAATCGCATTCCAAATCTGATGTAATGTAAAGCTGCTGTGGTTCAACAGAAACCTAAACAACTATTTGTTAGAACTATCATGAACCCAGTCGTGCTAAAGGTGTGCAAAAGCAGATGTGAAACAGTAGACAGATCACGGACTTGGCTTTTTTAAAATGTGGCTTTTAATATCCCTGCTTCTGCTGAAATGGAAATTATGCTAGTTTTAAAGTACTTACATTAGCAGCACCAAGTAGTATCAATGTAGGCCCAAGCCCTATTGTGTATATAGACCTGAGAATTACAGACACTAGAAAGGGTCGGATACCAACAGGCTTGGAGAAGAAAAATAGCATTGTGGTACAGACTGCCACTGCTATCCAAAGTAGGACTGAAAACAATGGTGAAAGCGTGCCTGGAAAGGGAAGAAAAGGAAAGGTTAACGCTTTTGGAAAATCAGTTGTGCATCAAGAAACAAATCTGCACAAAGATTGATAGATAAACTGGCAAAAGAACCAAAGTGAATGAATCACGCAACATAATTTCTGACCATAACAGCATGATCATATTGGGAAATACTGTTAACATATTAGGTTTAATTGCAACAGCACCAGGGCTAAGTAATATCACTGGGATTAGAAAAAAGCAGAGATGGGCTCCCGTCTCCAAATTCAAAGTGCATCCAAACTTTCTCAAAGCTCTGGCTTTTGTATCCTGGCAATTGGTTCATGTCCAGCTCTGTAAAATAATTTTGCTACCAACTAGAATGGGGAACTTCCACCAAATATGGAATATACCTTTAAATTGCATATAAGGCCTTTGTTAAAAGGTAGGTCTAAAACCCTCATTATTTCTTTAAAAAGTAATTTCCGCCACCCCCCCCCTCCGCAATTCAGGTCAATCAACGTAATTTAACAGGATTTGCACTGGTAACATGTGCAGACATACACAGTTGAGGCAAGGAGTCCTTGTCTGAAGAGTAGTTTCAATTGTATCATATGATACTAGAACTGCAGAAGTAAATTAAAAGGCAACATTCTTAGGCTGATTAGATCAACCCAAGCACCTCAGACACTTGGCTATGGGCTGATTTACTCAAGGAGAAGGGGGGGAGGAAGTGAAATAAACCCTGTCTCTAGAGTTAGTTTTCTCTGGGGGAGGAAGGAGAAAGGAGTCTGTCTCATGATTATTCCTGTTTGGCCACCCACATTTATTGTTTATAAATATCTAATTACGTCTACAATTGCCAGGAATGATGGGCTTTAGAAAAGTGAATCGCATTATCACTGAAACCACTGGATTATTGGGGGTGCTTAAACTACTACTAGACATGCCTGCAGTTCAAAATAAGTATTAATTCCTACTGATTGCAAACCAGAGGATTTTACAGAGTGTAAAATTCTCAGATTAGTTTAATAAGTCTGAGTTTAAAAGGTTTATTTTTAACTCTTTATTTCTTCCCTGTTATTCTTTCTGGTCTGGAACACGCACTCTTGAAACAAGTTTAGAATTTACAAAATTGAGAGCTTTGAAGACTAAAATCTTCTCTTTACACAACAGGTACAGGAGGAATCTCAGCACCCAGCTGATATGCCTGTGTTGTAACCTGCAGGGACCACGTCAGGGGGTGAAAGGGCAATTCAGCCTCCTTGCCAATCTACTTTAATCCTGTGCTTCTCTATTGAGTCTGCCAACAAGACTATTGTTCATGCCAATTATGGCAGTGGTGTTTGGGAAGAGCACATGTATCCACTAGACCCTGGACTGATTCCATCCACTCCTTTCACATGAGCCATCAGATGGAAGCGACCTTCAGTCACATTACTGACTGGATGTGAACCAATGGCTCTCTATTCCGTTACCCATCTCGAGTCATCCAGTCCCCTTTATCCCCATTAAGCATGTTTAGGCTACAAAAACACTTCCTGCTAGTCTATAGCATTCATTTGATTAAATATAGTATTCAGTACATTTCCTGATTTATGATGTAGCAGAGCCAAAATCACTGGTTTTCACATCATTGCTCTTTTTATTTAATAAATCTATCATTTGCAAATGATGTGTTATTTTAGCCTTATAAGCACAGCAGTCAAAAACTGACAAATGAAACATATTTTAAATCATTTCAAGCCACGCTATGCCTTTGTAAATGGCCATTGAATATTGCTGTGCATTTTTAAAGAAATGGAGATCATTGACCTGAACCAAAACCCACTGAAGTCAACAAAAAGCTTTCCATGCTCTGATGTATGGCTTATAATTATGGCTTATATATTAAAATTTAAACTTCTCTGATATATGGTAGTGTGCTTTTTTGTTTTCCTGAATCCAAATCACACACATACGAAGACACAAGAGAGGATTAAATAAAATCTTCCGTTTCTGTAAAACTTGAGAACAAAAAGAAGTTTCACATTTTCACAAGCTCATGATTGTGTGATTGCTTTGCCAGAATTGCAATTTCTTTTTATTCTTAGTATCCCTGTAGTGATTTATATAGTACTAAATGTCTGCTAGAGGTTTTTTCTGTAATTCTGGTCAACAATATTGTCCTTTTCATGGGATTTATACCAAAAACCACACTGGCAACTGCCCAAACGTATAGCAGCAACTACTACCATCTCTAACAACTCCAGCAAATTTTTGTCATGAGATTCCTACAGTATATAAAATACACCATAGAATCAACTCATATTAGATCACACAACAATGTCCAGGAAAAAAATCTATTTAACAGGATTTTCATCAGTGACTTTGATTTTGGATGCCCAGCATGAGACATCTTATCAGTGCCTGAAAGTGCTCAGCATCCACCCTGTGAAATTCAGTCTCCATTAAGGTGTATTAAACTGGGAATCCAAACTGACTAGTGACTTCTGAAAATCTTTACTGCTCTCTTCAATGTTATTCAAAAGCTGTGCCAAGGCATAAGGAGTGTCACAGGGACCATTGTTTAAGATGCAGTTATGTCATGGTTCATGTCGCTTTGTAACTGGAAATGTTTACATACACAAGAAAAAAAATCAAGATCACTTGCCTTCATCTCCATCATCTCCAAAGGGGTAGAAGAGAGCAACTGCTAAATTGATGAATACAGCCAGGTTGAATGAAATGCTCCCCCAGAGAGAGATGTGTCTAGAGAACCAGAACAAGGCTGGGTTATCTAGGAAAGGAGAAAAGCAGCATTGGAGAAACGAAAAGGAGATACATGAGTTTATGAACAATGGCTTCATGAAAACAAGAAATGCAACTTAATGTTGAACAGTAAAGTAAAAAATAAATATTCAGGGTCCATAATGAGCTCAAATTTAACATTTAATACAGGTTTAACAGTCTTACTATATTGTATTTAGTTGGCACTTTTCACCCAGAACTATCCCAGTACACTTTATTATAAATTATGATCCTACAGGTCTTAGTAACAAGAGTTTTGCCTGTGTTAAGTTGAAGGACTGGACCTTTTGTGAAAGAATCATTTCACTTGACACTGAAAGGAGAGGGGAAATCTGTGAACAAATGGCTCTCAGAATGCTGCACAAGAGTGGAGGGAAGAGGACATTTTGGTTAAAGATACTAGAACACACACTTTCACTTACAAAAAGTGTAACTGGCTTTTTTTGACCTCACAGCAGAGTCAAGGTCTCTCAGGATTATGGTCTTTTCCAAAAGATCTCTTCTCAATGAACCACATAAATCTCAGTTTACCCAAAAGGAGAGGGGAAGAATCAAACCTGCCAATGAGGTTCTAGGCCTTAGTACGTTACATGCAATGCTCAGGCTGCTAAATCCTCCCTCCTAACTAAATAGATCCTGTTTTTTTTTAGTAGTGTCTAGAGGCCATGTCTGAAATCAGGGCTCTGTTGTGCTAGATGCTGTACAAACACAGTTAGGGTATGTCTAGGTTGCAATTAAACACCTTTGTCTGTCTTGTCTATTTAGACTGCAAGCTTTTTGGGGCAGCGACTTTCTCTAAGGGTACATTTACACTGTAATTTGGCCCATACCATGTGACACCGGTGAAGGGGCTGTTTAATTGTGGTATAGACATTTGGGCTCAGGTGGCACTTCGAGCTCTAGGACCCCAACAAGGGGGGAGGGTCCCAGAGAATTGCAATTAAACAATCCTAAGAGCCCAAACCCTGCAAGCCCGAGACACTGGTACGGGCCAGCTCTGGATTTTTAATTACAGAGTAGACATAGCCTTAGAGACCGTCACTATCCCAAAGAGCTTACAGTCCAAATAGGCAAGACAGAAAGCGGGGAAGGGGAAAGAGAGGGGTGAAATGACTTGTCCAAGATCACATAGGTCAGTGAAAGAGCTAGGAATAGAACCCAAGTGTGCTTAATCCCATTATTCTAGCCCTGGGACTACATTGCCTCACTGTGGTGATCAGGCTGTGCACAAAGAGTGGGGGGGAGGGGGAGGGACAAGTAGAGGCATGCAGCCCCCCAATATCAATATGGTGGGGAGGGGGTAGAGCTCCTCTAGCCCTCAGAGGGTTTGTGGGGGAGTCAGAGCTTCTCCAGCTCCTGGTGGGGAGGGTGCATGCTCCTCTGGCCCCTGAGGCCCTGGCAGAGACATAGAACGTGCCTCTCCAAAAGGGCTGGAATTTAAATTCCTGAGCACGCCCCTGGTAGTGCTTATTTACTTAGTGAGTGCTGGAATTAAAATTTTTTAAGTATGTCTTAATATATGGTGTTTACAAATTTCTAAAAATGTGGCATTTAACTATCTGAAGATTATATATTTCTCAGGAAATTATCAAGACTCCTAGAATGAATTTCCTGTGCTTATGAAAGATGCATCTTCAGCCTTCCTGGACCTTTCTGTCTGCTGTAGGGCTTCACTTGCTATCACCATTGTACATGACTAAGAACATAGCTGGCTCCTAGAAACAGACAACTCCTCAATCTGGATCTTTTTGTCTTTTAATTAATTAATTTTGTCATTTTTAATTAACCACAATTAAATTCAGCTCAGATTAAACATTAAGATTTCACGTGTGGTAAAATTAGGCTGTTTTAAAGATCTGGGTTTTAAAGATCTGGAGCCTTTGCAAAAGGCATCCTCTCAAGCAATGCAGCATCACATGATAACATAGCAACTCAGACACCGAGTTAAAGATTGAACAGCACTTGAATTTGTTTTGCATTTTCAAACAAAATAATATGGAGGCTTGTTAAGTGTCCAGTAGATGAAAGGAAATGTGGGCGTTTCTGTTTTGGATAAAAACAAGCTAATTTATGCTTTTTTCCCATTACAGAGGTCAGATCCAAGTCTGCTCTGTCTAAGAAAGAGGTTGGCTTTTTGTTTCTTTTTTGGTGTTTCTTTTAACTGGAATCCCAATCCCACTTTGTAAGCAGAATAATTACTCTGGAATAAAGTATCTTTTATTCTGAAATAGAGCGTGCACCCGGGCAGCTACTCTTGAATGTTTTATTCTGCAATAGCTATTCTAATTAATTTCCCTATGTAGACAAGGCCTCACACTGAGCTCACAGCAAGCAGGATTGGACCAGTCGAATTTGCATTAAAGACGATAGGAATTTTGTTTGAGGCTCTATGCAAGATAAAAGTCTTCTGACTTATTCTGAAAATAAACATGTCATCTTCAAACTACAGCCTGGAAATTAAATTCACAAAAACTACAACCAAACATCCCATTTTTAGTGGTGGTAAAAGCTTCAAGTTAAATCATTCCACTCTGGTTAGCCAAATCCTCCTGCAGTTCTGACCATATTTGGTATTCTTCACTTCCTTCCTAATTGGTTATGTAACATTGCTGAGAGCTGTTAAAGAGCTGCTGTATTCTACATCTGAGAGTCAGCATTTTCATGGTGGGTGGAGATCCTTAGATATCTGTATCTATATCCCGCTTCCTTATCAGGAGGAGTGCTGTGAAGCTTAATTAGTTAAAAGGCTTGATTCACCCTGGATGGTGCACAGGTCTGCCATCTGCCACCTGAGTTACTAGAAACAACTTCACTATGACAGGTCAGATGACAGCACCACTTCTGCCTCCCCAGGGAAGTCCATTGTGGGAAAGCAGCTCTAAGATCTGTGTGGGGCTCCTAGGAGAGAAACCCATGGAACCAGCCAGCGAATCTTGGATGTTTTAGCCAGGTCCCTTCTGAAACAAGTGCCATCCACTTTCTTGCCTGTGCCAGCAGGAGTTGTGCCCTCCAGCCAAGTGGGGGGTGTAAACAGCTTGAACAAGCACGTCCCCTCAGCTGCCAAGGATTCACAGACTGGGTTCTGCTGGGACTTAATCAAGCTGGATTTTTGTAAAGTGCTTTAAAAGATCCTGGGATGCAAAATAGTGTTACTAAGAAAATAGATCATTCCACCAGGAATAGTAAAATATTACTCAGCGCAGAGGTCAGATCACCATCTAGTATAAACCCGCGAAGCTCCACTGACTTCATGGGAGCCATGCTGTTTTACACCAGCTGAAGATCTGGCCCCAGGTAAGAGATGTTTCTGGTGAATTAGAGTGACAAACCTATGTATGCAGCTACACATTCGTAGCCAAATTTCCATCTGACAAAATGGGGTGCAACTCTACTATCTGCAGTGAAGTTACACTCATTTAGTCCATCACTCAATTCTGGCCTTTAGAGCCCAGAAGGTCATCTTGAACAGATGATTTTATTAGTCACTTTTCCATCTTATCTCTCTCTCTCTCAGGTGGCACATCTCCAGTGACTTGCAAACTTGGGCTCAGACAATGTTTTCTTGTTGTGATATCAGAATGATTGGAAACAAGTAAAAATGAAAACATAAAATACTTGCTTGGTGCCGTACAGGTTTTAAATAGTTAGATAATGTGAAACTAAAGCTTGAAACTATAGATAGTACTTACTCCTAATTTTCTTCTGCCACTTCATTTCATTGTACAGATCTTCTGTCTGTTGGAAAAAGTCATTCACTTTGCTCCCTTGTTCATCTCTCTCAGTTGTATTAAATACACGACTTTTGGATTCTTGTGTGAGGAATTCACAGATATTTGGGACAGGGAAGACTATTTGTTCCATAGTTCTATCATGACGGACAATCTGTAAATACAAATGTATGTGTCATTCGGGTCAGAGACTTTTCAATCATGCTGTGATTCTTGTCTGACTCAGAGCTTGCTTTTATTTACAAATTGGTGTAGAACTCATTTTAATAAAATTTCAATTGCAGCAAGACACTGCATTAAAACACTTAAGTATGTAATTTATAGTAAAATTGTATTTCTGTCTTCAAAAACCTGCCTTAAAATGCGGTTATAGAGGTGTGCCTCAAGTAAAAAAATCTAGATCTAAGCATCCCCAAACTTTGAGGATGCTTCAAATCTGATCACTGTGTATTTATAATGGACTAAAGCAAACCTGCACATCCAAACATTCTCAGACTTTCGAGTGCTTAGCATTTGGCTCAAGAACGTCATTCTGTAGCTTGAGCCCTTCTCTATGAGGTTGTAAATCATGAAAGTGGCTATGCTAAAGCAGCACCTTGTTACTCATATGGTATCCAGTCCCTGTGTGCCATATCTGCTTACTTGACAAAACCAAGGTTTTGCTACTGCTAGCACTTCAGAACCAACAGAGCTACTTGAGAGTCAGCTGGATTCAATGCTGCCTCACATCATCATTAAAGCTGTTTCCTGATTCTGACTGTGGAGTCTGTATTACGGGTGGAGAAATAATATGTGGAAAACACACCTTGGATCTCAAGTTCTTTGTAGAGCCAGCTATCACAGACTCATCAGTTGACTTACAAACTGAACATGTGGATATGAGACAATATACACCTGGAACTCCACAATCGGCCCAGTCCTGCTCCCAGTGAAGTCAATGGCAAACCCCTCTCGTATTTCAGCAGAGGCAGTGCTGGGCTCAGAGTCATTTAGAGTCATCCTCACTTTTAGGAAGCCCCCAAAGCTGTGGCTGTTCTGCAGAAATGCCTTTTATCCACTCTTCTGAAATGGTTTGATATTTAAGAGCAATACATGTATGCATCTTCACCTCAAGGAGAGCAAAACTGTGTACGTGTCTGTGTAATGGCGCACAGTGAATGCAGTACTGCCCATAGGCGAGCTGACTCTAAGGGAATCCTGGATTCCATCTCACTTGTACCTCAGTCCCAGGGTCACGTGGCTGGGGACATAGGACTAGCAACTAGGCGAGCTGGGGGATGCAAGGACAGTGTAAGTACAGTCAGGAAAGAGAACCAGAGGAGCAGGAGGGTTGTGAGAGCTGCTCCATCGAGGCACATCTGCAGGAGACCCAGGGTGAGAGAGGATCTGTGACTCTCCACACCTGCTGGATGAAACGGCTTGGCTGATGCCTCCTGCCATGAGAAGTAGGGGCCTGAAGAGGAAGTGTGTGTTTAGGAAATGCCAGCAGCAGGAATTGGGTCTGGGAAGGAGCTACTGAGCCCAGCAGGGGCTGACAGAACTTTGAAGATTTGGGGAAAGACTGGTTTTCATTGAAGATGACACTGAACCGTGTTTTTCTTTTAATAAAGCAGACCCCAAGAAAGATGTGGTTTGACACAAAAGTCTATGCAATTATGCTTTATGGTAATCACCCTTAATCAACTAGTTTTGCATTAGATGAATAGTCATGGTTTCCAAATGACAGCCATGCGCACTGCGTAGATATGTCCCCTTAAAGCCGCCACCCTTGAACTCTACACTTTCTACTACTGCCAGAGTCACTAAATGTTTTCCCTTCCAACAGGGGGGTGCTGTTTACAATATAGAAAGCAGTGATGAATCAGACCAGCCTGGTTCTGTTAGACAAAAAGCTACTGAATCTTCATGGAACTTCAAAAACTTCTACCACAGCTGAAATTCTCATTTGATTCATAAACCTCCATGGCTTGAAAAGAAGGGTTTATCTGACTGATATGCTACATGAGATTATTCTTGTCTCTAAGGCACTGCTGCTATCCCCAATCATTATTTCCATAACAAGAAATGTTCTGTATCACACAGGGAAGCTACTGTTGGACAATTGTTTGAAATACACCAAGCCAATTTTAAAGAAAATCCATACCTTTTCTCCCTTCCCCAGTATGATATTATTCAACTTTTTCCCTTTCAAAATAATCTACGCTATTTAAATAAGTTTTGTTCCTCAGGAGCACTCTAAAGAGAAGATCTAGTAGGAAGCAAGCTGGCCTCAGACCACAATAGTTTCCCTTTCAGTGAGCCATTTTTTACCTCAATCTGTGCTGTGTGATTGGCATAGTACTTCAAGGCTTCATCTCCTTCATCTGGATCAGACCCTGGCTTCAGCATATGTTGCAATGTTTTATTGTGGCGAGCCAACTAGAAAAGGAAGACATCTGATTTATTTCCTGTTCTCAGGTTTACCATCCCGCCACACCCCTCCCCCAATGGGAGGGCTCTTCAGTGACACCCAAAA
Organism: Mesoclemmys tuberculata; assembly: GCA_007922155.1. Classification (NCBI taxonomy): domain Eukaryota; kingdom Metazoa; phylum Chordata; order Testudines; family Chelidae; genus Mesoclemmys; species Mesoclemmys tuberculata. The sequence continues at coordinate 108,331,180 of ML675616.1, forward strand.
GTTAGAACAGAAGCACTACCAAGTTAAGTTCCTATATAAAATCTGCATACCTTTGACAGCATTGCTTTTCCAAATTAGGTAATTACCTTCTAAATTTCCCCCATGATTTCAAATGGATAAATTATTCCTAAATATGCTGTTGTGTGGTATTGATGGTCCTGTTAAATAATTGATGTTTTACTACCCCACAGACAATTGCATCTCACATGTTGGGCAAAATGACTCATATTGTATACACTCAAAAAATACTTTTGGTTTTGATAGATGTTTAAAGGGCTTCTTAAAAGCAAACAGTTTATTATTATTGAGACACAACAGCAAATAGACTCTTGAAGTTACAGTACAAGTCCCTTACCTTAATGACAAACGAACCTAATTTTAAAAACCGATAAGGTGCTACCGAAGATGAAAACAACACCTAGCTCTTGTCTAGCACTTATCAGTAGATCTCAACGTGCATTACAAAGTGGGTCAGTATTATTATCTCCATTTGACAGATGGGGGAAACTGAGGCACAGGAAAGAGAAGTGACTTGCCCAAGATCACCCAGCAGGGCAGTAGCAGTTCTGGGAATAGAACCCAGCTTCCCTGAGTCCATGTCCAGTGCTCTGCACACACACAAAAAGTGGGCATAGTATAAGAGCTAACCCTATCACTCAAAGTGACTAATGTAACAAGGTTTTAAACTAGCGATCATTACAGCATGTAGTTTAGACCTCCAAGAAAGCGCCACGGCTATGAGGTTGGTGCTATAAAATCTTACTAAACTAACAGAGGGACAATAATCAATTCTAGCATTAACACAGGTCTGAACAAACATTACACTATCTGTGTCTAAAAGGGATAGCTCATTGCTAGGCCATTGGGATATGTGCAAACCTTACCCCTCCATTTTTTAATTTAATAACAACAATTCATATGTATGTAATTTATCCAATACATCGAGATTGCCAAGCACTTAATCTCGGCATGTATTTACACATTAAAAACAACAAGTATTAAACGAAGCATCAGAAAATAAGAGAATGCAAAAAACCCAACCAGAGAAACATATTTGCTATGATTTCCTAGTTGGATAAAATGATGTGCTGCCACTATGTTGGAGCTTTGAAATTTCTACACTGTATCAGCTCAGTGGTTCAGCTACTCCCACAACTCGTCTCTGAAAACAGTCAGAAGCGGATATTTCAGAGGAAGATGCAAGGAACTAGACAGTAGATAATTATGGAGTAATCTGCCAGTAGGGAAAATTTCCTCATCCGTCAGGCAAGCTGGGTCCACACTGACGGTGGCAAATTTGCTACCGTCAGTTCGATGTCTCTGGATCAACTGAGCGGTCCGGGTAGACCCGCTCAGTCGCTCCAGCAATCGACACAGGAAAACCACCTCAGTAAGTGGCGTAGCACTGCATTGAAGGGAACGCTGTTCCCTTCAACGCAGTGCAGTGTGGACGGCGCGCGGAGGAGACGCAGTGAAGTCGACGGGAGATACACTTGATTTATGTCACTTGCGTATCTCCTGTTGACTGCCGCTGAATCCTGAAGGTAAGTGTAGACTTGGCCTCAGAGGTTGTTTTATGCCATGAAGCAGGAGGATTTAGATCCTTTATACATTTTTTTATTCTAATAGAATGGTGGATATTTACTCATATACATTTTAACAGTTTTTAAATAGATTTTTAAGCCAGAAGGGACCATTGTGATCACGTAATCTGACTCCTGCATAACACAGGCCATAAAACCTCACTAAATAATTTCTAAATCATACCCATATTTTCTATTTGAGCTATAGAGTATCTTTTAGAAATCCATCCAGTCTTCATTTAAAAACTTCAAGTAATGAGAATCCACTATATTCCCAGGTAAAATTTCAAATCTTCCAACACTCAATAAGAATTGGCCTCAATTATATCTTGTAGAAATGTGTTCCACAGGCTACCTAAGTATTGGTTTTAAAATAACTTTCTTTATTTCTTTGGCTTTCAGTTTCATTGTATGTCCACTGGCTCCTTTTTATAAGAGGACAACTAGGAGCACCCAATTCACCTTCTCAACACCATTTATCATCCTCTATATCCCTATCTTGTCCTCTCTTATTTGTCTCCTTTTCAAATTAAAAAAACCCCAATCTCTCCTCATACACAAATGTCTCTGTGACTTTAATAATTTTTATTTCCCATCTCCAATTGCCCTCTATTTTGGCTGTATCTTTTGAGACAGAATGAACACAGCTGAAGAGAGAACTGAACAGGGGAACAAATTATTACCAATAGCGCAAATGTAAACCAATCTTCATTTAGCTTTAATACAAAAGAATTTGGTCAATATATAGACAATTTTCCTCCACTGTTAACCATTAATAATTTCTTCTATATAATAGAAAAGTTGGAAATGGCTTTACGGTTTCTTAGGACTGGAAGTCCATGTCTGAAAAATGTTTCTTTTGAAGGAAGATGTTACTAACCATCTAAAATTCAGAAATGTCATCATCATAATGAAAAGCTTCACCTCTAAATGTATTAGAATTTGCACTGCCCACAGTGCAGGAAATGTCTCGTATTAACCATGTGAACTTTCAGAATATTGCACTTTCCTTTTATTATAATTGTGCCTTTCACGTTTCACATTTTACTGTAGAGGTATCCCTGGATGTGTGTGAATAACTGAAGCTCAGATTAACCACAGAATCATTTGGGTTAGAGGGAACCTCTATCCCATTTCTTCTGCACTGTGAACGAAAGATTGTTTTATACCCAGCCCTGGTATCAAGTAAATGGTTATCAGGTGTACCCTTGAATATTTCTAGTGATGGCAATGAAACACGGTCAGGTTATTGCATGCACTAAAGGTGCTTCCATGAAAGAAGCACTCTCAGAACCAATTGAAAACTGTTGTATAATTCATTATCAGATCACTGTGCATGTGAAGAACAGCCAGGTTCTCTGGAAACTTGGGCAAACAAAAGCCTTGACTATACTTGATTAAGATTGTAAGCCCTTGGGGACAGAGATTGTCTTTTTGTTCTGTGTTTGTACACCACCTAGCACAATGGGGTTCTGATCCGTGAGGGCCACTAGGCTTTATGGTAATGATAATACTGGAGATTCAGCAGGCAATGGGCAGCACTCTGTACAGCTGCAGCAGCACAAATCTCAGTAGAATTTACTCCTCACTGAAATGAGGTAAACTCAACTAGTCAATATGGTGGCTCTTCTTGTCCACCCTTGGGGTTTATACTACTGCAGCTGCACAGTTGTTACTGACTGACTGCTGAATGGGGTACTGACCAGGCCAAAGTTGAAGAGAGGCAAAATGAGCTGAAGAAAGGGTTTGGGATTTCAGAGATGGCATTAGTGCTGCTAATAAAGAACATTCTTGAAAAACTAGAAAGTATCAACACAATCTAAGGATCCATGACTGAGAACAGAAGGAAAGTCATTTTAAAATTGTGCACAGTGGTACACGGTAACATGTTCTTAGTCACACAATCTCAGGAATCATAACATTGTTTTCTGTATGTATCCATCTGTTGTCTTGTCTTATACCTAAATTGTAAATTCTTTGGAGCAGTGGCTGTATTTTTGTTTTGTCTCTGTATAATCCCTGGCCCATGACTGTGGATCCAAGTGAGTAGAAAACAAGATAAGAAAACAGAAAAGAACAGGAGAGAGAAAATGAGGAACATAGGAGTCTAGGGGTAGCCATAAGCCAATTCATTGTATTTGGGACAGAAAAGACTGGGAACCATTGGTGAACATGGAAAGAAAGAGAGAGAAACTGAAAGATCACCTTAGACATAACTAAGCAGAAATGTTTGTTCCAGCTGGCTCTAACAACAGTAATAATGATTTCTCTACTCCTCATGTTCCAATTAGAATGCACAGGACAGCTTCCTTTCCGAAAGTCATTACAGTTTCACAAAGCAGCATCTTTGTTCTTTACCCAAAGCAAACAATCTGTTTACAAATGTTGGGAAAAGCAGGGATTGAGCAAAGGTAGACTCTAGAACCAAGTTGATTTAATTCAGATGGTTATATTGTATATAGTAGCTGAAAGAGTAGAGCCAGTCTTCCCCTGACAGCTTGTGATATCAGCTGGGCACTGGAAGTCCAGTCTCCTTGGACTCTACTGCTGACTTTCACAGACTTCTTGTGTAATCTCTGACAAATCTGTGCCTCAATTTCCACATTTGTAAAATGGGAATATTTATCTACCTTATAAGGTAGGAAGAATTAAAGCCTGTGACACACTTTGACATTCTCATATGAGAGGCTACTGCAGGTAAAGTAAAATTATTCTTGTTATAATGTTTGTAACTCTCTGAGCATTTCCTCTGCTTCTTTTATGCCTGATGAGAGCAGGGTGATTAACAGGAAAAATTCCACATACTTCAGTGAATTAGACACTGTGGCAAACGGCCGGCTTCTCCCTAGTGGGTCTTGCACTTTTGCCTCTTGTAGTGGGCCAGGGCATCGCTGGTTACCCCGTCCTCCCAGGGAGGGGGGTAGGGACCCAGGCCCACCCATTCCTCCGGGTCCCAGCCCAGGGGCCCTCTGAGTAGCAGCTATGTGCTGCTGGCACCTTACTTGCAGCTGCAGGCTTTTCCCCTGGGCTACTCTCCCCCCTCTGTCTTTCTGGCTTCTTGAGCCCCGTACCTTCTTCAGGACTCCACCTCTCCCCCACACTGCTGTACTCTGTTCTGTTCTCCTTCACGACTCCACACACCACTGTACTCTGTTCTGTTCTCCTCCACTTCACACACTCCTCTGCTCACCACACACCTACTCCTTCAACTCCACACTGCCTCTCAGGAGTAGAGGGTTTTTATAGGCACCTGGGTGGGGCCTGAATTGGTGTCAGCTGACACTAATTACCCTTTGGCTAGTCTCCAGGGAATAAAGCATGGAGCATTCTAGCACTTACATAGCGCCCTTCTAGAACTTTCCCAGTGCCCTCTGCCCTTGCTATACCACAACATCTATTTCAATTTGTCTTGTTCATCAACCCTTTTGCTGGCAAAGTTTGTGGGAAACTATTTTCAGGCCTGTAGCTAAAATTTGTTTAATGACAAAGCAAAATTCACTTGGGAAAGAAGTGCAAGTACTGAGCCGGGGCACAGCAGCCTTTTTAGGCTAACCTCTGTGAACTATGTTCATGAAGGAGGTGAAGGGAGGCAAGATGAAAAGACCTAGGAGATGGAGGAGGAACAAAGAATGAATGAGGAGAGGTAGAGGACAAAGGAGAGGAGACAGAACTGGGAGGACCCCCTTCTTACCAGTGTGAGTCTACTTCATAGCAGTTGCAAGGGACAAGACCTGAATCACTTGCAATCTCTATGAAAGGCTGATGAACCAAAGTGCCCAGAATCAGTGGACACTATGGGCTCACCTGAAAGCCCAACATAATGAGCAGCATCCAGGTAGTAGTAAGAAGTGCCCACCCCAAGTGGAGCTGCAACAGGTAGGTTCCTACCCACAGGATCCCTCGTCTGTACAGTGGAAGATGTGATCTCCTCTTCATAAAAGCCACCAGGGACAATATATTATACAGTTGAGAAAAGAAAGCATTGTTGGATCCTTTTCAGGAGCTCTCAGTTCTACTGCTTGAAAGCACGTTAATCTTTTGGTTTTTCTTCTTATTCTGAGCAGAAGTAGAACGGGAAATAGCACCTCTCTGCAAACAAGTAATTCTAAAAAAAAGTAAGTTAAATATCCACACAAGCAAAGTAGGCAGCTGCTTACGAACCTTCTATTTTGGGGGCCCCACATCTCTTAGAAGTAATGGAATGGCCTTGCTTTCTTCTCCAGTCGTGAGACTGGAGGCAGAGGAAAAAGCTTACTGCCAGACAACGACCCCTGCTCTGGGGGCAAGACAACTGCAACTCATGGTATGATATCTCCTGCTTGGGGCCATGCTCTTGTCTGGGTCCTCAAAATTATGTGGCCAATCCTGTTAGTATCCCAACTTCTTAAACAGGTACTGCTCAAACCACAGAAAATTACTATTTGACAAAAGTTTCCTGGCTCAAAGACAAATTGGATTAAAATGGGGAATACGCAGCTGAGCCCTGTAAAGAGAATTCACAACGTCCAAACTCCTTGTTTTCTGCTCACAAGTGGGAACTGTTATGCACATATCGGCAGGTGGGGCAAGAGGGAGTGGGAGTTGATCAGGTGAAAGAAAGGAGCAGGAGATCAGAGGAGATGCTGGTATGGGACAGCCTTCCCACCATTTTAAATAGTGCTGCAGGAATTTTGCCTCATACTCCACAAAACAGAACAACAACAAAAAAGCTGTTTTCAGGATAGGAAATGGGGAAAGGGCTACGCAAAACAAAATGTGGTGATGTTCCCTTTCCAAATCCCACCTCTTTACTGAGCCATCATGACAATATTTGCACCTGTCACCTATGAAGTAGCAGCAGGTGCTAAGAAAGCAAAGGAAAGTAAGTGGTGGAGGTGAAACCTTCATCCTAGACAGAGACATCTTAGTCCTACTCATCAGACATGAGCTATTGGTGTTAGCCAGCAACTAAATGATGATCAGCAGATAGAAACATAGAAACAAGAGACTAGTGGGCAACTGATGCTCGCCCTCTGCAACCACAGCAAACCCATGACATGGGATGTATCAGCCTCATTCCAGCAGGTAGATCCAGAGGGGGCAAAAGTCCTAATCTCACTCACCATACACCAGTAGAGAAAAGTAAAACCAGTCTGTACAACCCTATGCATGAGAGCAATAGCCAGGATGATTAAGTGTCTGTTTAACCCTGAGATACTGCTGGTGTCCTAAGTAACTTTCCATCTTATTCTTGATGTAAGGAAAATGTAGCCAGCTGTTAAAACACAGCTTCATAGTTGGAAATTTCTACATGATCACAGTCTCCACAGAAAGGCAATAATCCAATTTTAGACAAGTCCTTTGCAGATCACCTCTAGTCCTAGATCAGCCTCTGATTTAAGACTTCATCTATGGCAGTATGGTTACAATTCAATACCATGTATGTTCCTATTAATCAGGGTGCCTCTGCTGCAATATAAACAGTGTCTGGGGTATATGACACGTATATCTGAGCAGACATTATGCACTGCCGTTTATGGTGGCAAAGTACAGTCTACTTTGAAAAGTGACTGTAAAAATGGCTCTGTAGGGTTCCACATTTATTGCCTCTCAAAGACTTCTGGATCAGATTTGCTCAGTTTACAGGCAGAATGATTTTTCTTTTCTAACTCTCACCTCTGCAAACTCAGCCTGAAAGCTGAAAGCCAAGCTGTGTTGTTTCTGGTTCATATACCCCCACTGGTAACGAAGATTCTGCAGGGTAAATGCCGCCCTTCATTACGGTGTAACTGGCAGAACGGCTTCAGTGGAAAGCATCAGCAGAATATGAAGGCAATGGGAGAGATTTTCAGCTGGTGCAAATCAGTGTAGCTCTCTTGACTGCAATGGAGCTATTGCATATTACACCAGCTGAAGATCTTGCCCAATAAGGAGCTGTATTACCCATATTCAGAGATCTTAAAACCCACAAATCATATGGACACAGGACAACTGAAGTTAGATAGGAACCAACCCCCTCCACAGAGAATCACATCTGCCTCCCTCATCAGAAGATGTATGTAATATAAACTGATATGTTGGAAGAAATGAAAATAAGCAACACCCACATGACCCAAGCCTATATGGGGATCTTCTAGCATGGACATCTCCCACCCCCAGGAGTTCCCCTGAAGTCAGTGGGACTCTTCGGGGGGGGGGCACTGGAGTCCATGTTCCAGTGTTCCATTGCAGAACTGGATCTTAAATTATTGGGTAACAGTTGGAAACCAATGTCAAAGAAGTGGGAAAAGAAAAAACTGCAGAACAAGTTGCCAAAGAGTCTATCTGCAATTGAACAGCAGCCTCAGACATTTGTTTAAGCTTTCAGGGGCTCATTAGTGTCAAGCCCTTGTTGCAGCCTCCATACAGTATCTATACTCTCTAGCTGGTTGAAGTTAGAGTTATATACCATCCTAATGAGCTGCAGGGAGCGTGATATGCGTTCTCGGTTTGTTTCAATCTTGGCAATCTGAGTGTAAAAGCCTTGCGACAGCTTCTGATTCTGCTGACATTTAATTAGCCAGTGTCATTTTGATGCCATAAAATGTCTCATCAGGATGATAACTACAAAACAACATGGAGAAAATAAAAGTTCTACAAGAAATTTCAGGTCTGGAAGCCAAGGATACGAGTTCTCTGACGTTCCTGGGACAGGTCCCCCTTTAGCCCCTTGCCTTGGCAAAGTGATCAGATAATGCTTTTCTGCTAGGAAGGAAACCTACAAGCCTCAGCAAAGACCCACTAAAAGTATCATGCTGAAGCCTTGAATTCCATGTGCCTTGCAAGAAGAGTGACTTTTTCACAGGAACTCAGACGTATTCTATAGAATTCAACTTGCAAGACAGGATTCTAAGATTACATTATTTCTATTATTATTCATCTCAACCAAGATCAGGGCCCCACTGTACTAGGCGCTGTACAAAAACACCAGTGAAAGACAGTCCTTGCTCCAAAGAGCTTATAATCTAAATAGCCACGGCAGATAAAGGGTGGGAGGGGAAACAGTTACAATGATTTGGCCAAGATCACAAGCAAGTCAGAGGTTGAGCCAGGACCTAAACCAAGATGTTCGCACTTCCATTCCTGTGCCATCTCCATTGGACCATGCGCTGAACTAAAAAGTTAGCAAGGCTCCTGTAAGTGTATACAACACTTTTCTTTATATACAAATTGCTGTTTGGGAGGATACGCTCCCATTAAGCCTTTTGCAAACTCTCACTCAGAACTGCAAAATGTGGAAATAGATAGCTGTACAAAATCGGTGCTACTTATAGATTAAAAAGGTCAGATCCTCCCCTAGTGCAAATCAGGTAGCTTCATTTACTTCAATAGAGCTACACCCATTTACACCAGCTCCAGATCAGCCACTCTGTATGTGTGCCTTCTTTCTGGTGTTCCTAGTCCCATATATCACAGATACATTTTAGTGTAAGTTAGCCATCAGTTTGTTAAGAAAAATAAATTAAAATAATTTTAAATAGCTCATGAGTCACATTTAAGATCAGGTATCTGTCAGCAAAAGCAGGACCTAAGCAACACAGTCCATTGGTGGGGAATAGGGCTAATAAGACACAAAATGGCTACCACATCCCCCTCCAGTGGTGTTAGGGGTAGTGGTGGAATGTCCACCAGCAGCCAGCGTATCTACAAAAGTAGGCAGTGCTGGCCAGGAAGATGAACTGATTCAGTACAGCCCAGCAGCCCCCTCCACTGCCAGACTCCATGGAGATGTATACACAGCCCATAAAACCCCAGGTCCACAGACTTGGGCTTGCATGATTACAATAAAAATAGGGGTGCAGACGGCCCTTTTAAGCTGGCCCTCTTCTCTAGGCTTCAGAACCCAAGCTGTAGCCTGAGCTGTGACATCTACACAGTTGTTTTTAGCGCGGTAGTGCGAGTTCTGCGAGCCCAAATCTGTCAGCCTGGGCGGAGAGGCTCACTGCCACAGGCCATGTAGCTATACCAGGGAGTTCTTGGTGGAACTTAAGGCTGCTTCCTCACAGTTGGAAGCTCCTAGAGCACAGAGACGCTCACTGGTGCAGGGAGGTGCAATGTGTCCTCTACTGAGGTGGCAAATGGTACAGAGGGAATGTTGGCAATCACACTGGAGGAAAGGGGGGGGACCATTCCATGGAGTCAAGTTCCTCTCACACATGGTTCCTACCCACACCTTTTCCTTGGTATCACCTGGTGTGAATGTGTCACACAGTTAATGGAAACCCTTAGTGCTGGAACTGCAGCCCTTCTCCTGCCATTTCCTTATTTTGTCCATTGTGGGTTCTTTTAAATGCTTGATTAAGTAACCCATTTCTGTCTTCTTCAGCAGCATTTCTTTTCAGCACAGTCAGTCAATTTCGCCACACATGTATTCCTGACTCTGGTCACACTTCCTTCCTGAGGAACATTGCTTTGCTGTCTACTGTTGCCTGCACAGCCAATTCAGAAATCCTGGATTCCTATACCAAAGGCCAAGACAAACTGAGTGATTTCACTTCGTATCTGGTTTCACACAACTACGGTAACACCCCTTAACTTCCCTAGCAATTCAATCATGGAAAGCCTGTTCAGCTCCATCACTTTAATCTCCTACTCTTGACTCTCCTTTGCCTTGACACAAATTATATTTGTCTGTATTCAATCTGTTTCTTTTTCTTTCTTTCTTTACATTATAATATATACAAGAAAGGACCTATCCAAGGCTGAACGTACCGCTGCCAAAATTCAAAAGAAAGCCAACTCAAAGAAAGCCAGCAGCTGCTCTAAACCCTCAAACCAAAAAGACCTCCTCCCACTAAAATCATGCCTGACAATACCACCTCCCCACATGCGCAAACAGCTCAATCATATGACTAAAGTTCTCCCAGCTTTAACAACCTGCATTACTAGCAGCACAAAAATATATATATTTAAAAACAGGTTTAACAGTCTCCTTTAAAGAATTTTAAGATACCAGCAATAATGCATTTCTGATTTATGACATGCCAAGTCTTCCTCATTAGTACAGTAGCTGGTACTGAGTTAGCAGGAGAGGCAGACCAGCCTCGTGCAAAGGATTTGGAATCAAGCAACCTGGCTTTTGTTCGTATCAAGACCAATGCCTTGTTGCCCTTCACCTCTTTTGTGTCCTACTTCAGAGGATTGTTGGGAAAATGTAGTTAGTTAATGTTCCAAAGTACTTCCAAGTCCTCAGAAAGAATAAGTTATCAAAGGTAAACGTAGTTCCTAAATATTTCCAGACTTATTATTTTTGCTTGTACTGCTGTAGCTAGGAGCCCCAAATGTAGACCAGGACTCAGTTGTGCCAGGCACTGTCCAAACATGGAACAAAGGGACTGTTTCTGCCTCTGCTATTCTCAGATCTAATGGAGGAAATATAATGGTTTAATATGCATAAGTAGGTGGTCAAAGAACAAGGCTTTATATGGCCATGTACTGCTTATATTTTTAACTATGTGGGTAAACAGAATTTCTACCACTACTTGAAACTTCTCCTTAATAAAGGTCTCATTATCAAACCAATCCTATTTGAACTGGCAACATTATTTTTTATTAAATAGCCTGTAGGGCACCATTATTCCCAAAGTATAAATGCAGGCCATCAATAACTATTTATATTTTAAATTATCTATAACAAATATTCTTTATGTGTATACCTATTATGCTACCATTACACACAGCAAACATGGCAATAAGGATATTAGATATTTCATGCTATGTTTGATAAAGGAATCTTTATTCTACTACTAATATATTTCAGCAATTCAAATATACAAGGCTGAATTACTTATTGCCCTCATTCCCTTGATAATTAGCACCAGACAGGAATGTGTACAAGTTACCCATTAACTCAAATTGCTACTGTATGCTTAGTTTTCCCTTTGTTTATTTTAAGAACTTATCAATGAAAGGGACCTTCTAACTGTGCCAGGCTATCAGGAGATTGGTTGGTTCAAACTACACTGATATCAAACACGTTAATTTCTTCTAACCACACTGTGTGGAAGGAAACAGTCTTCCATCATGTCCTGGTGCCATCAGGAGATTGTTTTATTTACTTAAGTAGTTCTGACACGTCTTTGGTGTTTAACTAAAACTTTTAGTTTAACCCTTTTTAGAAAAATCTTCTGTTTTCTAGGAAGTTATAATTTGCTCAGAAAAGGCATTGTGACGTTCCATAATTATTCTCTTTCTGGCCCCAATACAGCAAAGAACTTAATCATGGACTTAATATTAAGCAGTTGTTTAAACACTGCCGGATCAGGAGCCTCGGGGCATGATCTTGAGAGGGATGATACCCTACATCAGTGTTTCTTAACCACTGGGTTGTGACCCAAGTAAAGAAAGGCAACCAGGAGCGTGGGGCGCAAGGGGTGGGGGACATAAAACATTGGAAATTTTAATTCCAATCTAAAACAAAAAAATTCTCATTTCCCCACTCCCTGCAACCTTTACCCCCTGAAGGTCAAGTGATCTTGGTCAACTCTTGAAACACACCAACAAATTACAAAGGGTCACTGATACATTTTTTACTCTTCCTTTTACATAAACATAAGAGTGCGATGAAAATGTTTTACTTCGGATAAAGAGTGACCACTCTGAAAAGTGTGAGAAACACTACTCTAGATTACTCCAACAGCAAAGTTTGTTCAGTTGATTAACTTTTAAAAGCCTTTCATGGCCAGTTTTGCAATCTCAACCAGTGATGTGAAAATTCACATGGTTTTTATGCCAGGCACTGTGACATTTTTGTTGCACCCATTTAAACAACTGGCTATCTGGTTTGACATTCCAGACCTAGGAGGGCCAGTGTTCAGATCAAACCTCTATGTGCTACTGTGTCAGAAGCCTTTGTAAAGTCTAACATCACATCACATCCACAGGCACGTCGTATCATCAGTGTTCTCCTTGCTGGGATGGTATTCATCCAAGAGTGTTGAGAAACTTGAAAAAGAAGTAGCTGAGAAAAACTCAAGGTTTTGCTCCAAGCAAGGTGCTTGAACACAGACAAATGGAACGTTTGGTCCCAGGAGATTGTGAAACGAATCATACACACATTGTTCATTCAGTAATAACAGGGTTTTTTTCTAGTATGTGATATCGAGCACCCATTTGTGGCATTACACTGTACTGCTGTGGGCAACAAAAAGGCTGCATTAGAAAGCAGCCCTTACTCCAGTGTTGACTGCAGTATGGGAGTGCAGCTCATGCTGGCCCCCCACAGGATGGCTCAGTTCTGTTTTTTCTGGTTTGAGTTCTCCACTCTGCTTACAATACATGGGACCAGAAGAGGGGGAAGTAGTGGTGTCAGGAAAGGGATGAAGTCTGTGGAGGGGAACCAGCATGAATAATGGTCCCACATGGTCTGTGGAGGAGGACAGGGATGATAGATATGAGATGTGAAGGAAGGGTGGGGAGAAGAAGAAATGTTGACCTGTTGCAAAATTAACAGTAAGCATTCCAAGCTTCAGGGGTTTTCTATGTCTTGCACTGCAGTGTGGGGCCATAACGCAGTCCTCAACTTTTCTTGTGACATATTTATATCTTTCTATACATAGCAGGTCAGACACTTACAAGAAAATCTTTTGCTTCTGGTAAAACCAACCACAGGAAGGGCAGGGAAGGATGTCGTGGTAGCAAAATGCAGAACCCTCTACAGCCTTTAAAAGAGCAACGACAAAAACTGAAAGTCTGAGTGTCCCCAAAATAAATAGTCTGTGTTTGAGTCTGTGATAAGAAAAAGAGGAACTCTAAACTAGATTCTGCTGCTACAGAGTGGTATAAATGCTGTAACCAGAATAGATGGCCACACGGAAGCAGCTGAAAAGCTGTGCAAATTGTGAAAACAGTCAAAAACTAACTATGAAACTGCAAGGAGCAGAGCAAAGAAATCTTATGTAAATTAGGTCAACTAAACAGAGCCACCAATAAGCCGTTTATACATAGGACAGCATTAGAGGGTGGTTAGAGAAGACAGCCAGGATAGGAACTAGGCAACAATGGTCTTACTCATGAGGGACAAAAGTTCATATCCTGCCCAGCCCAGAGTGATTGAAAGAGCATGGTGGTCAAAGATTTGTTTTCATGTGCCAAAAATCATAGCTTTTCATTAAGGGGGGCAGAGGGTGGGGGAAGGGCTTAAACAGCATGGCTCTTTAGTCATCTAGTGCTGTTATGTAGCTGTCTGGGTTTCTGTACAGCTGCACACATAATAATAAACAGATGTGCTTACTGGGATACCCAACTGCAGGAAGGGAAAGCAGTCATTTTTGTAAAAGGACAGATCTCTGTACATCAAACATAGGTTTCCCTGCCAAGTTGATATCCCTGCTTTCTTCTGCAGGGCAAGGAAGGGCTCAGTACATTATCAACAAGATTCATGATCTAACCAAAATGCCCCACCTAGGATCAGACCTAGGGAATTGGTGTTGCTTTCTTAGTATTGATTGTATAGCCCCTGGTAGGGCAACAGTATCCCAGCTATCTTTCCTTATGTAGCTCAGCTCTATATTCTACTCTCAAGTTTTGAGTCCCCATTCTCCTGAACCTTGTGTAGTCATTGACACAGGGCACAGTGAGCACAAAGTGGGTGGAAAATGTTCCCACTGGTGCAAATGATTATACAAGGTCCACAAAATTGCCATTGTCTTTGATAGGGACATTGCATGCAGAGTAAGGGTAGAACATGGCTCTCCGTGACAACGTAATAGAAGGCAAGCCCTTCACTGAACATGCTGCAGACACAAAAATGTACTTAATTTACATTTCTCACCTTATTAGTGTAATTATAACCTGTCCTTTTTTCTTCTATTCAATATTACTCACATTTTAAGGAATATGGTTAAGGATTTGTATTCTTTGACAATTTATGTACAATACTCTCTTATATCTACATTTTTTATCTGCACCTGCTTTATTAAAAAATAATTTAAAAAAAGATAAGGTCCTTAATATGGAACAGCAAGTACTATCTGCCTGTACCATCTTTATTATAGGGCTTGATTACTAAAGTTGCAGCCTTTTCTTTTTCCATAGGAAAAAAAATCTCTCTCTCTCTGTCATTTATGGCATGGCAACACAATAACTAATTCTGGCACCTAATGTTCAGGAAGGAAAATATCCCATATAATAAAAATCTGTATGTTCACCCTTACAGTGCACAAAAGAGGTGTGATAAGAGAGCCTAGTGAAACAACTGCATAACCTAAAAGGAAAAAAAATACACAGAAGGCCATATTATTAGTGTTGTCTGAATAAATTAACAGTTTTAAAATTAAATTAGTGTTTTTATTAAAATTAATTTCATATAAGAAAAGATGATATTAATTAAAATATAGTTGATGATAATTAAAACATAAATTGAATCAGATTAAGATCAATTATTTTCACACGCCAATCTAAACCAAAGACTCCCAGACTAAGAAATGACAAAAGAAGATAAACTGATGAACATTGCCTGCTCCATTCTACGTTATTATTTACATCTCAACGGTAACCACACATCATAGCTGCCCATGCACACAGCAAACCACACACTTTGATCCTTGCCCCAAAGACATCATGAATACACTTGTTCCTGCAGCCGTTACATAGGCAAATCTTCAATTTTTGGTGCACACAGATCTAGGGTAGAGTTTAACATCTTGCAACCTTTAAGATTTTTTTTGAATGGACGCAGACCCACAATAACGAAAAACATACCTGATGTGCCAATATATATATATTGTGGCCAACGTCTTTTGGTGAAACATTATCTCCATTTTCCTCCTCGTCATCACATTCTAGACCCTGATTATATGCATTTTTCATTACGTCCACCTTTAAAAGAAATAAAATCAAAGGGCTGTCAAATACTTTAATTCTATGAAAAATGTGTACTGTATCCAGATTTGTTCCCTGTGCTCTGACCAAATACGGGCAGGCCCCATGAAGTCCTATAAGAACAGCATGTACTCCAAAAAGCACATTCTGAGTGAAAAGAAGCCTCAGAAGGTGTTTTGTTTATTTTTACCTCAACTAATTGCACTCAACTTTGTTGTTTTGCCTCTTTGCCATTTTAAGACAAACCGCCAAGTTTGCAGTAAAAATCTAGTCTGGTGCTTACTTGTGTGTTTCAGGGAAAATTAATCAAGATGTGAAGGGATTTGTACACCAGTGTAGAAGGATGGTCTCTGTTCAGAGCACTAGCCTGGGGTCCAGGAGACCTAGGTTCAATGGCCTGCTTTGCCACAGCTTCCGATGTTACCTTGGACAAGGCCCAAAACCTCAAAGGTGCCTAGGTGCCTATCCCCCATTGATTTCAACTGGAGCTAGGTGCCTACATATTCTTGAGGATTTAGGCTTTATATTCTCTATGCCTTGCTTCTCCATCTATTAAATGAGGATCCTAAAACTATCCAAGCAACACCTCTGCAAGGTAGGGAAAACACATTAAAGATTGTGAAGTGCCCATCTGCTACAGTAATGGAGGCCAAACAGGTACTTTAGATAGACAGATACTGAAGCCCTGCAATGGGGCTGTGTGGGAGGAGAAGAGGGGGTCATGTCGATTACCCTCCCTCCTCCTGCCACTGTATGCACCACATGGGGTTTCTACATTAATGACAAACAAGTTGGTTAGGAGAGGGAACAGGAATGGGGGCAGAGTAAGGTGACTGGCTCTATGCTTACACAGAGCACAGAGGGTTAATGATTAGCATTCCCATAGGCCAGGATAGTAGGAAAGGAGGGGTTATTTTACAGCCTCGTGGCCTATGTGTGTGTTGGCGGCAGAGGAGAAGTTCACGCTATTCCACCCATTTTCTTAAACTTTGTACAGGGAGGGCCACATTTTAACCTTCTGTTAAAAGGTTTTACGTACCGATGGTGAAATCCTGGCCCCACTAAAGTCAATGGCAAAACTCTCACTGACTTCAGAAGTGTCAAGAATTCATTGCATCGATTTTTTTAAAATGGGCTTCTGGGACAGAGGGCAAGAAAAATTACGGTATCTACAATTAAGATTAAAATCTATCAATCAGCTGTGTGGGAGAGCTTGTGAAATTCACCCTTTCCATTTTTAAAAAAACCCCAAAGTAATCATATCATGTGCTTCAAGGAATAAACTAATGGCTTGCAAGGGTCAGGAAGGAACTTTTCTCTGTCTATACAAACACAGCACAATTCTCCGGTTTATTTAGTTTTATCCTTGAAGCCTCAAGGCCAGAGACAGGATATCAGACTAGATGGATGACTGATCTAATCTGGTTCAGCAAATCCTTTGAAAAATCCCTACTAATTTCTATTAAAATTTTGTGAAGCTCAAAATGGCAACATTTTTCAGGAACAAAACTTCTGCACCAGTGAGAAATTGTTACAAATTCTGGCACTTGAGCGAGGTTCCTTTTTGGAACATATATTTAAAGAAAGATCGCTGATGCTGCAGGCAGTGCCTTGTTGTTAGAACGTATTATACAGGACACTTGCAACCTATTCCTGGCTGGAAGCACGCAACAACATATCTCACTTGCTCACCTATGAGCTGCGGATAAAAGAGAGTCAAAGAGGAAGGAAAAGTAGGAATCTGGGACAGGATGTTGGGAGGGTCAGGGATTTTAAGGCCCCCAGAGAGTTTACAAAAAACATAATTTCTTTGTACCTCTCATAGGCCCCGCTCTGATCTGCAATGAGATCCATGGGGGGAAAGGAATGGGGGCGGGGTGGAGCCTGCCTGACTCAAAGTACTCCATACAGGCACAAGGGCCTGTCCACACGGATCTTATCATAGGATGGAATCATAGTTTTTCCAGTCACCAAGTTGCCCATTTCAGATGGAACTAGCCACTTCCCCAACTTTTCTCTCATAACAAAGACATTCATGGGG
Source organism: Mesoclemmys tuberculata (assembly GCA_007922155.1). NCBI lineage: Eukaryota > Metazoa > Chordata > Testudines > Chelidae > Mesoclemmys > Mesoclemmys tuberculata. The sequence goes on from ML675616.1 coordinate 108,348,643, forward strand.
GACAATTACAGATATTATCTCTAGTCAAAGATGTAGTGAAAAATGTTTTTGATTCTTTGTTTGGCCTGTGAGGTATACTTTTTCTTCTTAGTGCTTTATCGCGAATGGTACAAGCTTAATTTCCCAGCTACTTGCAAAATGTACTTGAAGACAGTTTACTGTAGTGTGATAATTTAGTTAGGAAACCATTACAGAGAAGTGCTTGGAATAGGTAAAAATAATGAAGTTGTACAGAATGAAATCATGCAGGCTTGATCCTTTTAAAATACCTTTGGAGAATTAGTACTATCTTGATATGCTATATCCCAATATGGTGCCATTGCTATTCAGTTTAGAGACAGTTTCTTTATAAAACATTTTGATGAAAGGTGGGGGGGTTTGGGTGGGGGGAGGGAACCAAAAGATTTATGAATATTCAGAAGTTTTCTTACCAGTTCCCTGGGTCTCATATTAAAAAGAATTCTTTCTGCATTCTCACTGTCATGCCTGCTTTCCATAATAGCCAGCAAAAGCTTGGAGGCATTGTTCTAGAGATACAAAACCAAGTTAATGCAAATCTAAAATCTATTTCATGGATTAACGATCCTTGCATTTGTTTTAATTGAGATTACTAGAACCACTTTTTTTAGTGGATACGATTTTAAACTGCTTGCGTCTTTTATGTTTCTGACATAGTGAATGGATTTCCTCTGACTGTAAAGCTAATTAACTGTGTATAGTATATTGAAGAGGTATTTTAAATATTGAAAAAATCTGACTTAAATGCAAAGCTTTATCCTGCATTGTGCACAATAAATGAGATCTCATTTCCTGTTCTTATTGCTCACCTCACAGTTTCTGTCATTTTGTTAAAACAATAGAGAGCAGAGGTAATTTCAAAGTGTACTATACAAAAGGTTTTGCCTATGAGGCATGTTTTCTTCCTTTTTTGTTTTTTAAAGCATAATTAGTTATTACCTGAAAAGGTATAAAATTAACAGATTTCATGCATTTCATAATCTTCCAATTTAATCTGAGTAACAAGTACTGAGCACATTTCTGGACTCCTGGCGGGAGCATTAACTATCTTCTTTTCACTCAGATCTCTCCCAGGGATAAAGTATCATGCCCTTACACTATAGCAGCTTGCTAACTCCTGAGAATCTGAGACCCTATCTTGCTCCTATTAAAATCCATTACAGCCCCCAGGGGAGGAAGGATGGTTTCGTGATTCAAGCACTATACTGGGATTCAGCAGACATTGGTTTAATTCCCAGCTCTGCCACAAGCTTCCTGTGTAATCTTAGGCAAATCTCTACACCTCAGAGCCCCATCTATAAAATGGGAATAATAATATTTCTACACTTTGCAAAAGCGTTGTGAAGCTAAATTTATTCATGCTTGTGAAGAGCTGAGATGCTAACCCCATGAGGTCCCCTGTATGCATATCTGAAGGCAGAATGGGGTCTCTTATTAGGAGCAGGGCTATTAGCATGCCTATATATTAAGGTTACCCAATATGTCCCATTAAAAGACCCCATTTTCAGTTGCTTCTAAATTTGCCAAACTGTAAGGGTTTAGGGCTGAAATTTGACATGCTGGGTGCCTGCCTCAGGCTGAATTATTTTGAAAAATTTCAACCAAAAAAAGTTCAGCCCTTTTCAAGAATAAGGCTAACAGGAAAAATACCATGTAAAAAAGTTCTGGTGAGTTTTTCTTTCAGCAGTTCTAGAACCCTCATGCTTTGGAGAGGGGACTTGAAATTTGACTGGGGGCTGCCATTTTTTTCCTGGGTCAGAGCTTTTGTTTTCCCACATGAAAATCTGCCTACATTTCACCAAGTTATAAGCCTCTGCGGAAAAAAAATCAGTTTGCACACTTTCAGTAGAGACTTGCTAGACCTTTACAACTAAAATCTTCAAAGATTCTGTCCACACTGAAGCATGTTCCAGCCCAGGGCTGAGCAGGACTTTCCCCACAGTGGTCATTCTGAGCTGCTGAAGGCAGAGCTGAAGTCAGTCACTGGAACTGAGAGCACAGAGACTGTCCCTCCTGTTCTCTCAGGCCCCCACCATAGACCCAGTCAGGGGGAAGAGGAAGCTGCCTGACTAGAATGCAGAGGGGAAAAATTGGACCTGGGAGGGATGAGCAGATTTGGCCAAAGAACCCTAGGGGAAAACTGGGACTGGAGGAAGGGGCAGACTATGATTGGCTGAGTATGATGCCACCGACTGGGGAGAGTCAGATTGAATGAGGAGACGGAAAAGGAGACTGGGCCTAGCTAAGCAAGGACACTGAAATTGGGAACTGGTAGGATGGAAGAAAGGAGATGGAGTGGGAGGGACACTGATGTGATGAGGAGCCAGGGCACAAGGGGAGAACTGGCACTAGTTAGGCAAAGGCAGTGGGACAAAGAGCCAGGGACAAGGAACTAAACAGGGTGAGGAACCTGAGGAGCGAGAGGGTGACTGAAAGCCTGGTGGGAGGGGGAAAGTGTGTGGGGGAGACACAAAGGACAAAGTCATGGCGAGGGGGGAGATAGGGATTAGCTGTGCAAAGGGACTGGGGACAAGATATGGTGGGAAGAAGATGGGTGCTGGGATGGAGAGTCTGGAGTGTAAGTCTAGGACTGGCTGGGCAAGGAGACTGGGACTAAGATGGCCTAGATTTCACCCCACCTATATCTGAGAGGATCTACTATGGAGAAGACCTGATTAGACAAAATGAGTCCCAGCTCTGACAAAAGTGCATTTTCCAGAGCATCTTAAAGATGAGAAGCCTGAGGAGTGGGAACAGAACTGGCTAGAGGAGGAGAATGGGCCTGGGACAAGGAGACAGGGACAGGTTGGAGGGGATGGGCCAGGATGAATCAAGCATGAAGATATAATCTTTATTTACATAACAGAATATAATTTTTTCCACTGGACTTCTGCCTCACTCAGTGCACAGGATGGGCCTGCACTGGGGATGAATCAGGGTGGTGAAGGGAAGAAAACTGTTGTTTGAAGGACCCATCCGACTCTTATTCCAGAAGCTGGAACTTGTGCAGTGAATAAGGCAGGAGACCGCAAAAAGGATGGTCTCATGGTTAAGGCAGCTGAGTACTGCACTGGTGAACTGGTTTCTATTCCTGCCTCTGCCACAGACCTCCTGCGTGATGTTGGGCAAGTCATTTATACCAAACTTTTCACAAGTGGTCACTAATTGTGAGCCCATGTTCTGGGTGGCCAACCTTGAGACCCTAGGTCTGATTTACAGAACATATACAATGCTTTACAATGCTACAAACACTGAAATATCAGGTCACAGGTGTCTTAAATTGGGGACTCAAAATTAGTGGGGTAATGCACAATGAGGAGAAAAAAAAAGTTTGAATCAATGCTCATTAAATGAGCATCATCTGTCCTGTGACTGACTAAAGCAAGGGTCCTATGAAAAAAATAGTATGTGATCATGTAATTAAAGACTATCATAATGCATATGGACAAGTGGTCCAATTAAGGTTGCACAGGCAAATTTATTCCTGGCATTTCGTAGTGTTTTGATGAAAAATTTCTGACTAGCTCCGTTCAATATACAGAAATACCTGACAAGGTATTTACTTGAGAAGCACAGCACACGATTTTATACCCGGAATATAGGTTCTTCATACTAGATGTACAATATCTATTTGATAAGGTGTTTGGCGGGAGATGAAGGTATGTTCCTGCATATGCTGGTGGGTAGAAAGGAAATTCTCTATGGCAGATGCAGTGGCTGAGCTGAGCAGAATCGAGTTAATTTGTTTACTAATGCCACTGGGGATAGTATGCTGTCATGAGATTAAATAAGCATCAGGGTGCCTAGCACTCTTGAATATACTTTTTTTTAAATTATTATTATTAGTAGTACTTGAATCTGAACAGGTAAAAAAATATTTTTTCTATACCTTTAGCTGAAGCACCAAGTCCATGCAATACTTGCCAAGAGGGTTTATGTCATTCAGGATCAAGGCAATTATAATATCAATTCCATTAGACTCATGGGTGGCAATGCAGGACTGTAAAAAAAAGAAATGAGAAGAGAGAGAGAGGGATGCACACATATGAGAATATATTCAAAACAAGGGCCCAGACTGCCAGGCTGCTCTGTGGCAGCATTGCACCTGATGGCCAGTGCAAGGTGGCCCAAAAGCAACTGTAGCTGGCCTAGGAGGGAGGACCACCACCCACGGAGAGGGGCGCTTTCAGTAGTGTAGAGCCAACATGTTGTCACTAACCCCTGATGCAAGTGCAGGGTGTGGCTGGACAAAAGGTGGTACAGTGAAGGACATATCTACACAGCAGCTGGGAGGCATAATTCCCAGCTCGGGTAGACGTAGATGCACCAGCTCTGCTTGAGTTAGTGCCTAAAAATAGCAACATGGCCGCGGGAGCTCTGGCAGCAGCTCAGTATGTACCCAGAGGGTTGGATGGGACTGTACTCAGGCACTAGCCTGAGCTGCTGTCAGAGCTCTCATGGCTTCACTGCTGTTTTTAGGCACTGCCTCAAGCAGAGTTAGAGGGCGCAGGTCCCTGAGCTGGAAATCACACCTCTCAGTGGGTGTGTAGATGTACCCTAGGACCAATCCCCAGCTGCTTTGTCAGCCCCACTGGAGAATCTACAGCAGCCTTCAAGTGCACTGCCAAACCCAGACAAGGGGAGCAAAAATGTCACTTCAAGCCAACTTTGCAACCCCCTCAAGTGGTATTTTGTGGTCAGTGGCTATTGAAGATTTGGGCCACATTTCCTAAATTGTACACATGTGCAAAAAATCCCTGTAGGCAAAACCTAACAGCATACACAATCTGATTTTAAAACAAACCTAATCATTCATTTGCACATGCAGGTGAGTAGTTCTGAGTGCTCTTGAGAAGGGATATGTTGACACTGCATGCTTCTTTCAGCGGCATGTAGTGCCCATACCCACAGAGACCCCCTAAGCCCAGGTATAAATAGCATTGTAGCCAGTGAGGCACAGTTTAGGCAAGTAAAGACATGCCCAGAAAGTGTCCGTACACGACACACCTTCTACTCATCTAAGCCATACCTCCCACTGCTACTTTTTAGCCCTGTGATATCCCACTGACTCCTTGCTGCTGGAGACTTTCCCCTGTGTGGGGAAAGTCTGTGGCAAAAGGGAGGCAGCAAGGAAAGGCCCAATGTCTCTCTGTTACCTCCCCCCTACCATAACCCTTCCTCACCTCATGAAAAGACTCTGGCAGCGGGGAAAGGCTCTGGCAGCTTCCTTCTGCTAAAGCCCTTGCCCTCCACAGTGAAAGATTCTAGCATCGGGGAAAGATTCTGAAAGGTGTGGAGCTGCTGAAGCTTTTCCCTGTTGTCTTCCCTCTTCCAGAGCCTCTCTCTGATACATGCAGCTACACATACACATTGCAGTGTGGACACAGCCTGCTTTTCTCTGCAGCATACACTACACACCACCACCCCTGATACAGAGTGTAGACATAGTCTGTGTGACTAGGCACAGATGCAGATTTTCTATCCTTACTAGTGGGGATACTTGCGTGCTCTCTCTCTCTTTTTTTTTTTTAAATACAGTGTCTGAAATTTGCAACTGTGTCCAACAGTAATTCTGAACATTTTCACAACTAGAGTTCTGGCCCTTTTAAGCTATAACAAATGTCAGGCTAAACGAGTTCATGGATTTTTTTTTAAAGTATTATACAACACTAGAGAAGAAAAGGCTCAAAAATAAAAAGAAGAGAAAAAAATGAGATGGAAATGACAGCATGAGTATATGTCTCTGAAATACATAAGACCACATCTTCAGCTGATGTAAAAGAGTGTAACTCCATTCCTTAGTTACTTCACAGCAGGTCTCAGTAATGAAGTCTAAACAATCAATCATTTCTTTTCATTACCAGTGTTCTCTGTGAAGCTACATAAAAAGTTAACTTGAAAAACACATTTTTCTTTCCCTTTACAGTGCCCTAGTTATTGCTGTATTTTCAAATAGTTTGACCCATGAGTTTTTAAGCAAATACGATTATTTAAATTTCAGTGCACTTAAGTTTATTTAAAGTATGAATTAAGGCTACTTGATTGTCAGTACTGGAGACAAAAGCACTTTGTAGCTACCAAGATATATATTCAGAAGTAACATTAATATTTATGTTAACTGTATGATCCAATAGCTAACTATTTTAACATTAAGGATCGGGTTTTGGTTTTTGTAATTCTGTCCACTGCAAGTTTCTCCATTGCTAATCCACAGAAAAGTTGTGAAATTACATCTACTGTTACATCTTCTCTTTGATTTACCCAGGCCAAGCAGAGTGATGTAAAGCCACTTACTTTTTCTTCCTACCCTCTCAACTGGCATGGAAAACACACCGTTCAGAAGACTCAGGGATATGACTTTACAGACTTCATCCAGTAAAGCACTTAAACACATACTGAACTGTAAGTCTTCAATGATACTGTTCACATGTTTAAAGTCAAACATATATGGGCCCCTAAATCTGTGGCAGCAAACACTGAGCACACCTTAAAGTAACTGCTGAGTATAGAAAAGCATGTCAGCATATGTCCCTGAATGTTTTTTTTTTACAAAAATCCCTGACATCTGATTGAAAAATTGCACCACCACTACCCAGTCTTGAAGATGCTTGTCTTGCAAGTACAGTTGAACACTACATTAAACATTTGGGAACTCTATGAATTACAGACAGCATATTCTAGAAACCTATAGAAACACAAACACAGATAAAGGGTGTGTGTGTGTGTGCGCGTGTGAGCGTGTGTGTGCGAGAGAGAGAAAGAAAGAGAGAGAGAAATCCTGCCCTGCGCCCGCTGCTGCCGCCCCCCCAGTCCCCACTTCTGGCCAATAGCAAAGCTCCCACTGACTTTAAATTTGGCTAGGATTTCACCCCACACTATATCTCAGAGAATGTATTATACAGAATACCTGATTAGACAAAACGAGTCCCTGTTCTGATAAAAGTGCATTTTCCAGAGTATCTTAAAGCTCGTGAGGGCTTTGAGTATGCTAAAGCTGGACATAAAATTTGAATCAGGTCCTGAATTATTAAGCATATGAAAGGGTTATGTAATGCCCAGAGACACGTAGGTAAATTCTTCCTTGCAAGAAATTATTATTCTAGCTACCTGATTCTCATGACATGGGCCTTGGCAGTATTCAGTCAAGCTCTCAAGAGTTTGGTTCACCAGAGCTACATTCTTCTCATTAATGTATAGCCCCAACAGGCCCAGGCCACCTGTTGTACTTCCACAAATACAGTCCAAAAACTGGAGAGTCTCGCACACTAGGTTGTAATTTGTTTTGTTGTTCTGATTTCTTAAGAAGTTCTGAAAATAAAACAATAGAGATCAGCCATAACACTGGAAGACCTTTACATATTCTTGACAAAATCATTCTAATGGTAATTCTTCACTTGCCTTTTGAACAGATGAAGATTTTACCACAAAAAACACTAAAATATAAGTACTCAGAAGTCAGGAAATACAAAAATTAATATCAAAAGCACAATCTTTCCACATACACAATATGTTACAGAATCATACCTGGAGCTCTCGGTTGTGATTCTCACATAGCAACTGAAGAAATCTCAGTATTGGCTGCATGATTGCGATAGCAGGGCTCATTGTTGCTTCCTCTGTGGACTTTTCTTCTGTGTTTCCAGCATCAGTTCCTGAGCCCATAAGATCTATTTCTGGGTCCATTTCTCTTCTATACACAGAGTAAGCTTTGGATGTTGCAGAAGACGCTTCTGTTAACTGCCCTTTCATACCCTGTTTCAAGTGCAGTGTTGAATCCCTTACTGTAAATGAAAAAGATAATTCCCATTTTTCATCTTGTTCAAGTCATTAATAAATAATAATGTTTGGGGGATTTTTCGCATTCAATGCCTAAAGACCTCTAGGCAACATATAAAAAAGACCAGAGCAATGTTCTCAAAAGAATAACGTATTCCAAATAAACTTAAAACAAGAATTAAACAGAAAATTAAAACAAAAACCACCATCTTCCTTCCTCATACAATAAATGATGAGAACAAGGGATGAGCCATACACTGGGAATTCAGTTCCTATGCTGGAATAAGTCTTTCACGAACAGCCCTATTAGTTTTAGTTTTATTTCTATTTGTATACAAATACAGGGCCAGAGCTTCCACTGGTTTAAATTGGCACAGCTCTACTGACTTCAACAAAGCCAGTCTGATATAACCAGATAAGAATCTAGCCCATAATTTAGAGACAAGGGCAATTACTAGAAATAATTCTTTGCATTAAGAACATTCAGTTTCTAATTAGCTCCTTTTATGTCAGCAACCCAGAGTTTGCTGTAGTTGCTCTGAAAAGCAGGTATGGCAGCAGTGATATACATGCTGTTCATCTAACAAAGCATTTCTTTCGCCTCTATTTTACAAAAATTCCCCATTACCTCTCTTTTTTGGAGCAGGCACGGTTAGGTCACTGTCCTCATCCTTCTTCTTGCTACCCAAATCAATAGTGTTGACTGTCACGGTTGATCGTATTTCCTGCTGAGCAGTTTTCATGCGGTCATGCAGGACTTTAAAGAATTTTTCTGACTTTTTTTGCTCATTCAGTTGCTGGTAAGTGGAATACTGCAAGAAAAGGTATTCTTTAGATATCAGTATTTTAACCAAGGAGAAATGCACTATTTCAGCAAAACAAGTAATTTTTAGAAAGGCTGTCAGTCAGTCACAGTTCAATGAGGTGAACTGAAATATACAATTTCTTTTGTTATCTTTTTTATACAGTGCAAATATTTGTAATAAAAATAATAATATAAAGTAAGCACTGTACGCTTCGTATTGTGCTGTAATTGAAATCAATATATTTGCAAATGTACAAAAACATCCAAAAATATAAATAATACATTTAAATTGGTATCTGTTATTAACAGTGTGACTAACACTGCAATTAATTGTGACTATTTTTTTAATCTCATGATTAATTTAAACTTTTTAAAAATTGTTTGATAGCCCTAATTTCTAGATTATCATTAAATAATATGCACTAACAAAAAACAAAGATTGGGTATTGACAAGCTAATTTTTTAATAAATTAATATACAGAGTAGGGAAAAATGTTTCAAATTTTGAAACTTCAATGACATTTTGAAATTTTGGAAAAACTGGGGAAAATTTCAACGTTATTTTGACTGTTGAGTTGGTTGCAATTTTTCAAATTTCAAAATATTAAATTTTGAAAAGAGAAAAAGAGGGAAATTATTTTGTGAATTTTCTTATTTTTCTAACAGCATGAGTGCTTGATTATTCCCATTTAATAAATAATAATAATAATATTTATATAGTACTATAGTTTAAACTACATAAATTCTTTAAGTTTTCTTTGTCAAATGTTACTTCTCAAACTCAAAGATACAGACTTTTTCAAAGGGAAAGAGAACGAATTATCTCCCTAAGACACAACAGTCTTATAGGACAAAATACAAAAATTAGAATCCTTAAGCTAGAAATATTACCTATACATTACCTCCAAAATGGAATAATGGTCTTCTGAAATCACTCATTTTTACGTTAATTTGGTTTCTGAGGCTTTTAAGAAGTGTCCTTAAACTTTTTCAGAAAAACAACTTTGTTTTGCTGCTATTTTTGACTTGATGGTATGGTTTATTTAAAAACCCTCTTCAAAATTCTTAAATTCAGAAACACAAACATGAAGTGACAGGAGCTAATATTCATATGGCCATAAGGCAAAGAACAGGCTAAAAACATAAGGGTAAGGCTTAAGCCCATAAGACTAAGAACAGGATATGTAGGTACTGCATACATAGAGACAATTAAAAAGTGTTTTCCGCTGATGAGGAGTCTCCAGCATGAGATACTGCATAATAGCAAAAGCATATTTGCATTTGTATTGTAACGATACATTGTTTCATGAGAGAAACTTCTCACAAAACTCACAGAAAAAAAGTTCATTGATCTCCACACCATCTGCATTTCAAAAGCAATGAATGATCAGTAAATACCTGTGTTTGGGTGTTTCCACCTTCAAGCAATGCAATACCAAGTAAGATGGCTTCTGAGAAAATTCTATCATTTTTGGTGCTTACTATAACATCTATGACTAGTTCTGATGCACCTTCTTTATCCAGAAGACACTGAATATCAGACATCAATATCCCAGACTTATCTGAATCTTGCACTGAAAAGCCACCTGTAAGTATGACAAATATATATCCTGTATATTCATACTGGTATTTGTGTATACATGTTAAAATAAACTGCATAATAACTGGATATTAATTTCTAAAGTGTTCAGTTTATAGTAGCAATATAACCACTTCAATCCTGAAATTCTTACTCAGGCAAAACTCCCTTTTATTTAAATGATAATTTTGCATAAATAATGACTTTAGGGTTGGGTCCCGTGAATAAAAACAATAAGCAAACATGAAATGACATAAGATCAAAACCACGGTAACAGGAATTTTGACAGCAATGAAGATGGAGCCTAAGTGATTTGTTCACAGAAACACATTTTTATTGAATTATTGTATATTTTAAAGGTAAGCTGCAAGAGCTTTTGCAGACAGTGGAGCCGTGTCATCTTTTGCTTCTTTATGAATTAGAAACAGACTGAAACATTAGCTTGATAGTTGGGTTTGGTCTTTTTTTAACCCCAAGGCCTGGTCTACACCAAGATTTTGTAATTATAAAACTATTTTGGTTGGGGTGGAAACAGTTAAACACCCACACACTCACCCCTAGTTGGAACGCAGTTAGACTGGCATAAAAGTGCCTCACACTAGTACAGCTTATTCACGTTCCCTTATGGGGATAAGCTGCTACACAAGTGCTAAGTATTATTATTTTAATACTGGTATAAACCGTTTTATTTGGATATAACTGTATCCACAGTAGGATGATTGTACCATTTTAACTGCCCTGTAATATTAAAATAATACAGCCTGAGCATGTAAACAAGGCATTAAAAATATGAGGCTACACTAGGAAATTAGGTCAGTATAAATACATTGCTCAGGGTGTGAAAAATCCACACCCCAGAGTGACACAATTAAAGTGACCTAACTCCTGGTATAGACAGTGCTACACTGATGGGAGAATTCTCCTGTGGATCTAGCTACTGCCTCTTGGGGAAGCGGAGTACCTACCCCGATGACAGAAGCCCTCCTGTTGATGCGTAGCGTCTCCACCAAAATGCTACAGCATGCAGCTCACTACAGCATTTTAAGCGTAGACAAGCCCTCAGGAATGTCAAATTCCATCTTCCTTGATTTTACTGGAGGACCTTTGGGAAATCTTAAGGATCTTTATTGTGAGCTCTGACACTTTAACTGAAGGGGCAACAGTATTTGATCTTGAACAAAAGGCTTATTTTGTGCAAATTAATTTTGTGTTAATTAGTCACTTGAGTTAAATAGATCTTAATAAAACTCAAACAAAAAGTTTTCAGCAGTCTGACTGAAAATCCCTTTCCACTGCTTAGCTTTCACTATCCTGATATCACCATTTTCCTTGTACTCCAGTCATCCAAGAGTCTTCCAGTCAAGATAGGACTTATGTTTATAATGTGAAAAGCAAGCAGAAAACAACCAACCTCTTACCCCCCACAACCACCACCTTTCAGGCCTCCTTTATATATTAAAATGTCAAAAAGGGTGCAAGCCCAATTCTTTTTCTTTGCAAATCATCTTTAGGAGTGTTTTAGCTTGAAATGCTTGTTCACTCCAATGCATATTTTAATGACCCATATTACTATCTAAGTGACAAAATATCATTCTTATTAGTGTATCTATCTGCATGATGCCTCATCAATATTAACTACGTTTTATGTTCTTCATTGGACTATACAAACTTTAGAACTCATGTATGTTATAACTCAACAGAATGCACACACAACCACGACCATATCCACTAACAAATGAACTAACTGTATAAACATACAGATGCACAGTGTAAATGTACAGCACCAGATTCTGCTCTTGAATACATGCGACCAATTGACTTCAGTAGGTTACATGGGTATGACTCAGAGCAGGCTTTGGTCCACAGGGTATTCAGACTGTAAATTTTTCATAGGACCAACATCTGGAATAGCATCCGTAAACACGGCCCACAAACACAGATACACATATAGTATATGCTGCAAAAGTTTAATTAAGGTGCATCATGAGCTGGCTCTATACACCGTCCCCTCCTTGTGCCCTGCTTATACTACTACTACTACGCACACGCACACGCACACAGATCATGCTCCTTGCAGACCACTGAACTGCTTCAGTAGTCTGTGAAGCCAAGGATCCTTTCCATGATTTTGAGGTCACCAGGACAGGTATGGAGAACTTTTGTGCCTTGCTCTGGCTGCAGATTTTCTGGCATAAGTTTATACACAGCCAGACTGAATTCAGATCGAGCTGTATATTTATTTTTTATACTTTGGGATTGCCAAACATAATCCAACTGTCTGACACAGGTGCATGCAATTTAACAGTTTGGCACTACTCCTCTCCCAACTGGTCAACATTTGTTTGAACTGTTTACTGGCTAAATCCCCTTAGCATTTACCATGCACCTTATTAGAAAATAGGGTGACACTAATTTTATTTTTCTTAAATAACTGTTGTTGATTTACCTCCCGCTTGTGCAGTTTTGCTGGAGCTGCCGGACAGAGGCCCATTCATACCACTTCCATAGTCTCCTTTAAAATAACGATTTAGAAGTATTTTCCTTAAAGTGTTGCCCTTTAGGAGAAGGATGAAAAATAGCATGAGAAGTTACAGTAGCTGCCAATTTCTGCTTTCTGGAAAACAAGCTGCTTGACACAGTGTTACTCTACTAACTCATTTTTCTACAAACAGCAGCTACATAAATGGTGACATTAACTGAGAGAACTATGGTTTTACTTAACAAATCTCATAGCAAATTTTCTATACTGCTTTTCAATACATTTATTTTTTTTAAATCAAAATAAATCAGTGTTTTTGAAAATGTTTTAATCATGGTCTTTAAGGCCTATATTTTTCAACTGGATCCATGAAGACAGACACATGTTCTCTCTCTTTATTTGTCCTACCCACCATTGACCATGCACTCTCCTACCTCTCAGTGCTTCAGTCATCTTATATTTCACAGATTGGTCTGACACTATCTATCCCAGCTATGTGAACTCATAGACCATTCCCTAGAGCAATGGTTACCACATTTTTTAAATAAGGCAACCTGCCAACTACATTTTGTCTTGTTTTGCAACCCACCATTAGATATATATGCACCCTCCACCGCAGCACCACAAACCTAATCCTGATCCAGTACAGAGGGGTGATCCTGAGGTAGGTTGGGAGAAGAGAGGAAGAGTGTGAGCCTGCCCCACATGCACCCTGCAGTGGCAACTCCAGTCTCAGAGTTGGGTCTAGCTCTCTGAACTGGGCACCACCTGGCACACATAGGCACAATGCCACTCTGGTCCAGCCACACCTCCATCATGACGGAGGGGTAGCCGGGCCAAATCTGAATGAGAAACATTGTCATCTGGCAACTGGTCGGGACCCATGCTTTGGGAAACATTCAAATAAGTTAATCAATGTATTCATGTCTCAATATCAATGATAACATAGCAGAATTTTCTAAAGTCCTCATGATCCATCATTAACTTCAAGCACCGAGCAACTGATCTTCCACATACCATCCATTCATCTTCTTGCTGATTGTCCCTTACTATGATGACCCTCCACCATTCTTTCCATAGCTTTCTCAAAATTATCTCCATCTCTACACATAATGCAACCAAGCATACATCTCTTGATTCCCGACATCAGGGTCTGCTTCTCTACAGCAGTATTTATAACATAGGCATTCATCACTTTTCAATCCAGGAGATACGCAGGATTCTTCACCAGCACCACATATCAAAAGCTTAAATTTTTTTTCTTGTCAGCAGCATTAACTTCCTAGAATTCACATACATAAAAAATTAGGGTTTCCACCAGTGGCACAGTCAGACATTTCGAGATGTCATGGTTTTTCCACAGTTTCTGGAGAGCGGCCATATCTGAGTGAGCCATCCTGAGTCTTCCTCTGATTTCTCAAGAACAGCCTCTTTGGCTGGATACATATAACCCCAGATAACTAAATTCATCCACAAACTCTACAGCTTGTCCTTTAATCATGATACCCACTTGCATGATGTTTTGGTAGTCGTGTCAACGTACATTTTGTTTTCATCGCATTCAGGAATAGTCCATATTCCTCATTAATCATTTTTAGAAACATTTGTCATAATGCACTGGTGGCGGTAGCAAAGAGCATGATGTCATCAGCATGTCTGAGATTAGCTAAGAGGTGTCCACCGATGGAAATCCCAGCTCCTTCCAATTTGTCAAAACCTTACCAGGCTTGCCTCATAATAAATCCTATATATAGGCTTCAAGAGGAATGGGGACAAAATAAACCTGTCTCACATCCTGCCCGATGGAAAGCCACTCGCTGTCACCAACTCCTGTTCATGCAGCTGCCTGTTGTTCTTGGTAGTTCAGTGAGATGCTTTGGAATCCCCACACCTGCCAGTATCTTCCAAAGGTGGCTGTGTTGGATGCTATCAACAGCTTTTCAGGAGTCAGTGAAGCACAAGATCAATGAGTGACTCTCTGCATTCTTTTGTGAGGTAACAAATATTCACAAATTGGTCACGTGTACATAGGCTCTCTCTGAAACAAGCCTGTTGTGATAGTTTTGCTTTTATCCTTTGTTTCATAGGATCCTAGATTAACTGAGAAGGTGTTTGGGCTGGCGATTAAATGATAAAGAGTGAAAGAAGATGGCTTGGACAAATAGGAATGTAGGAGAGAACATAAGGAACTGAGCAAACTGAATCAAAGGCAGACTAGATGAGATGAGCGAATATACAAGAGCCAAATGTGAATTATATAAATTATAAAGAGTAATAATACAGAAGGTATGTTCACAGTGGTTAGATTTCTTACCAAAAGGTTTTTCCCTCAATCAAACATAATAAAAGATCATGATGGCAGAGTCCTCATGGAGGGTGATGATATAAAATTCAGGTGGAAAGATTACTGTGCCCATCTGTATGCCTCATCAAAGCCACTCATAATAAAAGGACGACAAAAAGAGTACAGAGTCAGACCCATCAATCCTGTGAGAGGAAGAGGTGCACAATGCCATGAAAATAAAGCCTCAGAAGGCAAGGTGTAGACAATGTGTCTGCAAAATTGTTAAAAGCGATTGACTAACATGGTACTGATCTTGCATGGAAAATTGGTAATGAGGTATGGAAGACTAGAGATTGACGGGTGGGCTGGATGAAGAGAATTTTTCTGCCTTTACTGAAGAAGGGAGACATAACAGAGTGTAGTAACTATCGTACCATCTTCCTGATATCACATGTGAGCAAAGTTCTGCTCTACATAATCCAGGATCGCATGAAACAATGAATAGGAACAGAACTATCACCACAAAAAGATGGGAAACAGAATATTCCTGTGGAATATTCCTCCCCAGAGTTCCATGTTGTGTATATGATTGGTATAAAATCTTTTTCATCATTTGTATTAATCAATGAGAGAAAGCTGCATCGTATATAAAGTATCAAAAGAAAGGAGTAAAACAAAGAACTAGATAATGAGACTGTCACAGAAGTATTCCATGCCTTTGTCCCTCCACTTCTAAATATAAAGCAATAATCAAGCACTATACTGTATTCCTCTCCATGCAGAAAACCTCCCCTTTTGTTTCACAAATGTTCTGCAAAACATGATACGAAGAATTAAGAAAGGGGATGTAGGCACTGCCTTTCTCATTGCACTTCAGCAGGAATTTTCATCTTACCTTCACCCACCCAAAAAACACTTTCAGACAAAACTGAACTCTTCATGAGGCAGAAATTATCATAACAGGTGCTGATGTAATCCAGATTAGGTTTAGTTAACCAAAGAAGCAAGGTAGGGTCTGTAAGAATTGCCATATGAATAGAGAGTCTATTCTCACTGCACACTATTAAAATTTACAATTTTTTCTCCAGCCCTTCTTGTGCAAACCCGTTTTTGAAAACCTGTGTATCTGGAAATGGTCTCCAGGACTTGCAAGGGGGCAAACGAGCCCCACTAATACCTCCAGAATGGCTGGGAAGCCCCCCCACTCAACATTTGTTATCTCAGCAATATTTCTAACAATAATCACAGGCCTTTGCAAGACTTCATTGCTATACACATCTCAGACACAATGGACTTGTTAGAACCATGCAAGTATCAGCATGCAATATTCTATACATGTAGCCAGCCTGCACAAAACGATTACTATTTCCTAGTCCATAGGGTCTGAATTTTTCATTTATAAGTAAAGCTTTACACAGAGGAAACAAAAAGTGTCCTCTTTCATTCCAATTATCTTCAGCTACTCAGATATCCCAAAAACAACAAGAGTCCTGTAGCACTTGGACTTATTCCAGAATGGGCAATACATTTGAGAATTTTTAAAGGCCATAAAGTAGAAAAGGACAGCATTTGTCACGCCACTTGATTAACTACTTGCCTTGGGGCAACATCCTAGACAGCAACCTATGCGCCAGGGTAAATTGTACAAAAAGTCACAGTGCAGTCATGGGAAAGAACACCAAAAGGCATTGATATATAGTTTTAAAAAACAATGTGTAAAGTCATGGGTTGGATTATTCAATCAAAAAATCCTTCATCCTAAAACAAAAAACCGTTTAAACCCATGTAATAACAGTTGACTATTAATGCAGAATGATTTACAGCTTCCGTCATATTGCGCAGGAGACAGCAACTGTTGCCTCTTCCTCACCATTTACCTGCCTCATTGTCTTCAAGAACAGCAGTAGAGCAATGCTATGGAGACACCTCTGAAAGCAGCTATGTAAATGTCATGTTCTGGTTGCAAGCTAGATTAGTGAGAGGTTGTGTCACCACCTGCCCTACAACCTTATAGGCCTCACAATGCTTTGCTGTTGTAGTTCCCAACCTGGGTGGCTCACAGTCTTCCAGCATGAAGGTCACACCTTGAGCACTAGTCCCACAGCCCTGGTCCAGCAGCTCTGACCCCCACAGCCTGTCAGCAACACTCCAGTCATACTGTGGTGTCCACCAGCCTTGGTTACTACTTGCACAGTGACGCCTCCTGTCCCGAATTTTTCCTCAAACGCACCCTTTATCTTGAATTTTTCCAAAACATGTGCCCTGCACTGTCCAGTCCTCTCCTGGGTAGTTCAGATATTAAGATTCCCTGCCACTGTAAGGAGTCAATACTCAACAGTTTGCTAATTTAACCCGAGTTACCAAACAGCTCAGCTAAAACAACCCTGGATTGATTTAGAGTAAAGAAATAAAACAAGCTTTCTAACAAAAGACGATAGCATTTTAAGTGACTTCAAGTATAAGAGACAAAGCAAGTAAATGTGAAGCACTCGTCTACAATTTAATCAAGCAAGTTTTGGTTCAAGGATTTGTTTAAGATGGCATTTTTCATCCACAGTCTTCCAGCAAGACGGTGACTGACCCTTTCCTTGGTCAGGATCTCTCCCAGAGGCTCAAAGATGCTGGTGCCTTTGTCTACTTAGGAGAAAGAGATAATTTGAGGTTCTCTGCATCTTTCTTTTAGAGTCCAGTGAACCTTTCAGAGGGTTCTTCTGAGGGTTACCCTTCAAAGTAACATTTATTCAAGCAGTAAAGGAGGTGATATGGAGTCTGGTGGTGATGGAAGCTGCATGCTCTTTCTTCCCCCACATTTGCTGAAATCCAAAATTGTTCTGTTCTTGCCATCTTCTGCTCCTACTGTCTTGAGGAGCCTGTTTACTACTTATATGTAAATTAAGATAAACTCATTCCTTTGTTTACAATAGACCTGTTTAACATCCCCTGACATACCTGGTTCACATACTTTAGTTATAATTCCATCATATATTCATAACTCTTAATACCCATTGCATACATACATCTTGCAAGAATATTAATGGTCAGTGAGTTATTAGTTTTCAGAGGATAGCACATAAGGCATGTTTTGTACAAAAATTATTACAGTAGTGTGTAGGCTGTGAATACAGGGGTTCTTAGTGTCACCGTAATTACAAGACTTCCCCCCCCCAAAAAATAACAGAATTCTTGACTCCACTTCTTGTAACAAACTACTAGCTTTAATTATGAGAGTTACTGCTTTCTGGCTGTCTCTCTCTCTCTCTCTCAGAGATGCTTTGAGTTGGCAGCTCTCAAATTTCTCAAAATCTAAAATGTCAAAAGCCAAGGACATTTTTGTTTGAAAAGCAAGATGACCATGGAGTCCCTCGCTTCCATGACAGCTGTGACAAAAATGCAGCCTCAAACTTGTCCCCTATGATTTCAATCTTGAGATCTTCAGCCTCCTCATGAATTTCACCTACTTCATTTCTGACCGTTAATAGTCATACGACTCTCCCTTGCCATCCATTCTGCTAGGAAATCAGCTGCCAGGGCAAAGAGCAAACACTGTCCCTCTGCAGTGTAGCAATATTGATTAGGACTAGGGAATTCTGAGATAGAGACATTCTTGGAATTTTGCATAAGCTCTCACAGTTTCACTACATTGAGTACCATTTTAGAAATGGCTGCCTTTGCTCCCAGTAAAAGAGCTGCACATGATAGAATATAACTGGAGAATCCTAGCATGCACTGGGACAGCCCTGGTTGTATGGTGCTTTTGTAGGCACACTAAAATGGATCAGTCAAAAACAGGACTGTCATGTGGATGCAGAAAACTAAGGAAGCAAATGAGACAACCAACCATTTTATGCAATTGGTGTCCTGTAACAGTTTCCTTGCTCAGTACCAAAACAGACCCAAATACTAACTGAAAACACACAACGGCCAATGCAGTTTGAATTAGCAGTCTGCAACAAACATCACTGAAACTCATAATATAGGCACAGAGTCCAAATGCAAAAGCACAGTAGATAGTGCAATGATATCTTCACATTATTGTATTTCTTCACATTTTGGACCCAAATCCTGCCTAACTGATTCTCCCTCCTGCTGGTTACAACAGAATTTCTTCTGTAGCTCTTAGTAATATATGGAAGTGGTATATAAACAAAACTCAGCTGACTCCTCACGACTTATGTAATGAATAGCTGGAATAGGCTGAGTATGGCTTTGAAGAAACACAATGAAACATAAAAGTCTTATTGTTATCCGTGAATACCACTGCATTGTCTCTAACTAAAGCTATTGAAGGGAAAAGGCATGAGGACATAAGAAAGCAACAACATTTTTTTTAAATTATTTCTTTATTGGAGCTCTAAATAGCCACTGACTGATGGACAAATAGTTCCAATAGGGACAAGTGGATTCAATAGTCAGTACAAACAAATTTTATTTCTCTCAGTTCATATTTCATTATACTCGTTGTTAGTGTAGTAAAAGGGAACGGTTAACGCCCACAAGCTTAATTTTAATTGCCTCTCTACTAAAGTCTGACTAAAGCAAAATGGTTCAGTGAATCTATACACAGAATATTAGAGTTGGAAGGGACCTCAGGAGGTCATCTAGTCCAACCCCCTGCTCAAAGCAGGACTATCCTCAGCTAAATCATCCCGGCGAGGGTTTTGTCAAGCTGCAGCTTAAAAACCTCTAAAGATGGAGATGCCACTACCTTCTTAGGTAACCCATTCCAATGCTTTACCATCATCCTGAAAAACTTTTTCCTAATGTCCAACCTAGACCTCCCCCACTGCAACTTGAGACCATTGCTCCTTATTCTGTCATTTGCCACCACTGAAAACAGCCTAGCTCCATCCTCCCTGGAACCCCCTTTCAGGTACTTAAAGGCTGCTATCAAATCCCCCCTCATTCTTCTCTTCTGCAGACTGAAGAGGCCTAGTTCTTTCAGCCTCTCCTCATATATCTTGTGCTCCATCCCCCTTATGATTTTTGTTGTCCTCTGCTGGACTCTCTCCAATTTGTCCACATCCTTTTTGTAGTGGGGGGCCCAAAACTGGACACAATACTCCAAATGCAGCCTCACCAATGCCGGATAGAGGGGAATGATCATTTCCCACGATCTGCTGGCAATGCTCTTACTAATGCAGCCCAATATGCCATTAGCCTTCTTGGCAAGCAGGGCACACTGCTGACTCATATCCAGCTTCTTATCCACTGTAACCCCCAGATCCTTTTCTGCAGAACTGCTGGTTAGCTCGTCGGTCCCCAGTCTGTAGCTGTGCATGGGATTCTTCTGTCCTAAGTGCAGGACTCTGCACTTGTCCTTGTTGAACCTCATCAGATTTCTTTTGGCCCAATCCGCCAATTTGTTTAGGTCCTTCTGTATGCTATCCCTCCCTTCCAGGGTATCTACCACTCCCCCTAGCTTAGTGTCATCTGCAAACTTGCTGAGGGTGCAATCTACCCCATCCTCCAGATCTTTAATGAAGATGTTGAACAAAACCGGCCCCAGGGCCGACTGCTGGGGCACTCCACTTGTGACCGGTTGCCATATTCTGCTATTCCTTCACTTTAGTAATTGCAGGTGAGGCCAGTGGCATGGCCTATTATTAAGGTTGCTCAACATCTCCTAGTACAAGACATGGTTTCCAATTGCTTATAGGTTTCCCAACCATTCCATTTTCCATACTGGGTGTCTAGTGCAGGTGGCACGTTTTTTAGAATTCTTCAGCCAAAATATTCCATTTGTTTCTGAGGCCACGGCTTGGGGAAAATATGTTGTTTTATTGGTGTTAAAAAGTTCTGGGGGCCTTTTCTTTGAGAGGCTCTTGAGTCCCCCATGCTTTGGAACTGGGCTTTGAGATGTGGCAGAAAGGGTGCTTTGTGTCAGTGAAGTGCCTTTTGCCAGCCTCATGAAAATCTGCCCATATTTGGTCAAGTGATAAGCCTGTGAAAAATCACAGTTCGCACAAGCTCTATAGGGACTTTTTGGATTTTCGCAGCTAAATTCCCTGAAGATTCCATCCATACGGGGCATGTTCCAGCCCAAGGTTGAGCAAGACTTTCCAGACAATTGTGGTTCTGGGCTTCTGCAGCCTGCGCCTAGTCTGGGTCTGGGCAACTGAACCAGGAGCAGGAAATCTGTCTCTCCTGAGCTCTCAGTGAAACCACTCCCCCCCGCTGGTCCAGGACTCTGCTGAGGAGGAAAATACCTGGTTTGAATGCAGAGCGGACCAGCGCCTGACTGGGAGGAGCAGTGAGGCAGAGAGAGTACATTAAAGCAGAAGCCTGGGAGGCAAGACTCAGGCTGGAGGCTGACAGAGGGGAGGGAAAGTGGGACTGGGTGCTGTACAGAAGGTCTGGGACTGGCTGTAAAGGAGATTGGGACTGGGAGAAGACTAGGATTTGGACAAGGAGTTAGGGACAGGGAGGAAGTTGGAAGGGACAAGGCAGAGATGCGATACATTGTAAGGAACTGTGGGCAATGGGCAGAAAACATTGTGCCCATTAGAGCATACTCCCCTCTTGGAGTGGAACCCAAGATTCCTGAGTCCCATCATTTCTCTGCTGTCAGTAAATAGCTGTGAACCCCCAGTAAAATGTCCCATCCCTTTGTAATGCCCATCCACATACAAGATGGCAACCTACGACGACTCATTCAGTGTACAGGATATTCCTGCTCTGGGGATGAATAAGGGCTGTACAGTGAAGGAGGCTGTTTGTCTGTAGGACCTCTGCTACACTTGTTTCAGAAGCTGAAAGTTGTGTAGTGACCGAAGCAGAGGATTGCAGGAAGGGAAAGGATGGTCTCATGGTTAAAGTATTCAAATTCAGTCATGAAGATCTGGATTCTATCCCCGCCTCTGCCAATAGGCTCCCTGGTGATGCTGAGCAAGTCACTTAAATCAGCTTTTCACATGTGATCACTAACTGCACTTTCCTCATTTTCTGGATACCTGGCTTCAGACCCTGAGTCTTAGGTGCAGAAGTGCTGAGCGCTCACAATTGCAACTGAAGTCGATGGGAGCTGTTCTTTAACCATATAAAATACTGTAGTATATCACTAAGAAGTCTGAAAACTCAGGTCCTAGGTTCTCAAATTGGGCATCCAAAATCAGTGGATACTTCTGACCCTAATCTCTGTGCCTCAGTTCTCCATCTGCAAAATGAAGATAATACCACATCTTAATCTCCAAATCTGGGGTGTTGAGTAAATAAATAAATATCTATAAAGCACTCAGATACCATATTGATGGACTGGACAGAAAAGCTCACGGGCAAATTAACAGTTCAGTCTTCAGAGCCGGGTTTTGAATAATGTGCAGTAAATAAGACCTGGAGCCACACACTGAACAATGAGGAGAAAACAAAATATTGAACAGCTGCTCATTAAGTGAGCACCGACTACCCTGTGCACTGAATGAGGCCAGGGTCCTATAGAAAAAAATAGTTCATTAGGTAAGGACTGTATCATAATGTATTCACACAAGGGGATCAAATTATGTTTGCACAGGCAGCTTTAAATGTGGTATCTCTTAACTTTTGAGAAATTGATGTTGCAACCTTAATGGCTTTTTTACCATAGTTTTTGTGTATGTAATGACAGTACCTTTATATAAACCTTTCCTCCAAGCATTTCAAAGTTTTATAATCTTTAATTAATACTCAACACTCCTGTGAGGTAGCTAAGTACAATTACCTTCCCATTTCAGATATGGATAAACTGAGGCACAAAGGTGTCCAATGACATACAGCACGTAAATGGCACAGCTATGTATAGAATCCACAAGTCCTAATCCTGGTCCCCTGATCTAGCCTCTCCATCCATAAAAACGTGGAAAGATTCTATCCTGACTGTGTGATAACTGCAAAACACAGATTCTGTTTATAAAAAAGATGTTTCCACCAGTAACTGGCTGGGCAACACTAATACTTTTCCATTGATAATTAATGTACGATACCTGAAAGCTAACTTTTGTGCACCTGGGCATTCATTCTCTATGGGGAGAGAGTGCTTTTATAAATCAGGTCATGTACATCTCAGGTCCAGTCTTGCCTCCACTGAAGCAAGGGAGTTTTGCCAATGACTTCAGTAGAAGGAGTAGGCCTGTACTTTGCTTTGGCAAAAGTTTTTACATAATTGTAAAAACAAAAACAAAAATATGTACCAGAATTTATTACAGTTTCTCCTAGCATAGAAGTACTGGCCACCCACACCGCTCAGCTGTCTCTCATTAAGCAGTGATGCTCCACATTCTAAAAGTAATGTTGTTTCAATTCTATAGAAATCTGGTATTAAATCACACTCGTATTAATCCAATTTACCTATATCAGAGATACTAAATGATTAAAGCTGAGACTACAGCTATTATAGTGATGAGTGAATCAGTTCAGATAAAATAAGAATCCAGAAACATGCGCTGCCCCTTCTCTCAAAACTCAAACTGAATTCAAACCGCTGTGGTTTAAAAAAAAAATTAACATTTAAAAAAACCCAAAACACACTCTTCTTTAATTTTATTTGCCTCTGCAATTCTGGGTACCAGTTAAGAAAAAAGCATAAGTACAAATACTGCAAAACAAACGCAGCTGCCTGGGTACTTTTGGCCTAGATAGACTAGGGCGCACCGGATATGTTGCATGAAAACTGGTTCTTGCCTTCTATTAAGTCCCGTTTTGCAGACCCAAGAACTTCAGGAAAGTGCTTGAAGTCTTGGGTACTTATACAAGTGGAAGTGGGTGGAACAAAAATATTAATATTAAAAATAAATTGTTAAAAAGCCTAATATTTCCAATATAAATATAGCAATTTAGAATATAAATTAGGGATAGGTGCACCTCAACACTGGGGCACTCAGATTTATTTGCACCCATTGCTGCAAACAGATCATTCAAAATAATAGACTGATTTTGTAGATTCTAGATTTTTAATATTAGTCCATCAAATGTTACCATTAATGCTCCTTGCACATCCATTTGTTTGCATGATTACATTTATTTCTATGTGAAATCATAATACTTGCATATATAAAAGAGGTCAATTTTTGCACTTACATAATTTTTAAATATTTGCCCTTTAGACAATAAAATACAGAACACACTGTAATAAGTTCATATTTGATGTTGTCCCAAGTTTTTAATCATGGACAGAAAACCATCTGATATCTGGTCAAGATTTATTCATAGGCACATTTATGTCTGTAGCATCAATAATGTTCCATAGAAACAGACTGGATCTGAAATGCATAATTTCTGAAGGCTAAAAATCATCTAAATCATACTGCAGGGGGTAAATTTTCAAAGTGATGCACAGAGAGTTATCCACACACATCCTATTATTTGTTAACAGGATTTGTGTGAGTAACTCTCCATGCCCTGCTAGGAAAATTTACGCCTAAGTGCCCCAGCGATGTGAATGTTTACAAAAATACACACTTAATTTCCATATACATACTTATGACCACTACTATGCTTTGACATTTAAGGGTAAAATTAGATAGGTAGCTTGGAAAAACAACAGGAGTAGGTAAAAAGTGTTTTCAATCACATTATTCTGTTTCAGTATGTTGCTATTATGTTGAACTTCAACACTAAAGTACTATGGATATCGGATCTACTAGATAATGGATGCTTAGCAGTGGGAGTTTCACAAGGCAGACAGTACTTATTGTCTACCCTACTTTGAATCAGATACATTATGATCTCCACCTGCTGATGCTAATTGATTCAGAGGCATCTTTGTGTGTCAATTTCACCCACCCACTAGCTCCACTGATTTATATAACACCTCAGTTCTAATTTGCAGAAGTCGGTACAAACTTTCTATCAGGATTAGTTTTCATGGGTTCCAATTTCCCACACCCCAAGTTTCATTCTGACAAAACTGCAAGTTTTGGTAATCCAGGCTTGCTTTTCAAAGCACAAATTCATTAACCTCTGCAAATGTTTAAGTGAACCTGGCACAAGCACTGGATTTGCTCAGTAACTAAATACTAACCTTTTTCATGGTTTGGGGTTTCATTGTGGGAATTTCACACAATTCTAAGTGTTAATACTTCCCTAAATATTTACTGAAGTATCTGCTTAATGGTGGTTATTTCATCTAGAGCAGCTCTGTGACATTTAAAATGAGAAACAGAGGGAGGACTAACTATCAAAAGTTTGCTACCCTGCAAAAGAATCTATTGGATATACATTTGTTCTTAGCTCAGTACTGAGACCGTAAAGACAACTGCTTCTCTGCTAATCAGTTTCCTTCCGACATATCACATATCATTTAATAGATATGTACATACGCAATATTCACTAAGATCCTCTCCAAAATACAATTTTTTATCATTTTTAACTGGTTACAGATCCTGGCTAATTTTTTCAAAAGAGCCAGATTTTCAAATGTATTTAAGTGCCTAAAGATGCAGACAGATGTTTACCGGGATTTTTAGAAATGTCCAAATCCCTGAATCCCACTGAAATTAAGCCACTTCCAAAAATCCCATTCGGTGTCTATCTGCATCCTTAGGCACGTAAATGCCTTTAAATCACGTTGGACCAGGTTTTTAGAAGCATAAGCCCCCATTTACTTCAGTGTCTGAAGGACATGCACACAGAGCAATACCAACAAAACGTAAAGAAATGCACTCTGGGATATTCTCGGATTACTCAAAGGAGGATAAATGGCCAGAATCAGTTACATAAATATCTAGAAGATCCTGTCCATCCACACTACACAAATACTGTGCTCAAATAGTTTAAGGAAGGCATACTCATGCCAGTCTAGACTTCCAGCTGGGGTGGAGCACCACAAATTGCCAGGGTGGGTTACTAATAGAATACTTACCACGTGGTAGGTGTGCACATACTGCGCAACCATGTCAGTAACTGGTAACCCAGGCACAATTAACAACTGTAGTACAGACATGGCCTAAGAGCAATACAGTATATGAAAGGTAACACCTGCAGATATGGACACAGATTCTCACTGCTCCTCCATTCCTCCTGCATTGCTCAGGCAGCAGAAAGGAACCAGAGACTCCCTGTAACTTCCTAGCAGGGGATGGGCATTTCCCCCTCCGGAAAACAGCCAGCACCAATGCTGACATCACAGCAGCCTTACGTACAGGAGGCATGTCTGGGTGAGAGATGGTGGGGAAGCGGGAGCGGCCAGACTGCAACATGAACCTGCACCTCGAGCAGAGAATCAGGGAGTTGTAATGAGCTTCCAGATGGATACACTGCACTGTACCCAGCATAAGCCGGCCACTGCAATGAATCTGGCCCATGGTCTTTAATAACTGTCACGGTTGCTAACTATGAGTTAAAGAGATTTATAATTAGTATCCTTGAAGAAGCAATGGTTGTTTATACTTCATTCCTGTATCATGCGTGGGAAGCATACACGGATATTGCTAACTCTCACAACTCTATTGTGAGTCTCGCAACGTTTGGGGCTTTCCTTAAAGCCCCAACTCCTGGAGTTATGTGATTACAAGAAGCTCTTGGAGGAGATATGTGGATCCCATGCACTATTAGATCCTCACTGGTGCATGACCTGGTCAGAAAGGAGTTCAATAAATCATTATAAACAGAGCCAATGATGGGGCTCAAACAACTGAGATTTAAAGACACTGTAGAGTTACAGGGTAACACCATCCCATCAAACCCTAGAAGGCGGGGGCCCTTTTAGAAAGTGAATAGAAGACATAGGGCAAAGGAAGGAACTTAAGCAAATTCACAAGAAACCTCCTTTTGGAGGTCTGGCCCCCATTAGTTTCATGGCAGCTTGTTGGGCTGCAACTGGGGAGATTAAGGTTACGCGATACCTTAGTCCTCTATTCTTTATGATACTGGAAACAAAAATCAACATGGTTGTACTCCAGAAGTGGGGAGGAAGAAGAGGGGGAGGGGAGGAGCTGACTGCTCTCTAGGACCAGATCCTCAGAGATGCTGAGGTACGTCAACTTCCACTAAAGTCAATGGCAGTTGAGAGTATTTGAGCACCTAGCAGGAGGCAATCTGAATGTTTTAGGATGTGATCTGACTTTTGCATAGTGATTCACAAAGCTGCAATGATTTGGCCTTGGAGCCTGCACGTCCTAGTACAGCTAAGGGGCACTTCACATTCAAATGACACAACATTAATATTTTTAAAGTCATTGTAACTAGCAAAAGTTCTTCATTTTGAGATCTTTGTGAAGCAGTTTTCATCATCTCTTTCTAAGTTAGATGCTGATATTAGCTTCCTACTCTTGGATTCTATCATTTCATCATTTTAAACAAATAAACCTAATAATGTCTTTTGAACAATGTAATGGAAATAATTCTGACTCTTTGTGGCATAAATCCACAGCAGAGGTTTCATAAACCTTTTTTATTAACTGGAGCTGAAAAATGAAACTGAGACACTTAAAGTAACATTTTGTTTTTAATAATATTCAGAGGTATATTGGTGGTCATGTTAAGACTCAGTAGTCTCTTTGCTGTGATGGTATTTCAGAAGCAACAGCCATTTCTAAATGCCAGTTTGTATAGGTTGAGGAAAATCAGTACTGTGGTCTGACCTGGAATGCTGTGTGGAGTACTAGCCACCCCCATCTTAAAAATGATATTGCAAAATCTGAGGAGTTCAGAGAATGGATGAGAATGATTAATGGTATGGAAAATTTCTCATATGAAGAGAAATGGAAAAGAGTGGGTTATTTACCTTAGAAAAGAAACCAGTGAGAGGGGACATGGTAGAAGGTATATAATAATGGTAGGGGTGTAATAATGGTGTTGAGAAAGGTAGATCAGAACTTCTGTTATCTCGCTATCTCATAATACAAGAGGAAGGGGTCACAGTCAATGAAACTTAAAAACAGGAAATTCAGAAGAGGAAAAAAAAGAAACTCTTCCACACAAGACAGAGTTAGACTGGAATTCATTGCCACAGGAAGTTGCTGAGACCAAGAATTCAGCAAGATTCAAAGAGGGATTGGACAATCTCCAGAGTTATATTAGTTATATGAGTTAACAAAAAGGAGGTTTTTGCTCCCTTCCAACACTCGTGTCTCGTGTTTTAAACCAATCTCTCACTCATATGGAGTAGCATAAAACCATAACAGGGGACAGATAACCCTACTTCTGCCAGCTGTGAGGTTTATTGTACCTTCCACTGAATCAGCAGGTTCTGGCCACTGTCACAGACAGGATCCTGGACCTTGGGTCTGATACCATCTAGAAAATCCTATGAAGTTGCAGAACAAGAATTATAGCATGTCTGCATGTGTAGTATTAGATCCAAAGGACTTATATACCACACAGTACAATGCAGTATCAAAAAGTTTAAGAAGAAAAAAGTTACTGTGCCAAGGTGTTCATAACAGAGCTCCGTCATAATGTACCATGTCTGCTGCAACACCCAGGCACAGCAGTATCAGAAAAAGAACTGCTGCTATATACAAGCAAAAAATATATTCATTATTTTAATGAGCTAAAGTATATTTAAACAAAATCCCATAGTGTGTATCTTCTGCATTTCCTTCCCCTTCATTGTTGCTTAGGATACTGGTGAGTAAATACAGGACAGCAGTACCCAACCGATCAGCTTTTGAGCCACATGCAGCTTTTCATAACCCAGCATCCGGCTCCCTTTGTGGGTTTGAGTGAGACATCTCACAACATCCTTGCAATGATGCACGACAACTGGAAAAGAACAGTTACTTACCTGTAACTGTTGTTTTTTGAGATGTGTTGCTCATGTTCATTCCCAAATTAGGTGTGTGTGCGTGCACCACATGGACCGGTGCCAGACAACTTTCTCCCTTAGTGGTATCTGTAGGAGCTGACTCTAGCACTCCTAGCAATGTGCACATGCGTCCACACAGAGGTGCCATCGGCTCCCCCTCCCTCTCAGTTCCTTCTGGCTGGAACTCCAACTGAGGGGAAGGAGGATGGGTGTGGAATGGACATGAGCAACAGATCTCAAAGAACAACAGTTACAGGTAAGGAACCGTTCTGTCTTCTTCACTTGCTGTGGCAAACAGCCGGCTTCTCCCTAGTAGGTCTCGCACTTCTGCCTCTCGTAGTGGGCCAGGGCATTACCAGTTACCCTGTCTTCCCAGGGAGGGGGGTAGGGACCCAGGCCCGCCCGCTCCTTCGGGTCCCACCCCAGGGGCCCTATGAGTAGAAGCTATGTGCTGCTGGCACCGTACTTACAGCTGCAGACTTCCCCTGGGCTATTTTCCCCCCTCTGTCCTTCTGGCTTCTTGAGCCCAGTACCTTCCCCAGACTCCACCTCTCTTCCACACACCACTGTACTCCGTTCTGCTCCTCTTCACAATTCCACA